>VFFE01008974.1:3879554-3942172 GCA_008921705.1 Burhinus oedicnemus
AGGGTATTCCATCCCATCTGCCTCATGCTCAGTATATAAGCTGAGGGATCAAAGGGTCAGCCTCTTTTTCTTCAATGGCCGGCGTCCTGGGAGGACTCGGTCTCTGCATCTACCTTTGATCCTGATCCTGATCCTGATCCTGATCCTGACTTCAGATCCGGAATCCAGTTCCTGTCCGTCACTGAGTCCAGTCTGGGACTTCCCCTGAGCCTGCTGGTGACGTGATTGTCATCCTGGGAGCTTGATACGGCTTTGTATATTTCATTTCCTATTAAACACTTAAGTCTCTCTTTTTCTCTCTTTTCTTTCCCCTCTCTTTCCTGTCTCCTGAGCGGAGCAGGAGAGAGAGAGAGCATCTGTCGTTCCATCGGATTGGGCCAATCTGGCCCAAACCACGACACAGTAATGTTTTCCAAGTTCAGATAATTTTTCCAGCTTCTCAAAATCAGCTTAAATTCTCATCCCATCCTACAGAGCACTTGTTGTACGTTTTTCCAGAGAGCTTCCTGGTGCCACCTATATGGGCATTCATCACTGAAGTAATTAATAACAAAATTGAATCCTCTCCTGGAAGAGACTCCAGTTAGACCTCAAGATGCAAGGTCTTCACAGTCTGGCACTGCCTGATTGATAGATGCACATAAGAATATGACTTTTTAAGACCAGCTGTGTACCTAAACTGTAGTTGAAATGTTCTTATTTGTGTGTGAGAATGCCACAAAGGACCAAGTATAGTGACATATTAAACTCAATATTCCTCACATCTATCACTCTCTCTCCCTATGTACTATAAGGACATTATTTGATGTTTTGCCAAATCTGCTACAATTGTTATCTTCTCACGTCACGGAAATATAAACTTTTTTTTTTAATAAAATTTTTTACAATTTCTTTGGCAAATCAATGTTAATATTCTCCAAAATCCCCTTTTTCTTCCTTTCAAGGGTAGTCAGTATATTTGACTTCCTTCAGCCATCTAGACCTCCCTGTTTTCTGTAAGTTATTAAAAATAAATAATTTTAGTGCAGAGATTGCTCTGACTGGTTTCTTAACTATTGTAGAAACTACTATATTGTACCATATGACTACATTCAGTCTTGAACATCAACCTGACAAAAAATCCTTCCATGAATGCCTGGTCTTCCAGCAAAATTGTCCTGTCTGCCCTTCATCTTTGCCTCAAACAGATTCTTCCTCCCGTTGATCACCCACCCACATAGATGTCCTATGTCCTCCATGAAGCTTCATACCCAGAGCCCTCTCTCTGAACTGAGTCATGAGGCTGTTACCTCCCTCCAGATTTCCCTCCGAGACACATTTTTGGGTTGATTCATGTAAGAAACTGACAAATGAATACTCGCTTAAGGAAAAGATGGGCAGAAAATGTACTTACCAGTATCAACAGCATGTTTTTATCTTTTACCTAATAACGTGCATTACATTTGTTGTGGATGTAACATACATCACACTGATATTCAGAAGGAATTAAATGCCTGAAGAGGGTGGCTGAAGTTGCCAATGCAACTTTAAAAGCTGCATTTTTTTGTTTATGAGACCTATAGTCACTTGTCTTTCATGATGGATTTTTAGAATGAGATTATTAAGCAGCTGAACCGACTTTCATCTTACAGTGCAGCATACAAATTGCGTTTTGTTTACAATATTCCTCATTGCACTTGAAATGATATTTTATCCACTGTTGACAAGACTACAAAGTATTTCTCTTTCTGTAGCTCAGCTTCCCTGTTGGGGAAAGAAAACCTAAATTCTCTGCCATTTCAGCACTTGCTGCTAAATGATCTTAAGTGGCATGTGCCCAAAGCGGTCTCTGTGTGGCAGCGCTCAGCAGTGCTATACCTAGGCAATTGCCTCTTGGAGCAAAATTTCCAGTCCCAGGTTAGATGTGTAAAACCCCCATCGACGATTTTCCTGCTGAATCCAAGATTTGCCTCCTCTTAGCTCTCACGCACGTCAGCAGTTGCGAGGTCTCAATCCTTCCTGCGTTCTTGATCACGCTCTTGTTGGTAAAGCGATCCAGTTTCAGCCAACATCCCCTTAGCTTCACAAAAATGGAAACCACCTGAACTGGCTGTTTGGAGGGCTCAGAGGTATTACTAGTAAATACACAAAGCAACCGAACTTAAAAGGTTCAGTTATTGATAAGGTCTAACTTCCTGAAAAAATAACACTAAAGTGTTATTGTGCTGTTTATCATGAACAGATTTGACTTCATTTATATTGCCTCTTGTTATTCTCCTTCCTCTCAGCTCTGTCCCCTTCTCTGTCTACGGTTAAATGTCAAGCTTTTTGGTTCAGAGACCTCCCTGCCTTGAATCTTAAGAAAGTGAATTGTAGCATGGCTGTAAATAAAAGAATAATAAATACATAGAGCCATTCATAAAGAGGTAGGCCTAATAATCGTCTAGGAGATAGTCTGCAAATGTCTGCCAGATGCAATGAATTGTCCATGATAATCCTTCCTAGTTATTAAAAGAGATTTCATCTCGTTATTTATTTTTCTCCAGGGTAAATGAACCATTATAGGAGTAACTTGTTTTTGTGGTTTAATGTTTTCATCGTTGATGTTACTTACAACCTGAAGCCATTAGGATGACTCACATGCTCTCAGACTTCAGAGACAAACACAAGCTACATGTACGAAAACTTGGTGCATATCAGTCTTATCATCCTAAGTCCCACACCTCATAAAAAAAAAAACACCCCAAGAAAAAAATACAACAAAGAGAGAGTGAATGGTACTTTATGACTCCAGCAATTGAATTCATAGGATCAAAACCTAAAATGCTTTGTAGTGATGTAATTGCTCTTTTATAAGCCTGGCTAATCTTGTTATAGTGAACAAGCAGAAGAATATTGTCTTACTGTGGAAGGAGTTGGGGAGGAGTTGGGTTTCTCTATATGTATTGAGCAGGACGGTCAGCGAGTTGTTTTTGCAAAATTATAGGGGTGTTTTGTGAAACTGTCTATTGGCTAAAGCCCAACACTTGTTTTTCCCTATTTTTCCTTGTAATGAAATGTTTTCAAAGAAAGATTCAGAGATCAAATCTGGAATTCTTGATCTTAACGAGCAAGAACAAGAAAATCCTTATAGCAGAACGGCTGGGTTAGAAACTTTGGGAAGATGTTCATGGATGTTCATATGATTGACTTCAAGTGTTTTGGGATTGTAATATGTATGAATGGAACAATTCATAACACCCAAACCGAGAACTTAAAAATAAGCAAAACAGCCCTATTCACACACTTATTCACTCACTTACTCTCTCTCTCTCACACACACACATACACTCACTCACTCACAAACACAAACTCATTCTACACCTCAAGCTTTAGGACATTGGTCCAAAATCTAGATGGCTTCTGTGACTAGCAGATAGCAGGCTTTTTTTTCAGTGAACAACTGCATATTTTTATAAAAATATTATTAATTTATCTGCACGGTCATCACAAATTACCCACTTTCAGATTTTAAAAAAACCAACAAAACAACATAGAATTACTGGATATCTAATTGCTCATCTATAGCACAACAGTGCAATGAAAAGGTTTCTTGGACAAATGTCTAGCTTGCTTTTATGTGGGTACCTCCTCACCTACTCCGATCCTTTGATTCAGCAAAAAAATATCACCACTCTTTTTTATTCACCTGGTTTGTATGATGTCAGCTCATTCCTGATTTGCAATGGGAAAAGTTTTGTGACTGTCTGGCACCCTGTTCTAGTGAGCTGCGCTATAGACACTGGGTACTTCCTCTGCCATCCGGGATGTCACTTCATCCAAAGCAGCAGAGACAACAATGAGATTGGTTTATTGGTTTATTTTATTGCTGAAAATAGAACAGTGGTCTGGACATGCAAGAGTGTTAATGCTAGCCTGCCGGCATCCTAAGCAAGGGAAAAGATGTTATGGTCTGAAAACTGAGAGTAATCTTTGCTGGTCATTGCAATAACGTCCTTTGTTTTAAACAGTGGAGTTGGTTGGGTAATCTAGTGAAACTAACCCCCTCAAACTCCTAATGTGCAAAACAGACATAATGATTATCACTTCTCTTGTAGGAAACTGAGAACTATTGATAAAAGGGCTATATGAGAAGCCTTTAAGTCTATTACCACTTTTATTTTCTTTATTTTGCTCTTGTTATCTGATGCCAATCATGTGAGCATTCTCTTATTACAGCAGAGATTTTAATATACGAATGTTACACCTGCTACTAAGAACATTACTATAACTGAAAGAACTGTGAACATCTGGAGTGAAATCCTGTATCCTCTTAAATCTACATGGGCTTTTCATACCACTTTACATGAAGGCAGGCTATCTTTCTTGCTTTGTACCAATCATGCAATGTATTTACTTTGGGATTATTAGGTGTAGGGTAATGCCTGGAGGCTGTGAGTACATTTAAACATATACTTAGTGACACTCTGGTGAGCTTATGAAAGAAAGACAAATAACAGAAGAAACGGGCTCAGTGGAACAGAAATCCTGAAGTCTTCTATCCGACACCCGTTCTGTACACAAAAAAATGTACTTTCATTTCTTTTCCCTGTTTTCATAGGTTATTGTCAAGCATGTCATATTGCCATTTGCAACAATAAATACTGCATCAAATTTGTCACCTTTAAAGATGAAAGAATGAAAGTGAGAAAAAAGAGATTCGTACTAATGTCAAGCTTTTGAAAAGGTTATTTTTTTAACATTTGAATGTAAGACCTAAATTAACCTGCCCCAGTCTCTGCAAATGCTACAAATGGAAACTGAAATGTAAAAAGCAATCACTTTGGTGATCTTCTGTATTTGCCTTCATTCAAAGAAACAGAGAAGATGTTCTCCATTAGGTAATGTACCTCGCGGATATCTTTCTGGCAGGTTAATTCACTAAAATCCCTTCTCCTGTGAGGACAAGTGGTTTAATGTTCTGTTCAGTCTAGTTCCAGAGGGGTAATTAGCAGGGGTAAAACAAAGATACTGAATGGATAGGAATACTAAATTCCTCCCCCTCTTTAAGGAAGACTTACTCCCTGGAGACAGGTATGCCTTACATGAAAGCACAAGAAAGACACTTCAGAGACACAAAACACCTGTAAAACTGCTGAATTCAGCCCCTGGAGGACTTCTCCTGCAGAGGAGGGTCCCTGAGTAACGTCATGCGCTCGCAGCAGTTTCTGTGCCAGCTGTTCCCAGCTCTCCTGTCCACAGCAGAGCATCTGCTAAAAGCGTGGCTTGTCTTAAATCCTGGCATACCTGGACCACCAGGAAGTTTTACAGTAGCAAATAAGAAGCCACAATGTCTTGAAAAGTGCTATGCCTTATTGCAGAGGTATGATGGTTGCTACAGGCAGAAGGACACGCAGGTAACTGAGCAGAGGGAGCTCTTGCTGTCACTGGCTAAACAAAGTGACACCCTTTTTTTCCCTCCTCTGTGTTCCTTCAGTGCCTTGTAAGCCAGTTCAGAAAACCCATACACAGTCTTATCTGACTTCTGGAAATCCAGCAGAACTATATTTGTTGTCAGTTAAATAAAAAGATAAGCTTTCCACGCACACACACCCTGCTCACCTCCCTCAACACACATCACACTTCATAATTTACGTTTCAAAAATTATAGTCATGAATGTTTTTCCATTGAGTTTCTGTTTTGTGGAACCTCAGAACTTTATTTACTCAAAACGATAGCATTACATTGATTTCAGATGGCATGGTATTCATCTTTGTTGTCTGCTTTCAAGATATAGCTCTAGGGATAATTACTAAACTCGTGTGTTTTTAAAAACAGGCCTAATTTTTTCACCCACTCTCTGCTACCTTCTCATCTCAACCCTAGTTCCCTCACACTCTACTCTGTATTTTGAGTTTTTCTTATATATCTGTCTTCCCATCAAGAGCTGAGGGTTGTCTCCTAACTGATGTTTTAGCACAAAAGCCCCTTTGGTGTCTGGATTACCTCCATGCACTGACGTATGAATTAGAGAAGCAAAGAGGAAGGAGTTTGGCACATAGCATGAGAACAAGAATTTACCAATTGCCGCGCAGCTGTAGTGGATTTCTTTTGTTGTGCCCCTGGGCTTCAGTAGATGCTGAGGAAGAATGACATTTCCTGACTTTTTAGTTTTTTAAAGCCTGCCTTGACTTGGCAGCTCTTGACTTCTAGGCAACTTCGGTGACATCTTTCCTGTCCCTTCAGCTTTTCAGAAGGTTTTCTGTGTTTTTGAAGAGCTTTTTCCATAGCTGCTTTGAGACATTTGTCCTGAATTCTTTCCTCACTCCCTCCTCTACCACTTGTATCTCTCTTGCTTATGAATAGAGTTCTTTTTATCCCAGTCTTTAGGCCCTTACCTTATAAAAATCTTCCTCCTTTCTCAGTTGCTGTGAGCAACACCATACTTTATCCATTAAGGAAAATATCTACATTTTACTACTTTTTTAATGGGGTTTTCTTCTCCACCAGCACTTGAAAAACTCATGCAGATCTTCTTCATCTTGTATCTTAAGATACAAGGAGACAAAGATGAGGAGCCAACATAGCAGGACAGAGATCACGCCTGCCCTGAGGCTGGGACATGGCCACGGTGGGTCCTCAGGTTTTAGATCTGCAGGTACGTGATACATCTGCCGAGGAACACAATACAGACACCCTTGGTCTGGGCTAAACCAACATCATAACTAGAAGTATAAGTGCAAGGAGAAATTAATAAATGTAATTATTTAATGAGAATCTAGTTAACAGCAAAAATTAAATACAAGTGAGAACCAAAAAAACTACCCAAAACTCCAATAACAAAAAAGCACACCACAGCTCTGTTGAAGTTTGGATTCTGAAGTTAACTATATTAAATTTTTTTTAGAACATGGAATAATGTAAAAAGGCAAAGTGGATACTTCTTAAATAAAGTCATTTAAGGCTAGCTACAAATCACAAAAAGTGTCACACTCAGCATAATCAGGACTTGGTAGGAGAAGAGAGATAACAAATTATGTGTTTGTTTTTTTACCAGGTCCTTGGCCGTAAAACAGTTAAAATGTAAAGCTAATCAGAACATAATTTTCTGTCCTACCACCTATGGAAAGTTTAAATTTTTTGGAAGCCACTCTTTAGTGAAGGAAGTGTGGGGGACAAAGGGATTCTTCATCACCAGGTATCATGGGAGATACGGGTCAGCCAAAGAATCAAGCCCACATGGAAGAAGGCAAGAAAAATGCTTCTGAATTATAATGTCCATGAACCACTGCGGGGAGAAATATATTGGGCTTTGGCTTTAATATTTCAGTCCTGGGCCAGAATATTCTGGTTTTCAACCAAAGGCTGGAAGATTTCCATTTTCATGTGTTCATAAAGTTTCTTATTTGCTTTTTTGTTTGAATATTAAACATTTCCACAAAGCAGACACTTGTTAAAAAAAGAAAGCCAATCTTTACAAACACCTTTATACACTCTATTGTCTTTAGCCATGGTAAACGCTTTTTTACCTTCCCTATCCTGTAGTTCTGTTGTTGTTGTTGTCCATTTGTTCAGCTGGCAGCTTCTGGTTGTTTTTATTTTGACTGGTTTTCTTTTTCTTTTTCTTTGCTGTGGCATTGTTGGATATGTTGTTGGATTTGACTTGATATGCCTGGTTTGCATTTACGTCAAGGATGAACACCAACCACGTGCTTATGGCATACACATATATGTATATACACGCATGCACACACACGCTCTCTCTCACACACTTTTGTATGTATTTTTATATAAAGACATGTATTTATATGTACATATTTTAACTACTGGTATTCAATCTGTTCCAGGGTCAAATACATTCAACTGTTTCTTCTGCTGATATGTCTTGAAGAAGGCTGGTTTTCTTAACAACACAACTATTGTAAATGCCTTAAAATTAAAGGACAAGCTTCAGGCAAAAAGATGTATGAGCAGGAAAAAGCTATTGCTTACAAGACCATACCTGCCAGAAGGCAAACACTCCCGTGTTCAAAGACAGAATAGAGAAGACAATGTATTTCACTTCTGAGCCCTTTTAACGTATCTCCCTTACACACACAATAAAGATTTTTGGATCAAGCTGACTGCTTTCTTTCTACCAGAGTAATCAAGCTCTACATCATTAACCTTTCTGTTTGCCTGGCAGATAATCTGGGAGAGTAGCAAGTGACTACTCCTCTGGGCTTTGGAGGCAAGCCAACACAATTACTCTCACCCTGTTCTTTGAGGTGGCAGCTGCAGTGAGATCAGGATGCAGAAAACAGCCACGAAATCAAAGGGTTACAGACTTTGGAGCCAACTCTTCATTCATCTGCCGATCAGCCAGAGCTCCTAACTTGGACGACAAAAGCTCACAGCTCATTCGCCATGCTGAACGGTTATGAACCATCAGTCAAGCAAAGAATGCCCTCACGAAGGTCTAATGTTAGCCCCACTGTCCTTCCACCTGTCTTCATTTGCTGCTGGTGGTAGCAGTAGTAGTAGTAGTATGAATATGTAACAGAGCCAAAAGTATGCTGTCTTGCAGATTCTGTTCTCCTAATATGTCTAGTTGGATAGTGTTATTGTATAAAGTCTACTGACATTCTGCCAAATGCCAGCTTAGATTTTTGAAAATGGTTTGTGTTCAGAAATTTACACACATGGAGGAAAAACACTTCCCAAATGAAATGCCTCCATTCCTAGATAAGGAATATGCCGCTCTTTTGTGTCTGTGATGAACGTAGCTAAGGAGAAGGTAACTATCTGTGAGAGACAGGTAGTAGGAGGACATGACACCTGAGTCCCTCGTCCAGAATCTGCAGCTTCGTAGGAGAAGAATAATTCCATTACCTGAAGGCTGTGATATCTTCAGAGATGTTGCTGAAGCATTTGGTAAGAGACAGAATAAATACACGTACAAAGGGAAAGAATAATACAGAAAGGTGAAGCAGTTTATCCAAGTCATGCTAATCGTGTTGGGCAGAGAAAAGATCTCAGACTCTCTGCGTCCTCAGCCTGTATCCCAGTTGCTAAGCAACTGTCCTGAATATGAGGGTGCCCAAAGCACAGTATATCGGATGCTATAACATTGGCGCTCTGACACCTTCTGCTTTGATTCATGCCATATCTGAGGTCTAATAAAGAAAAGAAATGGGCCTCCTTGTCTGTCTGGGACTTCACCTTTTTTGTATTTAGTTTCTTAAATGAGACCCCGAATTAGGAGGCCAGTTGTACCGTAAGCTTCCCTACCGGCAGGTATAAAAGAGCAGCTCCAGTGGGTGAGTCGTACAACCTAAGGTCTGAGTGATTGCATGGCGGTCTCTCTCTCACACGTCTTACAGAGCGAAAGGAGGGTGATTAGGCTCCTAGCTCAAAAACATCAGCCATAGACATAATGTTAGATGAGACGAATCTTGGCCTTGCTGTCTTAAAAAGCTGCTGGAATATACTTTAACCACAGTAAAACTGATTGAAATTCTTAGTATCTAGGAAAAATAACTGGGAATTTTCTGATGGAGAGAAGTGGATTTTTAGAATTACCAAGCCAATGTCTAGAATCCTTCAGTGACAGTGTAATTACATGGCACATCTGCTATAGCTGACTTCTGGATGATTTTCAGTTGGCAAGGTAGAGGCATCCATCATCTAGCAAACGTAGCTCATAGGCCTAAAATGACAGCCCAGCCTTTCCTGAAAGACATCAAGACAAGGTAGCTGATCACCAACAATGAATTCCACATGAATTTGTGAGTGAGCCAAAGATCTGATTGTGAAAGTGCTGAAGGGCAAACAGTGAAGTAGTCCGGGCAGCTCTGCTCCCACTAAGCATTCACCAAAAGCATTTTGTTTGCACAGTTCCCATGTGTTGCATTCCTGAAGTAGAAACCACAGAACTTTCCAAGGCACCATGCTTGCACAAAATGGAGGTGAGTTAGAGAGCAAGGCTGGAAATCACCACAGCAGAACATGCACTGGAGAACGAAACCTGAGAAATAAGGAATTCTAAATCTATCTAGATTAAATCTGGCCTGCATAAATCTTAAACACTTCATATATTTTTCGGAACTTACAGGTACCTAAACTACTTAGGCATTTTCCTCCTCAGCCTAAAAACATTTCCATATATACTTCTCTATACAGTACCATAAGGACCCGTTCTAGAGAAATAAATTTCTACCTCCCACCAGCAGCTCTCTGATGGTGGTGGTGGTTCTGCCGTTCATGTTGGACTTGATCCTAAACTAATGGTCCAGCTGAGGCTGAGTGAATTCTGAATGTTATTTCTTGCTCCAGGAGTTATGCTTATACATGTGCATAGACATATACCATAGAGATAGATATACATATATACATTATTAAATGAAGGTTGAAAAGAAAATACAGATATTACATTCATGGAGTTGAAACTGAAATCCTGCTTCACCTCTTCCCAGGCGAATGTTCTAACTATCAAGTCGCAGTCAAGCTTTTTCTTGGCTCTCCTTCTGTGGGTCTCAGTGCTGCCGCGGTTCTGGATGCACAGTAGCTCAGACTCAACATGATAGACATGGGATTGCCAATGCCTTTGTGGTTAAAGAGGTTTCTGAGGCACTGCAGGCTCAGTAGAGCCTAGAAGCTTCATTGCCTGCTTCCTGGGATAGTGGTGTGATTGTTTTGGGGGGGATTCTGTGCCTCTGCATGGAAAGAGAAAGATGGACAGGACTGCCCTTTGCTTATCTTCAGAGATGTCACTCTGCGTACTGACTGTACAGGAGGTATGGGCAATCGTGCTAGGTAGATACACTGGATCATAGCCATCCAGGATCAAGTACCCAGAAGACCAAAGGGCACATTGGCATTTTAGCTAGGTTATGTCATGTTTAGTGACATGGAGTCCCTCTTTGTGTTCTATGAAAAGTCTTCTCTATTCACCATGAGAATTTTTTAACGTTAAGGACAACTAAGTATTAGAATAACTGACCTAGGGTCTCTATCTACTCAAGCCTCTAAGTAGAAACTCGATAGCTTTCTCAGAGATGAGCTCATGAAGACATTAATGGCTTGACACAAGATTCTTCACAATTTGTCATGCAAAAATCTCAGCAGATACTGAGAATAATTCCATTTACTTTTAATCTCCTTATGTACTTGACCTTAACTATGAAAGAGCTAATTGTCAGCTTCAGTGAAGCTACACTACTTTCATCAGCTGCGAAATCCATCCATGCGCTAGATGTATATCTTACAGAACAAAATAAAAACCATAAGGCTGAGGGTTAGAAACACCCTGCAAACAGAATCCTAGGAGTCAGCATTTAAAACGTCATTTTGTAGAAGTAAATGAACAAATGAACAATTCTCAATGAGCTTCACCATTACTGAAATTTTAAATAGTGTTAAAGTAGATTTTCTTTGTTGTTTAGATTTGTTTTTCAAGGCTTGCCTTCTTTGCTGTTTGTTGTTTTCTGCTGTCTGCTATTTCCGTCATGATGCAGCAACAACATAACAATGTTGGCTGGAAGCCAGCTCGAGGATAGACTGAGCCTTCAACGGGTTTTTGATGCATGAATATTTTGAGGGGGCATTTAAATGATGTTTGTGCTTCTCACAGTGTGAAAAAACAACACTGCCAGGTTTCTTTGATCTACTGGAAACAGGCTATCATAATGCAGAAATAGTTAGCTGAAATAAGTACATTCAGGTAGCTTCTCTCTACTTAACTGTGTATCATTTGCTTCTATGCTCACAAAGGAGGTTTTCATTCAGCTGGGGCAAAGTGCACACAGTTATTGATGGTTCAAGTATTTATTCCTTAAAATGACAGTACTGAAAACATATTTCTCTCACCACACAGAGAGTGGGAGGGCAGTGGAAAGGAGGAGGTAATTGAGGAAGCTGGAAGTGAAATGACGTTCATGGCTGTCAGATGCTATTTCCATATTAATGACTTTAAAGAGGAGTCTCAGAGAGCAGCAGAGGTTTGGGTGACCACTCGCAATGTCAGATGTTGGGGGAATCTGGGTTGGTGTTCATGATTTGAAGGAAGGAATATGTCTCCCTTGCTCCTTCCCTGGCACGGACTGATACCGCTCTGAGTTTTTGATGTTCCATAATTTTCTGACTAGCACAACCTAAGGCTTCAATGAGGTGGAAGCGGTGTTGTGTTTGACAGCCTACAAACGCAAAGGCATTCATCATACCTCCACTCCATAAACCTGCAGTCTGAAAGATAAATATTGATGATTTGGTGAAGCAAGCAGTCCAGGAGAGGGGGAGGACAAGTAATAACGGGCTGTGTCAGTACAGACAGCCTGGCTCTGTATATAGTTTAGAGGAACGCGCATGTTGCCGTGCTGGGTCAGATCTTTAATCCATCTAGCCCGGTGCCTTGTCTCCATGACTTACCAGCGCCATGTCTGAAAGAATTTGGGACAGTAAGCATAGGACATCAATGGATCCTTCATGTCCCTACTAAATGGTCATGCCTATGCCAAGAAACTCTGTAGAGCCTGTACTGCAGAATCAGTGTCTGAACTGCAGTTCGTGAGCACGTTTACCTGTACCCATACATCACCCAAGGTCCATGGTAGGCTGGGCTGCTGAGTGTCTGGGAACAAATACTTGGGGTATAGATAAAGTAAAATTTTGTGTGCAGAACGTGAAGGCTGGTGCTTAGGATGCACAACTTTCTGCTATAGAAATCACATTATGTGAACTAACCTCAATATGAGCCACTAGGTCCTCAGGGTCTTTTTCCTCCAAAGGTTGTGGGATTTGGGCACAGGCCTAGGAGAGCTCTTCAAAGGAAAGTTCAAGAAATCTGGCTTTAAAAAAAGAGCTTTCAAATACTTCCCAACAAATATTTGGCTTTTTTATTGCAACTTCAGCAATTTTTGTTATCTGTTTAAATGTTTATTTGAAGTGTCCTTTAGTTTTCACTTTCAGTGTGTCAGAAGGTTCCCTGGCTTAATCACTCATTGTAGAAAAAAAGAGCACTGTTGCCTTTTATCTGTTTTGAACTTGCTACCCTCCTTAATTTTATTGCACATTCTCTTGTTCTGCCACAAGCTGGGGAGAAGAGAAACACCTAATCTATCTTCTCGAAGTAATTTATTGTTATCCTTTCATTATGTCCTTTTGTCCCTCTCCATTCTAAGGTGACTCTTCCCAATCTTTTCAATCATTCTACATGACAGATTTTTTTCTTTTTTACTTTTTTTCTTTTTTTTTTTTTTTTAAAGGCATGGATCACTTCCATTTGTCACAGGTGATCCCTTTCTAATTGTGATAAACTTTTTTCTTATTTTTTTTTATTATTTTGGTTTTATGGTAGTGTAATAATACTTCACAAAATTTTCCAGATGAGACCACATTTTGATTTATAGATTTGCTGTGTAGTATTTACTGCATCATTCCCCATCTCAGTTCTTACGAACCCTCACATCTTGTTTGAATTTTTTTCTTAAAACTACAGCTGCATATGGTGTAGAAATCTGTCTTCATTGATACCCAGATCCCTTTCCTGGGTTGAGACAGTGAATGTAGACCCCTGTCAGATGTACAAGCAGTTTAATTTATTTTTTTCCCTTCAGTATGCCTTACTTTGCATTTATTGGCATTGAACTTCGTTTGCCCTCACTTTAGTCCTCACATGGTTTAGCTAAGTCTCTTTGAAGTTCCTCACGGATCTCTCTGGTCCGTGCTAGCTAAATAACTTTGTGTCATCTGCAAGTTTTGCTAACCTCAGTATTACCCTCTTTCAAGATCATTAATACAGATTTCAAACACAAGATCTAATGCAGAACAATGAGGCGAGGCATCCCACTGTTCACCTTGTGCCACTGACTATTTATTCCTTCCCTTTGTTTCCCATCTTTCACCGATTTTCAGCCCATGTTTGATGTACTCCATGAGCACATCAAATAAGTAAAACCATAAGTGTGGTTAAGCATCAGCGTGCTCAGTTTTTCTCACTGCTTTGAATACAGTTTGTGCGGTAAATAGACTGTGTTTCCTCCCTTTTCTCCAAGAAATCTCCCTTTTATTTACTTACTATTTTTTAACAGCTCTAGAAATCCCTTTAGTAGGCCAAGATTTTGGAAACGTCTGAGAAAGAAGCATGTTTACAGCTATGTGTGTAGTTCATCATGTCAGAAATTTTCAGATTTCTACTTATGGGGAGAAATGACTTATGTGTCATTTTTCTCTTTGAATAGTTAAGGATGAGGGGACTACATACAAAGATTTTTCACCATTTCCCTTTGTGATGACATCACTGCTGTCTCTAGAAACAGCAGCCCAAGAGAACCCAGCCCGGTTTTGCAAAAAGAGTAACCTTGATTTTGACCCCTATCTTAGGAGAAGGATATAAGAGAATTTTGCAGCTTTCCAGGCTGCTTTCAGCTAGAAAGGGTGCCCTCTCCATCTGTCCGGCATGGTCACTGCTGATGTTCATGCTGTGAGTGCTGATACTGATGCGATGACGGCTAGTTAAGGGAGACAACTTTATACTGGGACCTGAGGTCCCACACCATGCACCTGCTTCGCAGGAGGACGCTTTCTGAGCTTCTTTGCGTTTCTCAGATACCTGCTCTCTGTATTTCTATGCCAAATAACTGGATCAAGCTCAGCAGTCCAAGGGTGAGGGTCCTGATTTTGGTGACACAGAGCAGCTGGATTGTGGAACCTGGTGTAAATAACGGGGATGGGGCTGATGTCCCACCATTTCAGGTCTGTCATTATCTTCTGGTTGATCAGCTCTGTGCTGCCACACTGTCTGAAAGCTCCTTCCACCACTTTATTGTGTAAATCAAGCTCATAAAAGCAAGTGTCCTACACTGTGGACACTCCCCATAATAATTATGATTTTTTTTTTTCCAAATAGTTTGCAGTATGAGCTTAAAAATGAGTTGGTTCTGCAAATAATCTTTCCAGCTAACTAATTTGCCATAATATCAAGAGAAAGTGAGTATAAACCATGGATGAGCACGGTCAAACACATTTGAATGTGTTTATTACTTGGAAGGAATGCTCATAGAAAATGTTTGGTTGCATACGAGCGTCTCTGCTCAGCAACCTTCCCAATGTGCTGAGAAAAAAGGGAGACGTTATCAGAGTGCTGACACTGAGGCTGATCTTACTTCCTGCTTTTATCTTGGACATCTTATTTTACAGTAGCACTTTACATTCCACGAACATTAAGGCACTGAGGGAGTTCTCTGACGTTGCCTGGGAATGTGGCTCTGCATATGATGACGCTTTGACTCCATACCATTCATTGACACGGAGCTTAATTTTTAGGTTCCTAGTCACTGTGGCAGCATCTGTAGATGGGTTTTGTATTTGGGTGGAGGAGTATTGGTAAATTACTTCAGGCAATCTGTAGAAAATGCTGAGGAATTCTCCTGCCATTTCAGGATTTTGCTATCTTAACTTTGCCTGTAAAGAGGAATTTACTTCCCGTTGGGATGTTCAATCATAATCCCTCTGTCTCTTCTTTAATGAAAACAAACAAACAAGCCCGGGCAAAAGTCTGTATTTTTTAAAGCTGGAATGAAGCTGAATTAACAGTGATTTTATGACTAATCAAGTCTTAGATCTACCTTCCAGCATGTGGGGGATCTGAGTTCAGCTTCCTCCTGTGCCTGAGGAGGTTCAAAAGTACACTGCTTATCTCCTGAAGCAGAAAAATGTCAACAGCAGTGACTCAGAAAGTCTCATTTTCAAATACTCAATATGTCTGTGGTGTCGGCACTTTGCTGAAAAACACAGGACAACTGATTTTAAATCCCTGTTTCAAAGCAGGAAGGATGAGCTTTCAGTAACAGATCTCCTCACTCATCCATGAGCATAGACAGTTTTTTCTGTCATTTCCAACGGGGAAGGAGTACCTCTGGTTCCCTTCTATTTGCGGTGACTTCTTTTAGGTGTTCAGCTCAGGGAGAAGATTAGCTGTTTAGCTAACTATTGATAGTAGGGTTTAATTTCTGATTTTTCCTCGGTATTTCCCACCAGAAAGTTTAGGAGACTCCTATATAAGCCTGATGGCTTCTCTGAACCTAGTTTTAGTCATTTAACCCTCTCTATGTCTTCTACAAGGAACCTAAGCACTCCATCCCTGGTAAAGTATAAAGATTACTCTAAAATTCAGGAAATTAAATGTGGTTTGTCTCTGGGAATGTAACACTTGGTTCCCAAGTCACAGCTTCAATCACAAAGTAATACAGAGACTTCTGAGACCCACTTTAGTTTTAAGCACCTATGCTTATCTTTTATCTTGGACTTTATGAGAAACTAATGGTATCTCTCCATTTCATTTTGGTTGACAGAGTATTTTTGAAGCAAATCTCCTGATTGCTCCCAGTTATTACACATTGGTTCTCATCGCAGAAGGGTCTCAAAACCTTTCAAATGAAGCAAAACTAAAAGATGCTCTTCAAAATCACACTTGATGCACTGCAGCACCTATTGGGTCCTAGATCCTAGGTCTAAACTAAAACTAATCTGAAAAAAATACGTTTTAAATGCAAAATGGCCCTCAACAGCCGCTGCTGCACTCTGCAGATCTGTTCCTGTTGCACCATACTCCCTGCTTGTATAGATATAATTTTGAATTAGAATAGGTACCTCGGTTTGTGAGGTGTATTCCATCTTTGTCCTGATCTTGTTAAAGTCTGGCAATTTTCTTCTCTCAAGAGGTGGATGAGCATGTCTTTCTTAGTGAAAACCTGATTGCACATCACACGATTGTAAAAGAAAAAAGTTCCTTGTGCAGCCTAGAATGCAAAAATCCATTTATCCTCTTTACTGGGGGAAAAAAGATGAAAAAAAGTGTTTAATCAAGTGCCAGAGGTGAACTATTAACCAGGTAGTTAACTAATGTTAGTTCCTTTTCTATAGGTTGAGAGTCACTTAATAAAGAATGAATAGATTCAGTGCGATTTGCAAAATTGGAAGAATTCATACTTGACAAGCTTCATAAATATTCTTTTTTCTTCAGATACTCTTTTTATCACAGCGTTCTCTCCCAAGCCACAATCCCAAAATTAAGAAGTCTAATAAAACATATGTAGTCATTTCTCTTTTCTCTTTTAGAAGTGAAACAAACCTCTGTGGGACTTTTTTTTTTTCTTTTGGAGAGAGAGAAATTAGACTGAACTAATCAGCATGAATTGTATGGGGAATGTTATGAGTCATCAGGAGGAAATTCTGCTTCATCTTTGTTTAAAAAGAAATAAAAAATGAGGATTTTTAAAATTACCGAAAGAAAAGGAAGATTAACTGTGCTCTGAATGCAAGAGCTTTCCAGGAGACCAAATAAGTCTTCTATAAACTGATTTGCCTTTCTGACTGCGATTTAGTAGAGTGACACCTAATTTGTTCTGAGAGTCATTGATGCCTCCAACACAATGGAGGATGACAGCTTGCATAACCTCTCTTTCAGCTCTCATCTCATTTATTCCGTTTGAAGTCGAGTTCCGACAAGAGAGAGGCACAGAATTAATATTACCTTAGATCAGCTCAGTCTCCAGAGGGAGCAGCAAAAGCTTTTCTGGAAACAATAAACCCTTTAAACATGACAGGAGGAATAGGACCTTAGGAGGTATCTGAAAGTATCCATTATTAAAGAAAGAAAGAAAAAAAAAAATCTATATGGGTCACTTTGATTGTGGTTTTTTTCTCCTTAACAACAAAAGATGAGCTACTGCCAGTTTTACATACAAATTTAAAGATTTTGAATAGTTTGTGGTTAACATCTATATTATACACACACACATACATACATGCATACATATGTTTTCTTTTTTGTTATTGTAGCAGAGTCCCTAGCCATGAATGGTATTTGTTTTGACTTTGAAATTCCCTGCTTGTTTGATCTGGTTCCTTTCCAATTTACGATAAAAAATCAGGAAGGGAAATTCCCATCACATCTGATAGTTTATAAGGTCAAATTTAATTATTGCAATTTGCATTTAAAATTAATGTAACACTTTTGCAGTAAATCAGAGGAAGCCAAAGAGATAATTTCTGCAGACAGCTTTGTAGAAGGAACAAAAATAAAGAAGCATGACAATTTCTTTGTAGCTGTGTACACTTTAATCTGTGGTCTACAGAACATCAGCATGGGCAAACTGGCACAATTCCATTCAAGCAATAAAACTACAGCGAATTATGCCAGCTAGCGGTCAGACCTTATATATATATATTTATATATACATATATATGTGTGTGTGTGATTGACAAATTAGATACTTGAGGGGAAAATATGTATAGGAAGACTAGAAATGCTGATGTTTGTCTAAAACCTTCACATCAAACTACAACTACAAAAAAAATATCCCCCTGGGGTTTAACAACTAAGAGTGGACAGACTTAATACAGGGGCTATCCATTAATAAATAATCTACCCAATGGATAAACCTTGCAGCATTTTATTTTTGTGAATTCTCAGTGGACTTCAGATTTCTATCAGCAGACATCCAATTTACATGTGAATCGTGATTTCATCATATCATATCCTGTCATTCCACTAGGAATAATTTCCTGTCATTCCACTGTGAATCATTTCAGGAAAGTACAGATGACTTAATAATTTACAATTAAATAGTTCGTGTCATGCTGGAGCAAACCATGCGAAAAGAATCAGTGTATTTGCCACACAAATGCAAATACCTCTGGGAGATGCAGGATGGAGCAGAAAAGAAAGGAAGGGAGAAGGAGGAAGAGAAGAAGAAAAGCCTATAATTTAATGATGGGCAGTAGGGTGGCGGCATTTAGCAGGACTGTGGCAAAGGAGCCTGATTTTAATAGAAGTCAGAAAGGTAGAATATAAATGAGGATGTTAAGTAGATTGGAGAGAAGGCAGCCCAAATATCGCTTTGTTGGGAAGGGTGATGTAAACCTTTCCCGTTCTGCTGCATACAGGAGAACACTTAACAACCTCGAGGGACGAGCTGTAGGCCTGAGATTACACTTGCCTTCTCACTGAAAAATTTACTAAATGAATGGCACTTGTCTTCCCCCCACCCCCGTCTCCTCCATCTCCCCACCCCTATTCTTGAAATTTTTTTTTTTAATAGGCTTTGATTTTCAGCGTTTTGTTAGAAGTTCAACATTATTTGTCAGCAGCTTTGAGCGGTTCTACATATGGCTTTGTGCTAATCTGTTCACTTTGGCTGTGCCTTTTATCTTATTTGTGATGTGTGGCCAGCTCCACTGTATTCCCCTCCGACTGGAAGAGCAGAGAGAGGAAACATATTCTTGTGGTCTTAGATATGCTACCATTACTTCTCATTTCTGGATTGGATTCATCTTCCTTAACTTTAGGCAGTTACAATACAGATGTCTCCATCTGAGATACTCATCACTGGCTCTCTACGGTCTATGAAAAGTAATAGGTGCTTTAAAGCAGGACTCTTCTGCCCTACATTAAACTGCCTAATTCAAGATGAGATTAATTTCACTCTGAAACGGCCTATTTCTTTCTGTAGTCTTTAAAAAGAACCTGTAATAACAGCTCGGATGGAAACATCTACAAGCTAGATGTTCAAAATTAGGTGTAATTAATGCTACACTGCAAGTCGGCTTATTTTGGTAATCCAGATAATGGAATGGATGTTGAAAAGGGTTTTGAACACAAAGATGAATATATCTCTCCAAAACAATGTAAACAGACAAAAGGTGACTTTCTAGCTGAGATGTGAAATAAAATCACTTACCTTCTAGACAAACATCCCTTGGGAAAACATTCTACCAGGATGAGTCATCATGAAGAAGGTCAAAACTTCGAACACAAAACCAGAAGAAGACGGATAGAAAAAATTACTCCTTTGATGGCATGTAAGAGTCGGGGTAACTTAATTCTTTTCATTACATTAATTAACTTGTATATGATGAGGACAAGGCAAAAGGTGTCTTACATCTCTGCTGCCATACTTTAAACTTATTCTTTAAATAAGCATGGAGAGAAAAAGGAGAAATAATGAAGAGTCCGTGAAAAATGTAGGGTTTCACTATGATAAGCTTTATTCTAAGTTTTGTGTCTGGCTTGTAAGGAAACTTGAGCAATTCTGTGCATAAATTCACAATCAATTTTAAGAGTAGAAATCATATGACAAAGCGGTGCCTGGTTAGATACTTTTCTGAATGCAGGGTGTTAGATAGTAGAAAGGTAAATTAACTCCCATGGGAGTTAACTTCCAATTTACTCCATGCAATGCCTGAAAATGGTCAAACAAGTTACATCAATAAAAGACCTCACATATTCAGTGGAATTTACATCAAAGATCGCACAGTGATTAACAAATAACAATTAACTCTCATTACGTCACCTCAAGACAAAATTGATAAAAGCTATTTAATCTGCGGGTGGACTCACAGCCAAGAACAAAATAAATAAGAACAAAATAAAAACCCTGGCTCTCATGGTTGCATTTCAGAGGAGTACACACAGTGAATCCAAGTTACATTCTGTAAGTCTTTCATCTAGCTTCCCTCCAGAGAACGAGATTGAAAAAGTAATGATAGAATCTGTCTTTATAACAGTAACTCTCTATAGCAGCCCTCTAGGACTGGGAAAGCTATGTTCAATTCCTCCCTGCAGGAATTTAGTCTCTTTTCCCTTCTTACATCTGAAGAATTTTGAGGATTTTTTGTGCTAAATGACAAAGCTTCGAGAGGGCGCCAGGACAGTGTGCCTGCCCTCCAGAGTTCATAATAGGAAAGTATACTGTCCGTTATGTTACAAATGAGATTAGGGTAGAAGCATTCTCTGCTCTGCAATCGTTTTAATTTTATAGGAAGGAATTAAAGATTAATTAATTGGACCCAAGAAAAAGGAATAAAACTGAATGGGTGGGTATGTCCTAGGATGTCCAGCTAGAAATGGACTCTAGTGCTTAAGTGCTTGCTCTTGATTGTCTACCTCATCCAGCTGATAAAAATTCAAGTTATCCTATTTATTAACAGGCTTTCCCAGGAAGCTGGAGATGCCATTTGAATCATTATAAGAAGGAAAGGAAATTAAAATTGGGCCACCCACTTTTTAAGGCTTGTTTTAATCACTAAACTCTTGTACAAATGTCAAAAAAAAGACACCTAACTCCTTGAAGGAATAAAAAAAGTCATAAATAAATATGTTTCAGAGATATTTGGGACTGTAATTGTGATGTGTTATGGTATGTCCCAGAGACCAAGCAAAGTGCCTAGGATTCAGAGAACGCTGAGGTCTGGAATATACATTCCTATCATTCATGCTCCTCACAAGGTAGTTCTCGACCAAGCATGCTGGATGCTTTTGATGCGATGCTGATCCAAATGCACAGTGCAGGGAGCCCAGCTACCTGACAAACAATTCTAGTTTTCACTGATCTACTTACAAGATCTCCAGGTCCTTTGATACATCTTGCCCTTGCAGTTATGTAGCCCTACTGCCAAAACCTCTCCCCCATTCCTGTATGTACTTTTTTTTTTACCGCACACTGAGAGGGAAAGGATATTTTGATTTGCAAATGCAAATCAGAGGTACAGAGACATAACAACTAACTTGTCCAACATGAAAAAGGGAGATGTATTAGAAACTTCTGCCGCAGGTTCAACACCGTTACTGTCTTTTCTGTGATATGGGATCTCTTGTTGATGTATCTGTATCACTAAACATTATTCTCAACATCTCTAGCCAGACTGCTAACTCGTTACCACCGCGTGTTACACACAGGCTGGATAATTGTATTTCCTTCTCTTGGCAAAGCCTTGGACATACTATTTTTCTAAGAAAATATATGTAGTATTAATTATTAGTAGTATTTCATGTCACTGTTCATTTCCTCATTATGGGGTGAAATACTTAAGTGCATGTAGCCACATTAATTTTCATTAATGATGCCAATTAGCAAGTGGTTATAAACTTTTAATAATATTGTAACTATATAAATCCTTATTGGGGTATTTTCATTAATTTTTATCAGCCACATAATCAGCTAAATAACCGAATTCTGCTGCTGTAAATTTGTCACTTCCGTCACAAGTTCGTTAAACAGTGTCTAGGGGCTTAGGTAATTTTCTCCCAAACCATAGAATTAATGACAATCTCAGCCCCTCCTATTTGCCCTGAACTGCCTTTCAGAAAATCCTGCCGCAAGCAACCCAGAACTAGAAGGCAACCCTGCCTTTAGGGTTGTTTTTCATCTCACCTCGATGTAGTTGGCTGAATCTTAGGCATCTGACCACAGTTTTTGATCTAGGCTCTCTATATCCGTGCAGAAACGAACAGCTCTAACTGGGGTTCTTTGTTAATACCTGTTTTGGAATTAGGTGATTCATATTTGGATAAATTAGAAATATTTAGGGAGGGGAAAGTAAATGAAAAGGTTTGGTTTTGTTTCATTTTGGAAGGCAGGAAAGATGGGAATGTTTTATCTGCTGAACTTCCAAAATACCCTTGAGTAGAACAGAATTTTTCAGTGACCTCAAATGTGGTGAATTGTTTGACTTTTTATATTTTTGTTTATATATTTGCTTCCTGGTACAGAAAAAAAAACACCAAAAAAAAGCACCCCAAAAAAACCCCAAAAAAGACATTCTGAAACCAAGAACTGAGATACCCTGGGTGGGATTATGCTGCCTATCCTTGTGTGTCTCCTGTCCTTTTACACGATCTGGGCTTCCTCACCCAACCTCCAGCTGTCACTTTGCAAAGATGCAGGTCTTCAGTGGCTCCTGGCTGCGTCTCTCGGGCCCCCATAGATGTGTCAGACATTCCAAAATATTTAAATTAATTTAACCATCTATGTTCAGGTATCTAAATTGTTGTGATGAAATGAAACATTTTATCTCTCAAAAAACCAACATTCTGTGGAGTTCTTTCAGAACTCTAATTTTTTACTCAGACTTTTGTCTTCAGCTGATCCAAATATGCCTTTTTTGGAGGGGTTGGTGAGGAGTTTATCCCTGAGGCTTCACCTAGCTCCAGCTGTGAGAACAACCGATTCTCCTGGAATGCCTCATTTCAGGTGTTTCTGTCTAAAAAGTATACTACTATCCAAAAGCAAGGGACAGGATAGATACAGAACTTACCAGGCTGATGACATACAGGAGGACAGGTTCGAAAATTGCTAGAGTTTCTTTAAACATTGACACCTATTAACGACAACAATTTTAACAATGCTTCTCTGTAAAAACAAAATCCAGCAACAATTACTCATCGGCTAAAATCCCAGAGGGATCAGAAGAAAAGAATTTACAGAAATTAAGGAAAAGATTCTTCTCTAGAAAGCAGCCAAGACCAAAACTGGTGTTCAACAAACACAGAAGGCAGCCCTGCTTTATCTAACAAGCACTAGGGCAGCAGTAAGTAAGTAAGCACAAATATTCATGTCAGAATAAGTGTGGAGAGACTTCTGGAAACATGCATTACATGATGGATGTTCCCTAAAACTTCTCACACAGCATTGCTGTGTCCACGCGAATATGTTTTAGACTAATCCTTTCACCGCAGAAGGAGCACAAAGACATAATTTTACCATTATTTTTAACCATGACCACATTTTGTCCATTAACGAGGTTTCCTCTTCCCCCTGCCGTGTCATCCCCACATGCAGGCTTTGCATCCTGCCACCTTCAACTGAAAAAACTAAGAATCAAAACTATTCAAGTGTTGACGCTGTTTTGCATTCACTCAGCCCGTCCGTTTAACACCTGTAATATGTTTTCACCCTGTGGCACTGTAACATCCTTGTTTGTTAATGGAACAGATATCAGCTTCCAAACGCCCCTGGCTCGGCAAAGAGAAATGGAGCTATCGCAATTAGCATGAATCAGTGCGTCCAGCACTGTTCCGTGCGCCTCCTTTTAACCCAATAGTAATTTCAATAATAGGGTTATGTCTGCCTAGAGCAATTGGAGACATCCCTGAGTTAGTGCCAATTGAGCTGATGTATCCACTCAGACGAGTGAAAAGCCAGGCACAAGCACTCATTTATGCCCCTAAAGCAGGGAAACTTCGTTAGTAAAGGTTTCCATCGGATAGAAGGACTCACTGATGTGGCCACAGTGGGTCTGGCTCCAGAGGTTGCTCTGCCAAGTTGAGGGACTGCTCTGTGGGGTTCCCTTAGACGTTGTGCCTTTGTGGTTACATTTGTGATTAGACATTAATTCTTCTCAAGACATCTTGCAGAAACAAAGGTTTTAAGTGAGGTACTAGACAGGGAGCTTGGTCACCCCATGTTCTTTCCATGGGCAGTGGAGAGAGAGAGAGAGAGAAAAAGTGACATATCCAGAGGCTGAGTCAGATCTTGGATGGAGCACATCATCCTGGTGACGCTGAAGTGACCTTCTCTCTCCCCCTTAATGGCTGCAAAGGAGGCTTGAGATGAACAAGAACATAAATTGAGGGCCTAAATTGGGGAAAATGAGTCCAGGCAATAATGCCTGAAAGAGCTACTGGCTCTCAGGCTGCTGTTGGTTTCTTTATGCAACCAGGATCTTTTTTATTTGTTTGTATTTGCTTGTGGGTCACCTGGCATGAATTCAAGGACAGTAGTTTAATATTCAACGAAAGAACACGTTAAGATGCCTTTTCCTGCACCCTCACATTCTGCAACGGGGCACTGCCTGTTTGTTTACCTCATTAGGAAGCTATATGCATATTTTTTAAGCACCGTCAATTACAAATCACAAACGACTAGCACATAATTGTGCGCATTTTCAGATCAAGACAGAAGCGCGTGAGCCAGTACCTGTTAGATTTGATTGGACAAGGTCACAGAGAAGAACATTAAGAAATTGAGACAGAGATGTCAAAGCATTTCCAACGGCAACAACAACCGCCCCGCTCATATCAACAGGGGGGAAATGGAAGCATAAACCAAATTGCATCCAAATGATGGCAATTGGAGCACATGTGTTATGGGAAAGGTTTGAAGTTAGCACATGTGCTGATATAGCAATATGACGATGAAGGGAAAAAAATTCCAGCATTCAGTGTCTTTGCAGCACAGATGGTCGGGTTTGCTTTTCTGGCCTAGTTGTTCATTAAAATGAATCAGATGAATCTGGCTATCCCAAACTGTTAGTATATGTCTCTGCCTTATTATTCTGTGCTGTGCAACAATGGTGATACTATCCTGCCCATGGGCCAAATAATGCTTTGATATGGATCACGTGATATACTGGTGGCGGGCTGGCGACGTCTTAACTACCGATCCATTCAGCAGCGAAACCTAGGAAAGGGTACAAAGCACCAACTGGATCACATCTGTGGTCTAACCATGTTTTACAAAGTCACTTAGTAGGTACTACACTGACTGTAAGCAATTATGTGTGATTAATTACAGCATCACAAATGACACCCACTTTTGGGCACTTCTTTGCCTTTCACATTTTGACAGTACTGAGTGGTAAACACTAACAGAAGCATTTCTTATTTTCATGTTCTTTTTTTTTTTTTTAATGTGGCAAAGGATCTGTATAATGCAAAGAACACCAGAGCTTTCCCCCCTTTTTTATTTTTTTTTTTCTTTTTCTTTTCCTTCCGGAGAATGAATAACAGTTATGAAGAGTGTGGTGATATATGGTCCTACTAGACAGCCATAAAGTGTAAATTTCCAACATGAGATGCCTGTGGGGAGGGTAGATTTTCCTTCAGCCTCACAAGTCCCACTGACGTTAATGAAGGAGGCATGTCTACAACACCCCTCACTGAATAATTTACATCTGCACAGACAGAAAGTCAGAAGGCAAAGCTGGAGACACATCAGAGAGCTGGCTTTAAATCAAGTCAAAAGTTTGCCTGTGTTTGTGGGTGGTTTATTATTATAAAAGGAAAGCAACGCAAAGTGAAATTAAAGCTATCTTTTCAGCTTTGAGGGCTTCGGGATAGGGGGACAGCGCGGGGTTCACTGGGAGGGGTGGGAAACTAAAAAAGTATGAGACATGGCTGAAAGATAGAGAGAGGTTTAAGGAGGCAAACGAATTGTAAAGGCTGAATGAAGAGCAGAGTGCCATGAACTGAAAAACAATTAGCGCAGTTATTTTGGAACTTCTTTCACAAATACGTTATTTCATTAGTCAACACAGAGCAAAAAAAAAACAGAAGGAAGGTAGCTGGAAATAATGGAGATTTGAGAATTAAGTATTATTTTGAATTAGTGGCTGTGATTTAGACCAGCAATTAGGACCCAGCTTTCAAAGGAATTTAGATGTCAAGAGATAGACAGCAGGGGTGTCTGTAAAATGCATCTTATCAGATTAGGCACCTAGAGGCACACGACAAAACACAGATCCACATGATGGTACCTACGCCAGCCCTGAGTGGACTACCTGAGGTACAGAAGGGATATTACTCTGGCAGTGCAGCTAATTCTTACTAAGCTTAAGATGCACTTTCACAGAGCACCTAGCATTAGCATCCTGCCCAAACCTTAATTAACTTCCCGTGGGTGACTTAAAGTGAATATGAAGCACTCTAGATGCGGGTTCAATGTTGGTGGGTGCACAAGGTTCAGATCCTCACAAGGTG
This sequence comes from Burhinus oedicnemus, assembly GCA_008921705.1. Taxonomy (NCBI): domain Eukaryota; kingdom Metazoa; phylum Chordata; class Aves; order Charadriiformes; family Burhinidae; genus Burhinus; species Burhinus oedicnemus. Next base: position 3,906,029 of record VFFE01008974.1, read on the forward strand.
GCAAAGTCTGACGGGTTGGATCCCCACTGATTTTCTGAATAGAGAACAGCTATTTCCTTCCCGCGTAGGTTTTGGTGATCAAATCATTCAAGTCAGTTCAGCTCTTTAAGCAGTGAATAGTCTTGGACCTGCAGTTTCTCAAAAGATTTAGGGATGCATGCAAAGTCTAAACAAGCACAGACCAAGAGCACTCATAAGAGCACTCATGCAGGCCCAGGGGAAACCAAAATTTTGGCTGCTGTAGATCAATTGGGTATCCACAAGATGGTTTCAACTAGACGTAGTTTGTGGCCTGGACCCTTTCTATCCAGCTGAGGAGACTCGATATGCCAGAGAGACTATTGCTTGACCCATCTTCGATGCCTGTCCTTAAGTACGATGAATCATTCTCTGGAGTTGTTTTTCTCCACTGATTATAGAAGGAGTTTTGGATACTAACTTAATTTTGAACACCAAACCTTCAAATACCTTTGCTAGAGAGAGAGGTCCCAACTTCTGGAATCCTGCTGTTGCCAAACTGCCAGGTCAGGACAGAACTTGGTTATATTTGTAGGTCTGGGACTCCGTACTGTTGTCCCTTGCTCAGATTTGTCTTTTCCTGGGTGCTACGGTGTCCCCTGAGCTAAGCGCAAAGCTATCTGGTAAATACCGAACCCCTTCCAGATGGGTTCCTGGAGTGCTGCTGCCCTGTTTGCTGGTTCAGCAATACTCCTACAGACCTGAACTGGCCCACGCAGCCCTGGATCGGGTTGTCTGCTCTGCACCTCTGTCTGCAGGACTGGTTCTAGCGTTGGTGGTAGAAATATATCTGCAACACTTCCTCTGGGACGTTGTTTCCACTGCTCTGTCCCCGTTACTCACCCTGCTATGGCAAAGCTGTGTAAAAGTTTCCATGGATTTTAGTTTCATCATGAGGAGGGGCGAGCTCTGTAACTTCTGTTCTCATTCTATGTTGGGAAGCAAGAAAGGGTGCTCTAATCCAAACTGAAGAAGTGACCACTGTGTTGCAAAGCTGACACATCCCACATAGCTCTTCTCCTGTGTTAAGCAGAGTCATCTGTTCCCCAGCTAAGTCAGTCACAAAGTGGTGCTGATTTTATTTTTTTTTTTTTAAAATACTTCTCTTATTTTTTCCTAAGCTACCAAGCTTGGTGCTAGTTTAGTTGGAAAATGCACCGTCTGAACAGATGGAGGAAAAATCTTTCACTGAAAATATATGCCTATCGCTTTAACTGATGTGCAAGATGTTTTTTGCTAGGTAGGAACCTGCTGAATACGTTAAAAGGTTATTGTTCTGCCATTATCACTGTACCGCTATGAAATTATGGAGTGATTTTGAATGAAAGAAAATAAACTTCACAAAAGGGTTGGGTGGATGTTTACGATGGCAAATTGTCTGGCTGTTCTTAAACCAGCTGCTTTCAATAGGAAGTGGGCTGCCTTTCCTCAGCGCGCTCCTCTTTGGTTGTGAGCCAGGAACTGGGGAAAAAAAAAAAGAAGTTTGCAATAGATGCAGGAAAATGGGGAGGAGGAATTGAAGTTAAAAGAAAATGAAAATACTGTTTCGCTGTTTCTCCTTAATTTATTGCTTAGTTTTGATGTCAGTGTCACACAAGCAGGTTTGTCTCCTAAGAGGAAAAATAAAAAAAATCAGTGATAAGGAATCTATGTGTATTCTAAGTGTCATTTGTTTTATTTACAAGCCCGGCACGAAGCGGTCAAACAGCAGGCAAGATAATCTGTTCTTCTTGGAATCTCAGCCCTGTGTTAAGTTCCTAGGAAGCCATTTAAAGTCCAGAGATAAATCTAAGCAAGAGCCCAAGAAGGAGGGCAATCTTTCCCGATGCTTTTATGTCTTCTTGCTCCTTGACATCCGTCTATGATATCTGTCCATAATTCTAACGTAACAATACTAACATCTCTTCCAGAGCACTGAACTTTCTGTCAATCGAGTGCAGGAATTTGGAAGAGAACATGGATATACGCCTCTTACCTGAGTTTAGGCACCTTCAGTGTAGGTAGCTACACCTGAGCTAATCACTCTAGATTCCCTCTACAGTTTATGGAGAAAAATAGCTGCTTGCAGGAGCAATCCGTCTCAATCTATTTAGTTGTCAAGATGGGGGGCCGACTGAATAGAAAGCAGCTTTGCAGAAAAAATAGCGGGGACTTCTGGTGGACAAGGGGTTGAACAGGAGTCACCAGTGTCCCTCTGCGGTGAAGGTGGCCAGCTCCACTCTGGGCTGTGTGAGCAGGAGACGATTAGGGCAGTAGAGTTCAGGAGATGCAAGAAGGTGGGAAACTGGCTTTATTTAGCTTTGGTAAAAGGCTAAGCTGGATCTTACTGGTCTCTGCAACCACCTGATGGAAGAGCGTAGGAAAGGTGGAGTCAGACTTCTGGAAGGTGCACTGGGATTTGCGTGGGAGTAATGAATGCAAGTTGGATGTGGGAAATTTTGGCTATATCTTTGGAAAATATTCTGGATGGTGACGAGGGTGGGCAAGCACTTCACAGGTGGTCCAGAGAGATGGTTAAATCTCCTTTGCTGGAGTTATTCAAAGACAATGCATTGAGCAAATTCATCGAACTGGATGTACTTTGAGTGGTGGTTTGGACTAGAAAGCTCCAGAAGTCCCTTCCAACATGCCTGAATCTATGATTTGTGCCCTACAAGCGTGTATGGACTTTGCAACTATAAAGAAAGCCGAAGGACTGTAAAGAAAATGACTCATTCCTGTGTAAATCTCTCGATTTTATGTCTAAATCCCAGCTTTTAACAGTGGTTTTCAGGACTGCCTTCATTGCTGTGCCTTTCAAAGCCAAAATTAATTACTCTTTTATCTCTAAATTTATTGGTATGCTATCTAACCATCTGGCAGTGTACAGGTTCATAATATCATCAGTGCATCTATACCACGTTAGACCTCTCTGTTACTGGTGCTTGTTGTACTTGGCAGTCAAACTTCAGTATCGTAACAAGACTACAAATAGAGATAACCTACGGTGTTGAGCTGTAGCCATTTTTCATTAGCCAAGCAAGAAAGAAATAAAAAAGACTGAGAGGAAACAACTGTGATTGTCTGGTATGGTCTCAGACCCCAAGAGAGAGAACACATCTTTGTGTGGAAAGAAACAGTTCCGCCTCTCATTCTCCCAGTGACAGAGAGACTAGGCTATAACTAAGAAGGAAATTTCTGTTTATTTCATAAGTTTTGTTTCCTTTCTCTTTCTCAGCTTTTCTTATTGAAGTGAAGCAAATTAAATTAAGGAAGTTTTCGGGAGAAAGTTCTAATACAGGGGCATATTTGTCTGTGAAATGGTTTTCCAGTGGGTATAATAACAATCCCTAAACTGAAAACATCTGCAGTGAAAATCCTGTCAGCTGTCAGGGATAAATCGGCAGGACTTGACTAGCAAGATCCCTAAGGAATCATTGTGCTGGATTAGCATCATTGCCTCTATGCCCCAAAATCTCATTACTCTCAGTGTCTCAATCAAGGAAGGTCAGAGAACAGTGGTCAGACGGTTCCACTGGAAGGTGGTGAATGAGTTTCACGTATGGGGTCACTGAGATATACGGGAATCTTCAGTCTCAGAAGTGGTAGCTGAGGGGACCTAGCACAGAGGTCTATAAAGCTGTGAGTGGCACGGAGAGGGCGAGCGGGGAAAGACTTCTATGGTATCTTCTAATGCAAGAATTTAGGGTATCAAAAGAGGCAGTCAGAGGGCGGGTTTTGAAGAAATGAGAGGGACTTCATCTTTGCACAATGTGCAATTGTGCAATTAAGATGTCATGGGATGCTCTTGGCGCTACAAGTTGATGTCAGCTCAAGGGCTCCCCAAAGTACCAGGGGGAAAAACAATAAAAAGGTTATTAAATACAAATACCTAGCTCAAGAATTCCAGGCACTGAAGTTTCTAAGTTTCATACAGAGTTTGACATGTTGAAGAAAGTCTCAGTAGGGGCTTGCCTAGTCTCACAGCCCTTCCCCTGGCTTCTGGTTTCCAGTGATTGTTAGTGACAATGGCCAGGTGGACTAGAATGACTATTCATGTGACTAGCGAGAGGTGCTTCAAAGAGAATAAAGAAAGCTTTTGGAAGGCCAGTGTTTGCCTCAGAGACAAATTAGGCTGACATGGGACAGATATTTGCTTTCATACTTTAGAGATTTGGTGCAACCTTGAAACCGCTTCGGCTTTTGAAAATCGACAATTTCAGTTATTTTTAAATCAGACAAAAGTGAGAAATATTTACTTGAAAAGTTGTAACAATGTGTTCTCTTTAATTTTCCTGCTGCCATGGTTTCTTTCTATTTAGTAAAACTATTCTAGTGAACAATTGCATTGGGAAATTAGCATTAATAGCAGAAAATATTTACAGATCACTGTGTACTCAATTGTTAACGTAAATGATAAAAAAAGACTTTATTCTGTTGGTTGTGGAAACAAAGTCAATACTATATCAGCATCCTGCTGGTATTCAAAAGACAGGGTGAAATAAAAAACATCCCTAAAATTAAACTTGTAAATCCATATTTAGAAGCCCGTGTGTGTACCCTAAAAGTTGTCAGCACCGCAGAGGTTCCCTGCGGAGTTGGCAATAACATTCTGGAAAGAGTTGCGGTACAGGTTTGAGTGGGTTCTTTCTTTTCTGAGCAGACTGCGCCATATCCACAGTCAGTCTAGTGGAAGGCTTTTCCATGACAGATGCCCTGAAGCTTATATCTGTCTTTAAAATAGCTAGGTAATTTTTTTAAGGAGAAGTACTTTAAGGAAAACTCATTGATGCTTTTATTCCAGTCACATCTTTTTTTTTTCTGTTTCTTTTATTACTGTTGTTTATTCACTTATTTATTAATTTTTAAGGTCAGATTCAGCTTTCATTGGCTTTTGTATAATTCTAAAAAAAAAGTCTCTTATTTCCATTTTCCCCTAGATGCTTCTGTTACTTATGGCTATTGTGAGAAACATCAAGGATGTGAAACATTTCTTTTTTCTGGGATTTAGCTTATAAAAAGAGAAAATATCTACACATCTGTGTTAGTCACCTTAGGCTCCCTTTGCTGTCAGTTTAGGAACAGGCAGGCTGGGGTGCAGTTCACCTCGTCCTCTCTGAACATTGAAAATAGGCCAAATTAATCACTCTTTTCAAATGGCCATTTCTCCCCATTGACTTTATTAGACATCAGAAGTCACTGAGCATACTGAAACTGCGTATGTTCAATCCCTTGTCACCTTGTTTAGAATGAAACAGTTTCACTTTGAAAATCAAATATTTAATTTATTCTCCTGTATTTTTTACGTGGCATTGCCACTGGAAGAGTGAGCATAAAACATTGAGCATAAAAAAATCCCAAATTACATTGGAATTATGCTTCAGTATTTTACCCCGTTTCAGCAGCACAATAGCATCCTTTTCTCCTCACACACATGAGTAGCTCAGAACTGGAAAGGACCACAGAAGAAGGCAGTTGCAGCACGGAAGCTCTCTAAGAGCAGGTCCAAGTTAGAAGTAATATAAATAAGGTCTCCAATTTTTCTGTTTGGCTGAAAAGCAATTCCTTTGCCAGAAAATATTCTTTAACACCTGCCATCTGTTGGTTTTAATTTTTATTGATTTTGAATTAAAATCACACTGGCTCTAAAGGATTGATGCTCAGATTTAGCAATACATAACAGACCAGACTTCTAACTGGTTCTTTTAAAGTGACTTTTTTTTTCCAGTCACTGGATGCAAATATTGTAATGGACTTATTAAAAAAAAGTCAAACATTTCTAAGTAATGTTTTCACGAGTCAGAGGTGTTGAGTTCATGAATGTGATTTTTACTTTAGCCAGAGCAGTAAGTGACCTGCACTTCTGAAAGTCAAGCTCTCAAGTCTGGATTTAACTTAGCCTTTGCAAAATAAGTAGATGAATTGTTTTGGCATTTCATAAGCATTAAAACAAACAAACAAACAAACAGATGTTGTTTTGAATAAAAAATAAATAAAACATAGACTCTAAAGGAAACATTTCAGTGGGAATCTCAACTTTTTACTTTTTTTCTGTCAAGAACTCAAAAAAGCCATTTACTTTCAAATGGGGGTGAGGTGGCAAAGGTTTCCTGAAAAACTGAAGAAACAACCCCAAACTGGCATTTTCACGGAACAATTAACAACACTTAAAAAGAGGAAATAAAACTGCATGATACCAATTCCATTTCCTTCAACACTCTCACTCGTCTGCTGACCACACAGGCCTCCCCGTCAGCTGTAAAAGCCATAACGCTCACAGCACAAGCCAGAAGCACGGCACGCAACGTCCCAAAATGCTCGTTAAAATTGGGTAAGAGGGACCTCCAGCCTTGCCTTCTGCTCTCGATTTTGCCATCCGAAAGTCAGCACGTTGGGCAAGTAATTTTGTTTCTTTGTGTTCTACTGATAAAATATTTTGTGGTTTGCAGGGGATGTCTAATTTTTAGGTCTAATTAATGTTTGTAGAAGATATTTCAAAGACATTTTCTTGCAAATATTACAATATGACTTCTTAGCGTTATTACTACGGATAAAATATCCTTTTAATAGCTGGTTTGGTTTTCGTTTTACCTGTTCCACACATCCTGTTTTTAATGAAGCCTGTTTTTCAACAACCTATGTACTCGTAACTTCCAAGAGCACGTCTGATCTGGGTTTTTTTATTTCTTTTTAATAATAGAGGCTACTTGAAGGGATTATTCTAGACATGGAAAGCGTTTTCAAGATCCTGAGCCAGCTGTTTTTGAGACAAATTACCAAAATCCTTAAATTAAGAATTAGATTCTTGCTGAGATGAATATCTGACCTAAAATTCTGATTATTAGATGTTTAATGAATTTCTATCCATTCATTTCCTTGACCACCACAATCATAGTATTTGGGTATGTCACACTCAGCTACAGATTTTTTCTTCACAGCGTCTCTGAGATAAGCATGAACCATTATCTCCATTCCACAACCAAATAAAATATGGTAGACCAAATGACTTGCCTGTAGTCACAAAGACCGTATTTGAAAAAGGACACAAAAGCTCAAATCTATTGTTATCCATCGTAACGCAGCCTGCCTAGTAGCCAGCCAAATAAGAAATGAAGATGTATAAGAGTAGCTCTTTAGAATTTTATTTATAGATAATACCCCCAAAACAATTTCAATATCAATGTTCCCACACCAAGATGCTGGTTGGATGCTTTGCACTGGTATGACTGGTCAGAGGCACAGTCCCATGGAGACTGGGGACTATGTTCTGTACAAAATACATCTTTCACCATTAAAACAGCCATTTATATCAGTGCAGGGTGGCGTGTCTACAGCAGGGATCTCTCAAAACAAACCGGTGACATAATCACAATGATACGTATTTCCTCAGCCTAAGTGACACAGGCAACTTTACAGAAATCATCCTTATATTTGGGGGAAATTTTCAAAATGAGTAGTGAGTTGTGTAGTTCACATGTGTCAGATTTATATTTGTAAATAGATGATACATTTTGAGACAGTCTTTTCTAGACACAGATCTAATTTCCTTGCATGCCTTTGGATATTTGTACAGACGCATTGGGCACATGAAAGAGTGTTTTCCCAGGTTGAAATTTCCACCTACCTAATTTGAGCTACTTAAAAATCAAGTATCTGGTCTAAATGAACTTGTAAGGCTCCTTTTTTAGCCCCTTCTTGAGAGCAACTCATGCCGTGTTGTCCTGGTTTGAGATAAAACAGAACCAATTTTGTTCAGTAACTTTACTTTTTAGCTCGGCCTCTTCTAACTGCTGAAATTACCAGCATGTTGTGCAGAAACTGTTCGCTCTCAGAGTGATCAGACCCATGTTTATAGCTGATGCCAAGGGATGGGATGCAGAGAGGCTCTTGCTTATCCTTATTGCTGTCACACCCAAGGGCAGCCAACTTTGGTATTTGCCCCGTTGGAGGGTGGGAAGCGGAAAAGCGTAGAGGGGTCACACCTGCGGGGAGGAGCGGACAGGACAGGGGACCCAAACCTGACCAACAGGGTGTTCCATCCCATCTGCCTCGTGCTCAGTGTAAAAGCTGAGGGATCAAAGGGTCAGCCCTCTTTCCTCAATGGCCGGTGTCTGAGGAGGACTCTGTCTGTTTATCTGCCTTTGATCCCAATCCTGAAACCAGATCTGGAATCCAGCTCCCGTCCATTGCTGAGTCCAGTCTGGGACTTCCCCAGTGCCTGCCGGTGATGTGATTGTCATCCTGGGAGCTTGATGCAGTTTGTATATCTTTCATTATTTTCTTTTTATTATTTTATTAGTAATATTTCATTAAAGTAGTTTAGTTCCTTCTAAACTCCTAAGTCTGTCTCTCTCTCTCTCCTGTCTGTCTTTGAAGGGAGGTGCGGGAGAGCATCTGTTTTTCCGCCTGATTGGGCCAATCTGGCCCAAACCACAACACGTGTGAAGACCTGTCTGAGATACACAGGATAAACTGATCTATCAAGATATTTTCCTTGGTGGAAAGTTATATTCACCGAACTATTTGTTAAGTAATTTTCAGATGCATAAAACAAAGATGATTTCCACTTTGGAGCAGCACTCCAAAGGCTCTCTTTGAAAATTTAGGCCTAAAAGTCAGCTTGCCACTTGAAATCAACCTACTTGGTAAAAATAACCTTTTCTGATAAATGCAGACCTGCTATGAAGCTCTTTAGCCTTAGAAGTAGCATTCACAGGAAAGCACATATGTAACATTTTCATAAAGTATAGTTAAAAGATGCAGTCAAGAATTTTAACCAAAATTCATTCCAAGGTTAAGAAGAAGCAAAACGAAGCAAATCTGCTTGAGCATTTGTATTTAGTCATGAGCGGGATTTAAGAGGATGTAATTTCAGGCTCAACTTGGTACAGAGGTAAATACAGATAGAAAAAAGGCTTTGCGGGGATGGGGAGGAGAAGGGAAACAGGGAGCTTATTTGTTTGCTTATTTGGTTTGTAAGCCAGTTTTGTTATAACTGAAAACTGTTTGATCACTTTGCATACTCCAGAGGTCCTCTTTGAAAATACAGTCCTAAAAGTTTACTCAGAAGCTGAAATCAATTTACAGGGTGGATAGCACACAAAAATAACCTCTCTCTGATACACACAGTCTTTTAAACAACATCCTCTGTGAGGCACCAAAGCTTTAATATCAACAATATCCCTGAAATGAGGGGAGTGAAAAAACAAAACATGAAGTGCAGAAACTGCTATCAATTCCATTCACAGTGGCAGAATGACTCTAATAGCAGAGACGTTCATGAGTCATAAATTACCATTTATAAATGCAGTGTTTAGCATTCATTTCAATGGACAACATATGGTAGCAACATTTCTAAATAGCTTGAACTGATAAATAGGCCAGTGAAGTGGCTCAATTTGTTAAAATGCTAACACATTAACTACTGCATGTGGCGGTGGCATGTTTGCATCCCGAACATCGTCTGTCTGCTTGGGCCTTATGGAAATAGACACTTGCCTTGAATTTATGAACTGGCACCGTCAGTCTATTTTTCATAATGATTTATGAGGAATCACCGTTTGCAGAAGGGGTGATCCATCTATGACTGTGTTAACCTCAGTCCTACCGCGTTATATAGCATGACCACATCCCACGCGTCTTAGCCCCTGGTACCTTGTCTTGAGAGACTGGCTGATTTCTTAGGGATGTTTGAATCTTATATTTTGTCCTTTTAAAGGAGTTACCTAATGATTTGAACCTGATCTTTATTACAGTGAGACTGATTAACACAAACAGTTCAGCCAAAGACCCACCTGAGGTCATCTCCGCTCCTGTCACAACCGTAGTGTTGCGTGCATGGCATTCACAGCCGCTGCTTCCTTCACCTTAGGTAATGACAAAACTAATTTTCAGTTAAAAAAAAATAAAAATAAAAATCAGTGCTAGCTCTGAAGAAAACAGGAATGCGCTAGCAACTGCAACATTATAGTCATACAAACTTTGACGAATCTTTATGGAAATCTTGGATTGGTTTGTTTCTACTCTATCTGTATCTAATTAGCTTTCTTTGGTCCTGTCAATGATTTTTGAAAACAGTCTTGACACTTGTATAAAGCCAAACCACCCCCTCAGGCCTGCAAAATATAGTGCAGTTTGGTGGGCGCAGAGGCTGTAGCACAACTGAATAAAAATTACTTGGCAAACTCAACTTAGTAATTTTTTTTTCATATTTTCCTCTTCCTCTTCCTCTTCCTTTTCTTTTTCCTCTTCCTCTTCCTTTTCCTCTTCCTTTTAATTTCTTTTTTCATTTCTCTCTCTTTTTTTCTTTTCTCTTTCCTCCTAACTATCTTTTCCTTTCACTGTAATTCACAATCACCTTCATTGTCTGGCTAGTTATTTTAAAGGAAGAGAATGATCCTTCATAGCTTCCTTTTCTCATTGCTGGTCATAGAACTACAGGGCTGTTCTGTGACAGCCTAATAATACATATGGTGTAAGTTTATGACATCAAAAACACAGCAAAACAGGTTTCTGCATCCTGATTAGCACTATAAATAGCTTCTTGGTTATGTTGAACGGTGCCTGAGTTTGCTCTGGAAACAAACTGTCACCCAGAATTGACAGGTGGGATTCCCATTATCCAGCAGAAACATCTAAGTGGAGACCTCGGCCTCCAAACTTGCTAGGGAAAGATTCATCTTATTTGAAAGTGGATTAATAAACCAGGTCAGGTGAAATTCCTTCATCAGCTATGAAGGGAGTTTAAAATTTAGGACTTATTCATCCTTTCTTAATAAGATTTTTATGCCGATAGTTCTTCTGTTTTGGGATGAGGATGCTTTAATGATGATGAGAACTGCAACAATAATAATAAGAATGGTGACAATGATGGTGATAAAGATGATAATGATAAAAAGAAAGATCCAGTGGTACCTAAAAATCACAAGTAGACTGGATCCCATTATATTAGGTATCATGGAAACTTTGGGAGTTAATCAAACGTGCTAAGCTAAATCAGGTATGAAAAAAGCCATACACACACGCACTTTATTCTTCACATTCAAGGATGGGAATAGAAGTGGAGTATATCCCTACAATCACTTGATAAAGCATCTGGTTCCATTTAGATTTCTAAGGATGAAACTCTTGGTGTCTAATCTCAAGATGAGTCAGCCAAAAGACCTCTGCCCATCTCTACAGAGCAACCTTCAAGAAGAGCTGCTCTGGTAAATTTGTCTTTTCAACTTTTTCCCAGGAGGAGCTGAAAGGTTAGGGTTTATTGAGTGTTTACAGTTTCAAAACCTGGGAATATGTAAGAATTCGAAGAGCTATTGATTTTGAAGCTGTAACCATTTGAGAAGCAATGCTGTGCAATAGTTTAAGGAAATAGTTCAGGCTGCTTTTCAATCTCAGCCACTGGAGAGAATAAAATGAGCAGAATTCAACCATTCACACTGGAATTAGTAAAGAAAGTAATGATGCTATTTATTTTGCACTGCAAGTATCTGCAGACTATTATTTGTGTTTTCCTTTAAGTTTAGAATAGTTTATGTGGAAATCTATAACTTTCATCAGTGGTTACTGCTAAGACAAAGAAATCAGCCAATATTTGAGAAAGAAAATTTCCAAACAAGGAAGAAGAATCTGTGTCTGGCTGTGTTCAATTTCAAACATGATCTGAAAACCAGCAGTCCATGCCAAGGTGCTCCAAAGGAAATACTGTCCTTAAATCCAAGGTTCTCAACAGGCCAGATACCTTTACTGGCTTGATTTCCAGAGAAGCTGAGCAACTCTACCTTTAAACAAAGCCTCTAAGAGTAATAGCTGGTCAGGACCTAAAAAATCAGGCACTGAACAACTGGCCTAAAACCTGTCAGAATGAAGGATTTGTAAGTGTACTTTTTATTTAAGGAATCTCTATGCCCCTTCGTATTACAGTTATATTTTTTCTTTATGTTTGCCAAACAGTCAAGATAGGATTTTCTCCACTGATCACATATACCTCAAGGTGGTATAGAGCTGAGCTCAACCCAAATGTGCGAGCAGGAGCAAATGGCTACAGAAACGGGACTTTTCTCTCTTTTATACTTCATAGATTGCCCTATAGAGTCCTTTCACATTGGCTTAACAGCTTTACCACTATACAGCTCATTAGTTCTTGCTATTTCTTAACTGAACAGCCGGGTAAAACATGTTTAATTTATGCTCAGCTTAGGACTGAAATATATTCTCCATAAAACTTTAAAAAGGAAAAAAATAATATAAAAAATGTTCCCTCCAGCATAACCGTCACTAACAAATAATGAACTTGTTTATCATTCCTATTTTATGTCTGATACTTCAGGCATTTCAGAGCCCTTTTCAGACTATTATCTACTGCCCTTCAAAGCCTTCATGTTGTTATCCTCTCTTTTATATCAGTAATAGGTTTTAAGACTCATAGTAATGAATGCAAATATATTACTGTTTTAGGGCAATAAAATTGTTCTTTAGCAGTTAACTACGCTCTTTGCAACAGTGAAAAGCATTTTAAATTAGCAGTTGGAGAAAAGTAGGACATTGGAACACAGAGACAATATAAGACTGCAGCAATCTATTCACTGTTACCTAATGGAAAAGTTAGTTCATTAATGCTCCTGTCAGTTGTTGATTACTAAGGGCTGCAGTGTGAAGTTTGACTCCTGTCTAATGTCTTGTTCTCAGCTGAAATGGTTTTCTAGAATTCCTATCCAGAGTTATTACAAGTTTTAAAGAAAAGAAAACAGAAAATGTGTGTGGTGGGTTTTTTTTTCCTTTTCTTTTTTTAATAGCATCGAGAGTGTTATTTTTCCAGAAATGCACCAAGTATTTTTCTTCTGTTTCCCAGGAATCCCTACCTGTAGTAATGTCTCAGCCCCAGTTTTAAGAAGCACCTGAGAATGTCCTTATCTCTAAGCAAATACATAGATAAGCCTGATAAATCCAAAGGAACCTTGTATCCAGCTCCTTAGAGAGAAATAGTCCAGCCATTAGGTTAATAGCATCGGAGTCATAAGGCTGGGTTCAGTCTTGCTGTATGCTGGGGAACTGATGGGTGACCAACGCGAAGGTATTTAAATCTACACTGCTTAACGGAGCACAGCCCTCTCCAAGCTAACATTATTATTCCGAGATGGTGTGCCCACCCAAGAAAAAAAAAAAAAAACAATGCCGCACGATGCGGGAGCTCTGCTTCAGGGCTGGAAGCAGCATCGCGGCATTAGGATGGTGCTGTGCCCACGCTAATAAGCCCTGCTTACAAGCAGGCTCAGTTGGCAGTAATTCAGATCTCTCTGTACTCTGCTTCATTGCACCGTGCAGATCTATAGCCCCGGATCCTCAAAAGAACTGAACTCAGTGGGAATTAGAAACCTACTCTAAATGTGTTCAAGCTCCCTTCTGTAAATCGGGGATAATAAATAGCACTTCCAACTTCATGATGGAGAGAATAAATACATTAAAACTCGGGAGCTACTAAGTTCCCATCAGACTGAAGGTTGTTTAGTTCTGTTTCTGTGATGGATGGATGAAGTTAAGCATATGTTTTAATTCTTTCCTTGACCACAGTCAGTACTATTGGAAACTCTCCTCATAACTGATCTGTCAGCGGACGATCTGTTTCCCGGATTGTAATGTTCTATAATTTTGTTAGTGGGAAGATGCATATGAAGCAGCTTTTGCTTCATTTCCTTTTGAAGACACCATGCTGATGGATGGTTTAATTCAAAAGCCTGTTAGTTCTTAAGGAAGAGCTCCATATTCAGACTCCAAACCCTGTCACTTGTGCCTGTCTAATATCTCCTAAATGTGTCTTTGTTTTTCCCTCTACCTCTATCACTAGACACAAAACTGGCTTAGTCATCGCTTCCATTGATTACTATTCTGCCTCCCTTGTTGGTCTTTCAGTTCTTCCCCCCATACTACAAAAGCAATCATTCATCTTCCCCTGGGCTCAGATTTAACTCTGTGTAACAACACATCTATTCTGGGTATATTTTCATTTGAAACATTCTTTTAAGTGAAATATGTGGTTTTTGTTAAGACAGACCTTTCTACAGGAATAAAATATTTCATTTAAATATTATTTTTTATTGAAAAAAACCAATTTGCCCTCTCTTTTGTTTACAAAATTAACAAATAAGGGGGAAGGAGAGAAGATACATCTTGGCTGACCAACCCTCCCTGAAAATGTTTAGTAGCTAAATACCTAGGAAAATTAAGCTTTGTAGCTTTGGGCTTTTCAACAACCAATTCATACAAAAATGTCAGCAAAAGTGAAACATTATTCATGCTATTTTTTTGGGACATTTTTTGACACATTTATTGTACAATTAGCGGTCAAGACTTTTCAGAACAGAGTAATGGGGGAGATTTTGGTTCTATCTCCTTCAATCTTGGGCAAGTTATTAGTTTGAGCAGTAATATTGCTGTAAAGTATGGAGGAAAATAGCCTCTACAGACTGATTGTTGAGAATTGGGATTTACTGTTGCTGAGGATAAGGGTATGTATTTCATATGAATATGTAATGTTTGGAGAGTTTTTTTCCTTGTAAATTTTATCTGTGGATTTCATGGTTCCCTCAAAAGCTTGATCAAGATGGGGTGGCATAGCAGAGAGAATTTCAGGAACCAGATGAAGTTCTCTGGAAATGGAGGTAGGGTTTGCTCTTAGGCGATTCAGTGATGGTCCAGCATCGCTGAGAGTGCAACTTGCTCACTGTCAGAGCTAAATGATGTACAGGTAAGATGGGAAAGTCGTTAGCCCATTAACTAGAGAATTGGGAAAACAAGGCTATGGTCACTTCCAGCATGTTTTGAAAGTCTTTAGTCCAGCTAGCAAACCTGTGAATTCTAAGCAGAGAACAGATATGACTATTGCTCAGTCATGACACAACCTTAGTAACTTTATTCCAGACGCAAAGGGTCAACTTTAAGTTTTCTTGGGTTCTATGCAGAAAGTAATATGCTGTTTGTAACTAACTGAATTACCCATGGTATTTCTTCATATGTAGTGAGGTGGTCATAAAAATGGACTATTCAGACAGATACTCCAAGTAATAGGGTCTGGCATAATATAGACAGCAGAGAAAATCGGAATTAAAAACATTAATGCCTCCAGCCCTAAGCTGGTTGCCACAAACCCAGTTCCATCAGTTCTCTACAGATTCAAGAGGCAAGTGTCACCAGCCCAGACATTTTGTTGTGGAAATGCATAGAGCATCACTGCTGCTTTAGAAACATGGAAAGAAGACATCCACGAGGAGCTCTGCGTGGAGCCAGCTCAGGCACAGCGAGGTTGATGCTATGCTTGAGCAGAAAGATCATGTTAAACCTAAGTTACTATGCCTTGCCTCTGTACCAAACTCCCCAGAACTACCTAATTAAAGAGGAACATGCAGAGATACCCTAGTTCTGCGTGGGGCCAGCTTGTGTCCTTCATGCTAATTAACTTGGGATCCGAGCACCATGAGAAGGTGGCTATCTGGTCTTGAAACAACCCTGGAAGCAATATATTTTCGTGTAGCGTTGTGCCAGAGCCAAAGCTCTGCTGGACCCAACTGGCTGTCGCCGTTTCTGTCAGACTTTGAGCTGGCTGTGAGAGTGGGATTCATCTCACTTAACGTTAGATGTCTGCACTACAGACATCTACGTCTCGATTAGTCACCCTTGTCTCCCTTTATAGTCAATGGAAAGAAACAAGCGTGATTCACCTCATCCTAAAACAGACATCTCAAATGTGGATGAATCATACCTCTACAGTGTCTGTTTTGCTCAGGCAGTGAGAGGAAATGATGGAAACACAGGGCTGGCTTCAGGAAAGAGATTAGAGCTTGAAAGTTACAGCGAGGCAGCACCTCATGGGAAGGGTCCCCATGGGACATAGAGCTAAACAGAAATAAAAACCATATAAACTACTTATTTATGGTCATCTGGCAACTGATTTGGAAACCCAGGAGCTAGAGCATTACCTCCCAGTCAGGAATAAAGCCGGACACTTAGGTCTTGGTTTCAACATTAATGGCAAAACCATTGTGTTTAATCAATGAGTTGTATGCATTTGCCTCCTTCCAAAGCAGGTCTCAAAGTGTGTTGCATGTCTCCAGTATCACAACATTAACTGAGCTAAATGAGGTGCAGAGAACTTTGTAGGTTTTAGTGATCAACCTTAGCCCCATTTCTTGTTCTTTTTTTTTCCTTTTCTTTCTGTTGAAGCCTAGTGGTAACAGTGTCCTATGGTTCCTATGACCTAAGCAAGTTACTTCATCTCTCCATTCACTGATTTTACAGCCTCAAAAACTGAGATAACAATTCTCCTTTCCCTTTTGCACCACAATTTTCCCATTAAAACAACGTTTAGAAGAGAAGGATATTGTAAAATGTTATACTGCAGCTGAACTTTCCCCCCAAATAGTGACAAAGTGCAGTTTTGTCCCACCCAAAAGAGAAAAGTTATGCAATTAAATTTGGAATGTTCACAAGCTTCGTGTTTTGGGGCAGCATTTGGTTCTGACCTGTGTAGCATCCATAAGAAGCTCGGGGAGTCCTGTGGTCTAAAATAACGAAAATCAATGTGTAATGAAAAAGCATCTAAATGTGGCATTCTTCTAAAGCCTGAAACATGAGCAGTTAGCCAGGGATACACAATGTGGTGCCCTCATTTTCTCAAACTGGAGCTCTTTAAAGCTTGCATCCCCTGCCTTTGCTGTTGACATTCAAATTGACTTTTTGCATTTCATAATGGTAGCTCCTGTCTTGCTTTCCACTTTATCTGCCAAACCCACTGCTGGGTCTTTCTCAGATGCACAAGAGTCAGGGATAAAGCTGACTGAAAATGCATCACTTATTTCAGTCATTTTGCTAAAGTACATGCCAGTACCAGCAAAGCAAGACGGGAAATTATTAGAATTGGACTGCTGTCATCAATTACTTTCTCATCAATTGCTCAATTTTCTGACAAGTCCCAGTTCCCCTCAGCTTTCAGCCATTAAAATAGTAATAGTAATAATAATAATAATAATAATAATAATAATAATAATAATAATAATAATGATGCTGTGGTCCACTCAGAGAAAAATAAGGCAACCCCCCGGCCCTTTAGACAGGAAAGTACCAGTGAAGGCTATCATCTCCATGTAACCTACAGAAATGTCCCCATCCCACTGCTCCCAGGCTACAGCACTGCCAGGGGCTCTTGTCTGCATGTTCTCCGGTGTCCTTGTTTCTGCAGGATTGGCAGGATTTATCTCGGGACCCGCTCTCTAAATTCACTCCTGTCTGTTAGAGACAGAATCAGACACTGAACAAGAACTTACTTGAAATGCAGGTGATGGGGGAGGAAATGCTGCACTCTCACTCCCCGAACATCAGTCCTGGAGAAGCACATTTCTACTTTGCAGCTTGTAGCAAATTTTGTTGGTCTGAAGAAACACTCGCCGGCGTTCCAGTCCTTGGCTCTGGGCATCTACTGGTCTGCCCTATGACATGAGTTCTTTGGGCATGAAACAGTCCCCCTTGTGTAGCTGGAAAATGTCTAGCCTGCATGTCTCTCCAACAAATGGTAAGTAGTTAGTTTTGGGAGCGGAAACCACCTATATTCTATTTTTGCAGATGAATCGGGGCAAATTGACCTGTCAACACCACCAGCCTGTATCCAAATAATCCCATTGACCTCAGCAGACTGTAACTAAGAGGAGAATTCAGCCTCAGCATGTA
Source organism: Burhinus oedicnemus (assembly GCA_008921705.1). Lineage (NCBI taxonomy): Eukaryota > Metazoa > Chordata > Aves > Charadriiformes > Burhinidae > Burhinus > Burhinus oedicnemus. The sequence goes on from VFFE01008974.1 coordinate 3,923,738, forward strand.
TCCCCTATGGCTGTACCACACTACATAATTATTGCTGTTCGTTATTTCTATCGCAGTAGAACCCACAGGATCAAATAAGGATCGGGATCCCCACTGTGCTAGGTGTAATGCAAACATATAAGCAGTCATGGTGCCTGCACTAAAGAGCTTACAGCCATGTCTCTTAGGAGAACATTTCTTCGTCTAATAGACTTCTCTATTAAGAACTGTTAATTACTTAATTCAGCCTAATTTTTTCTCTGCTTAGTTTCTTCTATTTCTCCTGCCTAGCCCCCCTAGACCATCCTTAATAATTCTCTTTCCTTCACAGTATCAACAGCTTTCCACACTGTGCAAGCAATTATTATTATTCCCCCTTTTGCGTCTTGATTGTCTCATCAAACACTTCTCCTCCAGTCACTTTCTGCTTTTCAGTCAATTTTGTTGAAAACAACCGTTTCTCTTCATTCTTTTCATTGTAAAAACATCTTTGGATCATTATCATTCCAGCGTGGCTAAGTGACACTACAGTTGTGCCTCCTCCCTGGGCCATGACGTCATATTTTCTTACAGGACTCCCCAAAAGCACATTCACGCTCTCTGTTGCTCCCTTTGCCTGTCTTTTACTGCCAGAGAAATGGCTCATTGTCACCCCACAGGTTTCCTTCACTGTTATTGCAACCTAAATATCACGTCTTCCATTTACTGAATGCCTGTTTCAGATTACCTCTTTGCACACCTCTCTCCAGAGGCATTAGATGATGTTTTTTTTCCACTGTTCCAGACTGAATCTCATTTCACCGCTTCCTGCTCATATTTCTAAAGTCTCTAGGTCCCTTTGTACAACTTCTCCATCTCTGCTGTAATTCGCACACAGAAATCTCAGCAGATCTCGCCTGGAAACGGTAAAGCGTATCCTTTGCAGTGCACCTACACCTTCAAAAGATCATAGGCTTGTAGTAGAAGGTTTGACACCCATAAGTTACACGTAACTGCAAGTGCAATGCTCTGCTCAATGGCTAGCACTCCTCTCCACCCCACTGGTTTACTGCTAGTACCGACAGAGCAAGACCTTCTGTAAGGGGATTTTTTAGAAATGCGATGCTGTGGTTAAGTTATTTCTTATTTCTTATAAGTCACAAACAGTGCTGAAATAGCAGTCACGTTAGTCCACGAACAAGTTAATATTCTGTTAAACTGAAGTTCCCCATAAAAATTTCTTAGAGAAAGAATATTCTCCAAATGCAACTGCTTTCTGGTCCCACACTTTGTTAGACTAGAGCAAAGCAGGATAGGAATGGTGCTTTTTCCCCTTCTTTCTATACATTTTTAAAAGGTTAAAAATTCATCAGACCAACTTCATCTTGTAGGTCATTAATCATACATTATTGGACATCTCATGACCAATTGACTTTTCAAGACGAAAACATGAACCAACCTATCTAGAGAGAGATGGTTGGACCTCCCAAAGAAAATCTCTTGGACTACCTTCAGGTGGAGAAAGAAGTTTTCTTACATCTTCACTGCAACTGGAGTCTTTACTCAAAAACTCTTTTTATAACACCAGGTAAGATGCAGTCCTTTTCTCATAACTATTTGAAAATAGATTTTGAAAGGATCGGATGCCAGACACCCTCTTTAGACAAAAAAGCTATACCAGCTTTCAGACATAACATTGGCTTGACTTGCCTCCACAATTTGCCATATTAAGAAAAGAGTAGATGGCAGTATTCTTTTTGGTAATGTCTGAAATGAAGGCAAGGTCATGTCATGATGTAACATGTAATGATGTTAGTAAGTGGGAGGCACTGTAACTAACCATTGTTAATAGTGGGTCTTTTAATACCAAAATTCATTTGCTAATTGGACTGCTGTTTCCTGTGAACCATCAAAAACACTGGGGAAGAATAACTTCAGGAAATATAATCTTCTTTTGTCTCGGACTTATGAAAAAGTTGTTTCAGTTTAAGGCATTTAAACTTGTAATTTAAACTTGTTGCCTAAGCAGCATTGTCTTCCAATACCCAGGCTTTAAGACCAGCAAATTTAAACTTCTTCAGCTGGGTTTAACCCTTTCCCTTATGTGGTAAATCAAAATACCTCCTATCTGCTGCAGTATAAGAATGCAAACATGGATTGTGGCTCAGCTGATGTGTGGCAATAGTGAAGATACAGTAACTTAACTATGAGTCTCATCTCTCAGAGTTTCTCAGTTTCCAAAATGCCTGGGACAAATGGCAGAGAAAACCAAATGACTGGTATTAGGCAGGCATATCTGTCACAGCGCATGGAAGTGGCAAGGGATTGTGCCAAGGTATTTTCTCCTACTCTGCAACACCACTAGAAAAACACAAAAGCAGTGACTGAAAGTAAATCTCACCTTGCCTATCTTCAAACACCTGAAGGATAGCTATCTACGTCCAGTACATTCTCCTTACTGTCACTGGGGGCAATTGGGCATGTGATTGTGCAGTTGTGTCATTTTAGAAAATGAAATGGATTTGAAGGAGTTGCTTGGTGGATGGACTTGATTTTTATTTCAAGATAGTAGAGTTAAACGAGTTTATACCTTTGAATGAGCTGGTCAGCATTGTGCAGCTGCCTTGGTCTTTGGACAAGATAATGTAACTTCTTTTCTCTGGGGTAGATTAATCAGTTCTATATGTCATAAGGGTAGTTTGTAATCATCAAAAATAAACATTATTAGTAGTGCTTAGTGATAGGATGTCTTCTGTTATCTCCAGACTCTTAAGACATCACTGCAATATTGTGCTGGAAGCACTTTTGAACATATCACTTCAAGAAACTTATGGTGTGGGTATAGTGAATTCAGAAAAGATAAATAAGAAGGGAGGTCAGAAGAGGTCTAGCAAAATGACCTAAGCAGAAAGATCGAATGAATTCAGGTTGTTTAGTCTAGAGAAGATAGCCTAGGGCTGCTGCTGATAGCAGTCTACACATTTGTAGCAGACTGCTGCTGAGGAAGAGGGAACAATCTGTTCTTGATGTTCCTGGCAGGTAGGGCAACAGATAATTCAGCAAGAAGAAATTAAAATGGGAGTTAAGGAAACTTATATCAATGAAGATAACAAAGCAGTGGAAGAGGCTGTCTTGGAAATTTTGGAGTTTTCCCATACTAAAAATCTTTAAGAGTGGGTTACTCAGACCACAGGAATGATATATGAATATTCTTCCTTTGAGGGGGATGAAAGGGACCACCTGAAGTACGCAATAGCCATATGATGTTACTGGTAAGTATTTCAATCCATAAATAATCTCATAATGTCATGAAAATCAGGATCATTCACACAGTAATGCATCGTATATTGTGAATAACACTTCAGAATCTGACCCAAAGGTAAGTGGCTGAACCTATATTTAGCTCCATGCATTTTTCCCTAATCATAAATATCTTTATATTAGTTGCTTATTCATTTGAATCCACTCATCCACTCGCATTAGGCTCGACCACCTTTTGCCGCAATGTTTCTTTTGAGATTTTTTAACCTCCTTTTCAAACCTTGCATACCTTTTGACTCAGTAGGTGTCACTACATTTTGCATAAAAGGAAATGAAAAAAAAAATCTTGTAAATACACTCTCCTCCTATCCGAAGTTACAGTCCTCCTTGCCCTGACCCAGTGCTATCATAACTCCCATCAGCCTGGTTTTTTGAAGATGAAATCTGAAAGGGAGAAACAGTGTGCTGCTCACCGAAGAGCTGACAGAGAGCAATTGAACCAACAGATCCCCCGACAAGTTGTTTCAGGTTCAAGGTCAATCAGATATTTTCCAGTCAAATAAGATTCTAAGTCCCTGTACACAGCTGATCAAATTGCCCAGCTTTCTTATCTTCCTTCTGCCTCTGCTTTAAACAGCATGTTCATGGATACCACAGTGGCCCTTTCTGCAAGAAAACTCTGGGGAAGAGTGTCCTTCGTCACAGTGTCTCAGGCTCATTTGTTTTGTCAACAAACCAGAGTGGTTTTGAAGCCACTGTGGGAACCACAGGGAAGATGCTACAAACACAACAATGTATTATCTGGGGAAGCATTTAAAGATAGCGAGGGAGTCAGATGTCACTGGGACACGATCCTTCTTGTTTCTATGGTGAGGGTGAGCAAAAGGAAATAATCCATGAGAAACACCCAGGTACGCTCACTCTTTCCCTTTCATTATTCTGTGCATCAGTTATGCCAAGAAGGGGTTTAAAATAATTATTTAAACCTTGCGAGATTTAAAATGGCTTACCGCTGACAAATAGTGTCATATTCCTACTGTCTGTCTGCCTGCATTCCTAAAGCTTGTATTTGCACAATATCTACTTTGGCACCTGTGTATTGACAGTAATGGAGAGTGATAGTTCTCTGCAGAGGATGCAGAGGGAGTACGATATTCCCCATTGTCTCAAAAGCCCAGGTAGATCAGACTTGAAATAGACTGGTCACCTCCGGGTGAAGGGGGAGAGGGTATCTCACTTTTCGCTGCCTGTCTATATTTGGCCTCTTCCCTGCTTTTCCTGATTTTTCACAAGTTCTATCTCGTTAATGGGCACAGTCAGGGAAAGAATGTAGCACAAAATGCATGTGCCTTCTAGCGTTCTGGTGTAAAAAGTAGGTTTTCAAGCAATGATGATACTTTCTTATTCTGCTGGGCTTTGCAACACCTCTGTCATTTTCCAGTTGTGAAAATTCAGAATAATTGTTTACGATAGTATCTGAACTTCAACCCCAGAAACATTTCTTAATGGACAATGTTATAGACAAAGAAAATCTTTCCAGAGGAATGAACAGCATTATATGAAGCAAAATTTTATAGTCAGAAATGACTTTTTTACTGGGACAGATCTTCAGCTGAAGTCACTAACACTCCTATAATTCAACAAGCTGAGCATCTGGTCTGTAAAAAATAGTGTTGTTGGAGTTTGATGTCTACTGTATCAAAACACTTTTTCCCCTAATTCCACATACTCATTCTGTGATCTGAATGTCACACTTTTTTTTTTTCATCAGTAACATAGATTTTTCTTGCCCTTGAATCATATCCCAGATCATATTCTGTGAGCCCAGTACTTTCATGCAGTTTGCACTGTATAATGAAGGACAAACTATTCAAATTACCAACCACACAATTTTTGATGATGACAGAGCTAGTAAAAGCCCCAGTGTTGACTCTCGCTCGTGAGAGTTGGTGTGGCAGAGATGACAGGAATAAAGAGAGGATCATTCTTAGTTTTTGCCCAAGAGAAAAGGGGTATTTCTGTATATACCTTGAAAAAAACCCCACAGCAATGGATACTATTCAGCTCAGTCACTTAAAAATACACATACGCAAAGAAAATCACCCTAGCTTGGAAACTGGATGTTCCAGTGTCCTGCTTTGAGGTAAAACAGGACCAATTTTGTTCAGTAACTTTACTTTTTAGCCAGGTCTCTTCTAACTGCTGAAATTAACAGCCTATTGTGCAGAAAACTGTTCTCTCCCAGAGTGACAAGACCCATGTTTATAGCTGATGCCAAGGGATGGGATGCAGAGAGGCTCCTGCTTATCCTTATTGCTGTCACAGCCAAGGGCAGCCAATTTTGTTACTTGCCCCGTTGGAGGGTGGGAAGCGGAAAAGCGTAGAGGGGTCACACCTGTGGGGAGGAGCAGACAGGACAGGGGACGCAAAACTGATCAACAAGGGTATTCCATCCCATCTGCCTCGTGCTCAGTATAAAAGCTGAGGGATCAAAGGGTCAGCCCTCTTTCTTCAATGGCTGGCGTCCTGGGAGGACTCTGTCTCTGTATCTGCGTTTGATCCCGATCCTGAAACCAGATCTGGAATCCAGTTCCCGTCCGTCACTAAGCCCAGTCTGGGACTTCCCCAGCACCTGCTGGTGATGTGATTGTCATCCTGGGAGCTTGATACGGTTTTGTATATATTTCATTATTTTTCTTTTTATTATTTTATTATCAATATTTCATTAAAGTAGTTTAGTTCCTTCTAAACTCTTAAGTCTCTTTTTCTCTCTCTTTCTTGCCTCCCGAGTGGAGCAGGAGAGAGAGAGCATCCGTCGTTCTACCGGATTGGGCCAATCTGGCCCAAACCACGACAGCCAGACAATCATGTCCACTTGTTTTCATTTGCTATTTTTACAGAGTATGTGCCGTTACCTCTGTTGTTTATAACGTTAATTACATCTCAGCTGAAGTAAATTGTTGCAATACGTCCAGTTGTCTTCAGTTTTTTAGGTAATTCCAGTTCGATCAGAATTTAAGAAACTGTGAGTTCACCACCCTCCCTGTGTGGGCTTACCACACAACAGCAGTGCAGTTCAGTGTTTTGATCTTTACCTTTGATGTCTCATGGTCTGACCCTCACGGTCATCTAAGAGTTGTAGTCAGTGCTTCACAACATCTTCCTTTGGGTACCAGTTTACATAATGACCTCTGAAAGACCAATACCCACCTCACCCTCTTTTATTCCACGTGCAAAGTCAGCTTCTTGGATCTTAGATTTCCTCTGCTCTGAAAAGTTACGTGGAAATCGGTATCTTTTTATAAAACAGAAATTAAAAAAAAATTACAGAAAGTTTTTTTGTCTGATATGGTGAGAAAGCAACTTGGATAAATAGGTAGTTTTCTGACTCAGGCACTACATGATGAATCAGAATAGGATGAGATAAGACAGGACAGAACAGAACAGAAATCAGATAACTCCAAGAAGTTTTTTGGCTTCCCATTGGCACAGCCATTCCCATCTCACATCCATTAATCCTTCAGGAGCCTCAAAAAACTGAGTTTATTAAACCAGGCTGAAGTCGAACCACCCATGGTTTGTCAGCATGCTTGGGATTCAGTTCAGCCTTTTCACACAGCTATGAAAAATGTAAATACCTTGCAATGCCTGTGTAGAAAATTTGTGAAGAAATAGCATTTGCCACTCCCTGGAAAACACAGAATTAATTTCACACAAATCAAAGGTTGGTGTTTCATTCTGCTCAGGGTGATAGAAATGATGAACTCCTGTAATTTAAAAAACGTTTAAAATAAGTTGTCTGATTGGCTTACAAGGGCTGAGGTGAAATTTGTCATTGTTTCAATACTAAATATTCATTGAAACTAAAATTCCCATTGGATTTGGACTTGGTTATTGATGCAATCCTTATCAATGCTAGGACACTGCAGGAGTTAGCCTTTCTTGCCTTATTTATGTACTCTAAATATAGCAGTCATGCATCAAATTAGAAGTACATTTATAAATAATTTATGGAGGATGAATAATGGATTCTTAGATGTCTTAATAAATGACTAATCAATTGTTATAGAATCCACAGGTCAGAGGTTACTTCTAAACATGGTAAATAAACCACATGAATAATAAGCTGTCCAGAAACCATCATCCTGGAAGGTGCTTGTAACTCTACAGATAACCATTCGTATCCATAATATGCATACAACTAGACTTGGTGAATAACACAATAAGAGACAAAATGCAAAACAGAGACATTCATTGTGTATGTTCCTGCAAACATTTCATCTGATTCTTCAAGGGGTTCTAAAGCTGGCAAATCAATGCGAGCTTGAAAATTGTCAATGAAGTTAAGGAAACAGGTCTCCTCAAAAGCATATTCCTATTTTTCAACTGATTTATGGAAGACATTGATAAGTTACAAATCTTTTATAAGCAGTTTCTTAGTATGTGATTAGTGTGACAGGTGATACAGGTTATTTTTGCATGGTTACTACTCAGGATTCCTTCAGCAATCTATATATATCTGTAAATAAGGAAGCCCAATTTCCTCAACAGCAATTTCTTATGCTACATGAAATTTATTCTTTAGCATATATAATTGGTTGATGCACAGACCTGGCACTAACAGTCAATGCAAAAAACAGCAGGGAACCAAAAACATACGATAAAGAGTGCTGTAGGATTGCAGCCTGACCCCAGACTTTCAAGGCACCTGAGCTGTTGAGTATCTAAGTGGTATCTTACATGACCATCCTGTAGAACAATATGATCTTCAGTGTATTCCTGCCCAGCAGAGGAAAGGACCGATATTACACTCTCTGGTGACCTTCAAAGCTTTGTCCCTGAATGGCAGGTGATATATATTGCATAGCATTGATTAACCACTCTTGAAGGTCTCATAAGGACCCAATAATGAAAAGAAAAGCCAGACAAAGACAGGAAGCTATACAGTTTATAGGAAAATGGAAACTTTAAGATTATGGTTGGTTGTTCATTTTTCCTTCTAAAAGAGTAAAGTATCTATAAGATTAAATTACTTTCATCATGTTTTTTAATAAGATGACAGAGTTAATTCATTGTTCAGTCTTCTTTTTGTTTTCCTTAAACCCTGAGCTGTTTCTGAGAGCCTTTAAAAGTCGAGAAGTCTTTAAGACTGTTTCAGCACATTGAATAATCCAAAGGAAAAACCTGAAAGACAACTGAATGTGTCAGCTAAACAGTTTAAGCTCTCTAGCTTCAGTCTCTATAGGCAGCAATTACATTTCGAAGGAAAATGTTTTACAATTGTAATTACACATAATAGGAGGAATGTATTTTTTCCCTTTATCCTACTCCCATGGTGAGTCAATTTAATTTTTAAATACAAGAGACATAATTGATTTTAGCCCTAGATTAGTACTGAAAATGATCTATATGTGCTTTCACTAATGGAACAAGAGAATTGGCATTCCTCAGGGACCTTAACCCAACCCCGTTCATGGCAACAATTATTAGACCCTGACAGGTTAGCTACTAGGAAGAGGGGGGCATAGAATACCCTGCTGATTAACAATCTAGTGAAATAATTAATGTTATGCTCTTCTCATTTAATTATGGATTATTCACAAATATATTATTATTAGAGACCACAAAGGGAAGTGGCTGTACAGAGTTTTGACTTCATCTGAGCTGCTCAGAAGGCCTTTTGTAAAGGGTTTAGGGAAACCTCTCGCTTTAACTTGCTTCTGAGCATATTTTAAACAAACAGGGAGTTTTTACAATTTCATTAGGGTCTGATTCAACACCCTCAGAAATAGAAAGTTTTACACTGATTTCAGTAGGATTATATCGGGCTTAAATGTATGAGACTGTATTGCAACATCAGACTACATGTTCGCTCAATGTATTAGAGTAATGGGTGAACAACCAGCAACGATGCACCTTGTTCAGTTTCTAATATGTTTTTCTTCCTGTGTGTCATAATAGTTTATATCAATCAAAACATGTCCTTTTACAGGGCGTTATGAGAAACGAGAATAGAGAAAGGACTTTACACTATAAGTGTATTTTTTTTTTCCAGCTGCAATAACCCCAGTCATTTTAGATGTCAAATAGTTTATTTGAAATAAAAGGAAAGTGAAGTGAATGGGAAAATGTTCGTGGCACCTGGGAAATGCCAGGCCCTGTGGCTCACTGACCAGCCAGATTATTTATGGATAATTTGACCCACCTTTAATTTCAAATGACATACACACATGGGCATATAGACTAAACTACCTTGCTTTGATAACAAAAATATGCTTAGCTCTGCTGAATATTTGTCTGTTTGCTGGAAGATAGGATCTCCCAAATCTCACCTGAGTTGCACTTCTGTTAGTTTCCAGTTGGATGATTCCTGGGTTTCAGATTTATTTTATATTCTTCAACCAATTTGTGCTAAGATTCAGGTATGCCAGGGCTAGTGAGAAAAAACAGCCCAGACTTTCAAGCTTGGAAGTTCAGAGTCAGAATCATTGCTAATAAGACTTGGTATTTGTAGTGACTTGCAATTATGTTGTAGATCACAGAATCATAGAATGGTTAGAGTCAGAAGGGACCTTAAAGCTCATCTAGTTCCAACCCCCCTGCCATGAGCAGGGACACCTCCCACTAGACATGGTTGCTCAAAGCCCCGTCCAACCTGGCCTTGAACACCTCCAGGGATGGGGCAGCCACAGCTTCTCTGGGCAACTTGGGCCAGTGTCTCACCGTGCGCACAGTAAAGAATTTCTTCCTAATATCTACTCTAAATCTACTCTTTTTCAGTTTAAAAAGGTTACCTCTTTTCTTATCGCTACACTACCAGATAAAGAGTCCCTCCCCATGTTTCCTGTAGGCCCCTTTTAGGTACTGGAAGGCCCCAATAAGATTTCCTAGAGCCTTCTCTTCTCCAGGCTGAATGAACCCAACTCTCTCAGCCTGTCTTCATAAGAGACTTGCTCTAACCCTCTGATCATCTTTGTGGCCCTCCTCTGGACTCACTCCAACAGGTCCATGTCCTGTTGGGGGCTCCACAGTTGGATGCAGTACTCCAGATGGGGTCTCACCAGAGCAGAGTAGAGAGGCAGAACCACCTCCCTCGACCTGCTGGCCATGCTGCTTTTGATGCAGCCCAGGATGTGGTTGGCCTTCTGGGCTGCAAGCGCACATTGCCAGCTCATGTTGAGCTTCTCATCAACCAACGCCCCCAAGTCCTTCCCCTCAGGGCTGTTCTCAATCCATTCTCTGCCCCACCTGTATTTGTGCATGGGATTGCCCCAACCCACGTGCAGGATCTTGCACTTGGCCTTGTTGAACTTCATGAGGTTTGCACGGGCCCACCTCTCAAGCCTGTCCAGGTCCCTGTGGATGGCATCCCTCCCCTCCAGTGTGTTGACCACTCCACACAGCCTGGTGTCGTCAGCAAACTTGCTGAGGCTGCACTCAATCCCACTGTCCATGTTAGTGACAAAGATCTTCAATCCTTTCCACTGTCCAGAAAAGAAGACAGAAAAAGAGACGCTAATGAGGGTGCACTGCAACCTTCCTCACTAAGCTGTGAGTTCAGCATGTTCTTGTCTCTCTTGTTTCTTGTCCTTGACGCGGCATGGAGTTAGCGCTTTGTTCAACATGAGACTTGTAGGCTATGTCCCGACTCCTTTCCCTGTATACTCTTCCACTCTTTCTACTTGACTTGTTGTCACTGCTTCACTTTTCAATGGAGAATATTGGCACACTTACAGGCACTGGCTGAACAATGCAAGTAGTGGTGCATATTTTCATTCCTTCAGAGTGATGAGGCTTGTTTTTTGCAAAGGAGTATTCTGTTGACTATAGCAACTCAAGAGTAAGCAATCTGACCTGAGGATAGCCACAGCACATGAGAACCAGTTTTGAAGATATCCCTGTTCGCTGCAGGAGGGTTGGACTAGATGACCTTTAAAGGTCACGTCCAGCCCAAACCATTCCATGATTCTATGATTCCGTGATTCTATGAATAAAGAAGCAAGTACCATCCTTCAGAGGCATTCTGCATTGTCAGTGAACACACACATGCAAAGAAAGTGTGATATGTTGGTGAAGGGGTAAATAAAATACCTTTACACCAAAGACAGTATTTAAGATCTGATCCGCTTTGCTCTGTCTTCAAGTGAAAACTCTGTAAGCACAGGAAGATGCATTGCAAGCATGCCTTGAAGTGTCTGGCAGTCAAAAAGGCTGTAACACGGCATTTGCATTCAGTAATATTTTGTAGGTCTTCTGTGACTTTACAATTGTAACTTTTGTGCTATGTTGAATAAAGATCACATTTTAGAGTAAAATCAACATATTAATAAAACCAACATGAAAAATATGCTCCGGTCTGGTCTGGAATATGAACAGCACTGTTCCGAGCCAAGAAGAGCCAAAGCACTGTTCTGACATGTGGGCAGCAGAAGTTTGGGGATAAAAATAGCAAGAAAAAGCTAGTCCCAAAGTAATGATCTAAGATACCTGGGATGAGCTGCCCTCTTTGAAGGGCAGCTTATCGCTTCAGGTGTACTTCAGGACTAGTGCAGCTTCACTGATTTTGGACTGGAACAGATCATACCTGACCTTCTCAGAGCACCAGAGGAACAGATAGAGGCAGAAATGTCTTCTCCAGGTGAGCCATCAGTGTAGACAGTAGACCACAGATGTTTTGTATCACTGAGACTACCCAATATCGGCAAATGATGGTTCAGTGGTACAGCCTGACATCTGCTCAGCATTTTGAAGTCTGCTGAGGAATAGCCACTGCTGACCTATCGCATTCAAACTTTGTCCTCTCAACATGCATTCTAATTGGAGGCAAGCAGCTCCACAGCGTACCTAGCAGCCAACATGTTCAACTCAGCAGGAGCTTATAGACACAGCAAACATTAATTGATAGTACTGTGTCAGCTATCGGTAAAACTCAGCATCAGTCATATGTAGCTTTGCCATGAAAAACGGAAAGACAACGAGGTGTGTGCAATGGGCATTTCCTAGTTCAAGCTGTAACATAAGAGAGGAGGTAGGACATGGAATCCACTAAGAGGAGAAATTTCCAAACATCTAAATATTACTTAAAGAAATGTGGAGGTGTCTAATGTGGGAAATTTTAAGCGAGTCAAATTCACAGGCTGTATTTATTTTGGGAAATGAAGTTGGAGGTTGGATGTTTGGGTTTGTTTCACTTTTCTCCCTTTTACACAGTTTCCACGTCTCAGTTATATAAACAGAGAAGCACTTTTCTCCTATGTGACTGCTCTGCTGACTCCTATCAGCTATCCCAAACAGTTACACATTGAGTGTGGGTCTCCTGCCATCCACTTGTTTGTGAACTTGCTGACTTCATCTTGGATAGATGCAGCTGCAATGCTCTGTCTGGAGGATTTACTTATTGGGGCATCCTTTCTGTTGCCACGGGACATGGAGTACCTTCCGTCTCAGCTGGATCCACAGATTCAGCCCCACACCCTCACAGTAAATTTTCACTCTGTAGAAATCTAAATGGTTCCTCGTAACATACACAAGGAAGAACCGATGCTGTTTACTCTATTCCCACCTGTGCGTTTGCACACACGTCCTTACTGCCTTGCCCTCCAAATAAATGCAAGGTTTCTGTGGCATGTCAAGGCTGACCAGCAGAGTGCAGCAACTATTTGAGAAGAAGCACTTGCACATTGCTCCTTCTACCTACCCCTTGCCTGGACAAAGAGGAAGCCCCCGGAGGCAGATTTCAAGCTCATATGCACACATATGCCAATTACCAGGACTAGAAATTCCTTAGTGAAGCACTTCCAAAATGCTGCAATAGCAAAGAAATGTAGTGCTCTTCATACCTAATTGTGTGTTAAGCAGTCTGAAGCTGAAAAAAGGTGATCAGCTGATTATGCAGAACCTGAGAAAACAGACAATGATTGCACTTTTGTATATACAAATAATGATGAAAAGGGCTAAGTATCCTACTGTGTAGCTCTGCATTACAGGGATATTTTTCATCCATTTGTTTATGATGATGATGTGGAAGATGATGATGGTAAGTAACTTTTTACAGTTGGAACACATAGCGACTCTTAACAAGATCAGGAAGGCTGCTGGGCTGATGGGACAGGACACCTCCTGGGTTATGGCTGTGTCATTCCAAGTGAGCTGGACACACCAAGGGTAGATGGAAAGCAGCATGTTGTGAAAGCATAAAAGATACCAGGCCATTGATTCCAGCCAATGTATGGTAAATAGCAAGGAAAAAGTAACTTAAAATTAAGTAGGGTACTGACTCCTTTTTATGTGCCTGCAAATGACTCTAAATAATTCATGCAAGCTCACAAAGGCTATATGAAGACTGATAGAGAGTCACATATTTTTTACTTCCTCACAACAAAAGGCAATCGTTCTACCTTTTAGGAAATCCTCTTGTGCAGTTTTTAAGCTGAAGCACAAAGTTAAGCTATGTCAAGGTGACTGGTTTGAAGGGTGATTCAGATGAACGCGCCCAATGCGATTTCCCAGAGTGGTTGCATGTGTTGTGAGAAAAAAATAGAGTTTGCTCAGCCCAGTTCCACAGACTTACCTAGAGCATCCTCCAAACTGGAGAGGACATACAGTACTGTAGGCAGGTCGTAAAATTAACAGCACCATCTTCCCTCGTATTTGTTTAACAATTGAGCTTGATGCATGTTTCACAACCAGAAGGAATACAGATGAGCTTTTCAGTGTGTTATGACAAAGCTGAAGCCGTTTAGCAATTCCCAGTGCATCTTATAAATCAGTTTGTGTGGAGCTCTGGATGAAAGGGTGGAGAATATTTAGAGCTTCCAGCTCTTAAAATGCAGCCTTTGAAATATGAAAGAAAAACAACTGTTTGGTATAAAAGATCTAGTACACATTGTGGTACCCAAGATTTATCTTCTTAAATGTAGGTACTTATTATGGACAAAGGTAATGGGTAGAGAAAGAAGCTCTCCGATCATAAAGCAGCAGGTATGAGAAAAAGAGTTCAAGTCTCTAGACTCTTTATACAGTCCTTCTCATTAAACTAGATTGTTTCCATTTACTTAATGGTTTAAGTATCAGTTTATCAACTAAATTTGTAGCTGGATTTATCAGAGCCTTTCTGGAGATGTTCACGGTCCAAATCCAAATACTTGGACACAGATTTGTTCCTGTCCTCACTGTCTAACATCAGCCTTGTAATTTTTCTTTTTGCTTCTACCTTACTTGATCCTAGCTCCACCGGGGAGCTTCATAGCAGCCATTTCACATTGCCTCTTCTGGAAATTAGCTCCTGGTTCTATAACATGCACAACTGGGTACCTCTAATAGGTGCATGTTGGACTGACCTCAAGGTATGCCTCCAGAACCACAGGCACTACCAGGAACCGCCAAAGGAGGTCCTCTCCCTCATTTTCCTGTTCTGTACACTTGCCTGTCACATTATCAGATATAGTCTTGCATTTTTTGAGTGAATCCTGGAAGGGTATATTGCCACCTTCAGACCAAAAATCTCAAAAATAGGTCCGCTGTGGTAATCAGGAGCCCTGGGTGTGAAGGAGTTTGAGTTAGAGCAATAACACTACCCATTTACTTAGGACACCAAAGCCTTTATGTAAGATTTAGTTAAGTCCTACTGAATTGTGACTCATCAAGTGACTTTCAATTATTCTCTACCTGGTACTATTGGAAATATTTTGTGGTCGCATCACCTAACCTAGTGATTATCCGTTCAGTTTATTGCTAAGTAGAATTGCATTCTGTTTGCCCATTGATGATTTTTAATTATAATCAGAAGTCTGTCACAAGCTCTAATCAATAAAGTGCCGGGAAACCTCAGAGGCTGAAAGAGGGAGAAATAATCATTAGATGTTATTAAAGTGATGGCCAATAGAAGCACAATTCTTTGTACAATGGCCAATGTTTCAAGTGCTTATTGATTTGCTTTTATAACAATTATACTGCACTCAGGAAAGCTGGGAAGGAGGAGGAGGAAGGAGAAAAGTCAAGAACAAAAAAAAAAGAGAAACAGCAAATCTGCAGCTGCTATCACGTCGCAGAAGGCACAAGTGCAGAATATGCTCACTTAGATGGTAATCTGTTCTCCCAGACCTTTAGAAAGGAGCCATGCTTTCTGAATGTGTTTTCTTTAATCATTCATGTTAAATATTTTATTTTAATACTGCCATCGCCTACCGTGGGCCTAGGGAACATAATGCTAGCCATACCATGATATTCCCATTCCATGCAATGTGATAATTCTTCAGACAGCTTTGCTATGGAAAAAAATGTTCCCCATGCATGATTTATAATAGTTTTATAAGGTGAAGTAATTACATTATCAGATATCCCTGATGTGTTTGAGCAATAAGGCACCTTCATAATAACATACGACATCTTATAATTACCGCAAGGCAATTGCACTCCTGGGGAAAGGAGGAGGCCAAGATACACGTCTTGCCTATACAATGCCCCAAGGATGTTATTACCAGGATATAAATAAATAAATACAATGAAAAGAAGAAGGAGGAAAGAGCTGATACTGAATAATGCTGAGCTGTGTTATAATGTTATTCAAGATTTATAAGAAAGGGCAAAAGTGTACTTTCATGCTAGGATATGATGTGACAGTTCAGAATATTTAAATAGCAATTTTGAACGAGCAGAGCTATTCACAGAAGTTAACCCATCTCCTCAGAAATCTTCTCGGCCAATCAAAGCCATTTTGTAAAAAATCAGACTGGACTGAGAAATGCATTAAAATTGTAACATGCTTTTATTGCTCACAAAACTGTTGCAGTATATATTTCTAGGTGATTTAGCACATTCATGATTCTTACTTCAAGGTTTCTCGCTCCTCCCAAATGTTCTTACAGGCCTGTTAACGGAATCCTGATAAACCTGTTGCAGTTGTAGGGTTTTTGCCTCCCAGAAAGCAATGGGGGGAAAAACTTTTCTGACATCAGCATCTAGCATGTTATTTGCCTCTGACTGATTAACTTATTTTTGTGCAAACTCTATTTAGAGAGATCTCTCTGGCATCTGTTATATGCAGAGGTCCCTTCAATTATCTTCCATTCCTCTATTTTTAAGACGGTTTTTATGTCATGCAAGGCCTCAAAATATTAAGCCAGTGACTAACCTGATGGGCAACTATTATGTACAGTTTTGGGTTCCCCAGCCAAAGAAGGATGTTGGAAAACTAGAGAAGGTCCACTGGGGAGTTAACAAGATGATCAGAGTCCTGGGTTACGTGATCTATAACAAGCTTAGTAGCTGGGCTTGTTTATTTTGGGGAAGAGGAGGCTGAGAGGGGGTCCAGTAGCAGCTTATTTGATTGGCGTTACAAAGATGATGTTGCTGTACTCTTTCCAGAGGCGACAGATGGTAAGATAGCCACAGGTTGTGGGGTAGGAGGCAGTGCAGCACTGGAACCAGTTACCGAGACCTATCTGAATTCCCCAAGGATTCACTTTATTGTCCTCTTCCTCTACCATCCCACAAGCTTCTGGCTGAAGTCAAAAGCACAAGACATGGAAATCAATTTTTGTGCCCTTTCCCACCCAAAAGTCACTTGGTGTTTTCTCCCAGCTCACAAGGATTATGTGTCTTATGTTTCTGTTTCCATTTTACAATTAAACTCAAGTGCTTAATCAAAGGAAATCATGCCTCGGCAGGAAGCCAGAAGTGGGTAAATAGGCTGGAGGGGGCAGGGAGAATCCATAGCGTTAGCTAGCAGTGTATGTGGTTCAAACATCACCTAGATAATCAGTAAATCAAAGAGGCTTGTCTGCTGCTGTGCATCAGGCAGAGCAGGCCATTAACTTACTCACGGTGACAAACGGGGATAGATGGATTTTGGTTTCAGGTTTCATTCCTGAGGTGCATTTCACGGCTCTCTCTAGAGCTTCACGATGTGCTTTGTTTCCCGTCAGAACTTTCCTGACAAATGCTACTAAAGATATTTGCGCTTCTAGAAACTTAACGTGGAGGCAGTTTTGTCTGGTTCCTGCACGGCATCAGAGCTGTAGTGTGACACCTGACCAGTTACGGTTGCCACAGCAAACTCTTGGGGATTTGTGGGAGAACACATGAAACCTGTCTTTGTGTATCCAAGGAGGCAAACTGAGTAGTATCTATCCATCCAGCTCTCATTCCTTCTAGCTCCTTTTTTCTTTCCCTCTTCTGTCTCCTGTTTTCCTTTGCTTGTTTTTTCATTCCTCTTCTTTTCTCTCTCAGTTATTCAACTTCTTCCTTTTGGTCCTTGTCAGAAAACATCCTTACACTTTTTCCTAGAAAAATACCTTCCCCAAAACAAGATTCCTTTTAGAAATGTCAGCAAAATCAACTTAATGACTGCTAAGTGCAAACCAGCACTAAAATGAATAGATTACTTTCTATTCTGATTTTAATTACCAGGTCCAACCAGTGGTATGATTCTACTTTTTGGTTAAAGCACATAAATTTAGCCATTGGCATACAGATGACTAAATGGGACCTAAGTGTGTAAGTTCCCATTACTATCAGGGACATGATTCAGTAGCTTTAACAGGAGCACTCTTTGAGATGTCCTGAGGCATCCTGCATGATCTCCAATTGACCACAAGTATCCTGTCGATCCTGTTTAAAGTCTTTCATGGATAACTTGGATTCCCAACACATTTTTAATGGTAGATGGTGCTATGTGTAGGGCAGAATCAAGCCCCAAGATATTCAGTGGAGTCTAGAGATCCAACCAACCTGACCTAAGGAAGACATCTGCATTTAGTCAGGTGAGTGACTCTAGGCTCCACTGACTGCACTGACTAGATTTCCAATGGGAATTGATGCCAGAAGTATGTTTGTAAAAACTCCTGAACTTTGGTATCCTAGTTTGTAAGTTGAATCCCACCTTGTTCGTCTCCTAAAACTACATTTAAACTTCACCAGTTGTTCAGGTCCCATAAAGAAAGGCACCTGAAGTAAAGGAATTCAGTTCTGTTACCTTCGCCTAATTTTTCCAGCAAATTGCCGGATATGTACAAACAGTAGGGATTTGCACACGTGTGAATAGGAAAGCCAGTTTCATTTGACACCATTGATACTTGCAGGCATGTGTTAAGCATTCCTAACTATTTATGCATCAATCATTTTACAAACTCTATCCCTCCCTGAGGTTTTCATTGAGTAGTAGGTCTCTACTCAAAAGCAAAAAAAAAAAAAAAAAAAAAATTAAATTTTTTTTTT
>VFFE01008974.1:3942192-3965054 GCA_008921705.1 Burhinus oedicnemus
ATGCAGATCAATGTGCAAAGTAAGTTACCCTATTTAGACCAGCTGAGGCAGATCTGGCTCAATGCCTCTTTTCTGAAAACTCTTCCTTTGGGCGGTTCAGTTCCATGCTTATTTCCGAATGCACAGATCTCAAGGATGGAGAGGACTGCAAAATAATTACAGCTATGTATGGGAAATTTGCCTTTCCTTCCAGATGAAGTTATGACATTGGACTGCTACTGAGAAACAGAAGAGTGAACTTGGAATCACAGGGAAGAATTCTGCTTTTGAAGATGTTTCTGCCAGAAACAAAATAAATCAAACCAAACAAGTTTAGAAAAATGTTCATTAAACACGAAAATGAAAGGAGGAAAGATAGCATGTTATCCACTGCCGTATCAGCTGACACTCAGGAAGCCGGTGGGTTTTATTGAATATACACTGCTTTGGAAAAACGTATATCCATTTGCATTATAAAAGCCCCTATACAAATGTACTTTGGGTTTAAAATCCCATATGTTGGCTGCCGTACTAATATTGATTCAAGCAAATTATGGCTTGGCTTCACTAAATGCACATATCTATTTCAGTTAGACTGTTCTAATTTGGCAACAGATACTGTATTATTTATTCTGTGGCATAGATCAGGTTATATAAAATTAATGGTTGAACTTCATTCATATGGACTGAATTAAAATGCGTTGGTCAGAATGGAAAAGAAGGAGAGAGAAAGAAAGAGACCTGGGTTTGATTATATTTATGTCTGTTCCAGTATCAGCACAGCACAGTGATGAACAAGTGCTGGCTGCAGTTAATACACATTAATTCCAAAAAAAATAAGCACTGGCATATTTTTTTCTCATGAAGGTTTTAATTTACAACATATTGGTTTTTGCAGATACCAGTTTAAGTTCAATTTGTTTTAAAATGTCCAAAAATATTTATGGATTTTTAATAGCACTGGTTTGCTTTGTTATTAAGCATGCAAGTTTCAGGCAAATATTCTGGATGATCTAGTCCTGCTGCTCCTGCTCATACAAAATGTCCATATGTAATCTTGTCCCTGTACATAGCTCAGAAATCTCCTACAGCGCTGTACTAACCAGCTTTTCTCAGTAGTGAAGTTCTTTCCTCACAGACATCCCATCCCATCCTCACCACCATGGCAGAAAATTTAGCAGGCAGTCAGGATTCTGGCGGGTTTGGAGGACAGACAGGAATGTCTGCAGAAATTAGTTGTACCGCTGATAAATGTTTGACCCTTCCCATGGCAAGTCATGGATGGGAATCACCCCTACATGGCACAGGTGAGCTGAGATTCTGCTGTCTTCCCTTAGATGGTGGAAGACCACAACTTGGCCATGCCTCATGCCTTCTCATAACTACTGTTTGTCCCTTTCTTTCCAGACTACATCTGCACGCACTTCCATTTGGGCCCTGCTTTCAGCTCCATCCTGTCCAACCTCCCTGTGAAGCGAAGACTCTGAGATATCATGAACAAGAATGCCAGAAACACATGAGCAGGTTTTCCCTCTGGATCACCTCATTCAAATATTACTATTCCCGGAATATACTCAAGCTGTTCAGTCTCTTGGCTTCACAGTTAAGTGAAGGACAATTTGTTCTGGCCAGAGCTGAGAAAAGTGGAGGTGATGTTTCCTTTCCAGTGGTATTTCCACTCCATTGAAGATGATTGCTATTATTTACATTACGTCTAAAGAGAAGGTGCTTCCTCATACTCTCCTCGTGCAATGTAGTCACCCAAAGTGGCCCGCGTGTCTCAGGCTCAACCAGGGTGCTATTGCACTTCATCTTGTGAGCTCTGGCTGCAGCTTCAAAGAGTGACACATCTGCTTGCCCACCCCCACACCTCCTGGCTTTGGTGGACTGTAGATAGGCAAGCGACTGCCAAATTTAAAAAAAATGAACCAAAACAAAACACACGCTCCAGCTGATGAAGAGCACAACAGTCCATCTGCTGCACAAGCAACTGTTGAAAACCAGCATTTGAAATGACACTGAATGACTTCTTACTTGAAGTCAAGAATTTGCTCCTCAGTTTCCAAGAATCCCAGTTCGATTTATCTGCTTTATCTGGGAGATCGCAGAGGGGAGCTCCACTCTTCATGAACAACTGCTAGAAGGAAACCCGTGAAAGCAGGAGACAGAGTTTTCTTGGCTACTGGTCCACGTTGTGATAGTTGCTTCTGGAACACATCAGAGTGACTGTAAACCTCAGCACTTTCAGAACAAAATGTAAAACATTCTTCCATTGACCTCGCTTTCCCACAATAACACCACATAAAATAACAGAGCAAGGCAAAAAATACAGAGCGCTTTATGAGTGCACTTTAATAAATCAATAGGGGGTTTAGATACCACAGTGGTAGCTGCTGTATAAATACCCAGACAGGAAGATCCTGTCCTGGAAAATTAGAATAGGCAATTCCTGAACCTGTTATTGTCCAGTTTCACTTGAAGTAGGAGAAAGTCAGTGTTATTTTTTCCCCACTGGCAGAGAAAAGCCTGGTGTCTAACTTTCAACTGGTATAAATAAATATCTCTGTGTCACTGGTGTTAGCTTGATCCATACCACCCGAGACGCTTGCCCGTGTGATCCAGCCAAGAGAAGAACCACAAGTTGCTTGTATTTCTGATTATAAACAGATATAGAAAGAGCGCAGTAGAGCTGACATTATCTTTCATGTCTGCATATAAGTAAAGAAAACAGAGGAAAATAGGCAAATGGCGTGAAAGATAGCCAAGCATTATTTCTGAGTTTCACAGAAACTCTCAGAGATTATTTTCTTTCTTTTACTGATGTTTTTAACATGTTACAGTAACATTCTTCTTCTGACAGAATACTGTGTATATAGCTAATTAACTGGTTATTGGCTAAGACCTAAGGACTGATTATCGCATAAGGTCTACAAACCCCATCTCTCAGAGCACAACAAACACTGCATTTCTAATGCATCTCCTCATTTCCGTAAGATGCCCCTTTTTAACTTTGCAAAGGAGAGGTGAAAAGAATGCCATCTACCTGTGCAGACCCAGGAAAACAGCCTTTCTTTCAAAAGAGGGGTTAATAAAATTATATTTGAATAAGCTGCGGAGCAGGGATTCCAGGAAGGCAATATGTTAAGGAAGACAACAAGGGAAGAGAGGGAAATGCAGAATGTGAAACCTGGAGCGTAGAATGGTGTGGAGAAGATCAAGGTCACAAACAGGCAGGGTAGAGAGGTATGGGAAGGTCAAAAGCCAATTAAGAGCATGATGGAGTAAAGACCAGGTTTCTTGCAACAAAGTGGGTGATAATGTCAGGAAGGCACTAGGAGGATCACGTTGGAAAATAGAAGAGGAATAATAGTATGTGGCTGGTAAAGGAAGCTGTGAAGAATTGAATGTAATTGAAAGTAGAAATAGAGCCGCGATGAATGAAAGAGGGAAAGAGAAATGAAACTTAGACAGAAGATCTCTAGGAATGGATTAGCCAAAGTCCGTCTTTGAGGGCTGAAAGATGAAAGGACAGAAAAAGCTAGTCTGGGGCTTAATTGCCACTGTCATAGCTAATGAATTATTAACAAGTAAATTAAGAAATTGAGTAAATTCTTTCTCTGTCTCAGCCAGCTCCCACTTCTAACAGTCAGCAGTGAAATGTAAAGCTCTTTTTACAATTCCTTGCCTTTCCCTTATGCAATGGCTGGCAGTGCACTGTGGTTTGATGGTTTCCTTCAGATTTGTTAGAACCTCTCCCATGGCTTTTTTTGGGTGAAATTCTCCCACCACAAACTTCCACACTATGAAGGACTCTTGATAAAGCTGTGCTGATGACATATCCACAGCAGTTCCTCCAGTCCTTCCAACGGCCAGCCCAGGCTTAAAGGTCATCATCATTACCTAGTACCCTAAAGCCAAGCTTAATGATGTCAAGAAGTGGGTCCTACCCACAGACCACAAAGCTGAATTTTGTTTTCTTGCTCAGAAAGCTTCCCATCCAGATTATTCCGGAGCAAGGCAGGGACACAGAGCTAGGAGCCTGCTTTTAAAACTTTCACCATGAGTTCATCCGGAACTGCCAAAAAATGATAAATTAATACAATAACCTTATCACATCTTGAAATACAACTGTCCATAACATTGTTCTAATCTCAGCTACGGGCACGCTGTCTTTTGAGTGATGCTTCTACATCATTTTCCAGCTAGAGGAGACAACAGCAAACCCTTTCCTCATACCTCAAAGAAGAGAAGCGAATGGGCACTTGCCACGGTTTCAGGGGAGAAGAGGTGAGCAGACAATAGTTTCCTCCTCCCACACCGTTACTGCACAGAGGACAGACAAAGTCTTAGTCACATGATGTGAGAAGTCCTACAAGACTGAGAAATCCTGTCCCGTCCCCAGTATCTCCAGCCACAATTTGGCTATTGGTCCTGCAGGAGATTAAGGAATAGATTATTGGTTTTACTTTTTTAAATAGTGGGAAAAAAGGGAAAAAAAAACCACAAACCCTCCCTGATCTTTTTAGAAGTTTCCAAAAAGAGAACTTTTTTATCTAAACACAGAAAATGTTCAACCAAATTGAAAATCTTCCGTCTACAGTTCATTTTGCTCATTTTAGTCAAAACCACTTTTCATGGGTAAGTGTTTTCAACAAACATTTACTGATTATTTTTGGCTTAGCTGTGGGGCTGTATATCCCTGCTGCCATAAGCCTGATATATACATTATGAGTGCTTGGCAAATGTTTTGTGCTGAAAGAATGCACAGACGATGTCATTCAACTGGTCCTTGAGGTAATACAGGCAGAAAAGAGAAATCTGCAGTCTACTGCACAAAGGCAACCAGAATAGACCACAAAAAAAGATGCACAGCCAGATTGAGAGAACATGTTAAACATGAGGGGCTTCTGGTAGAGGCATAAATATGGGCATAATTAACCCAGAATAAGATCAGCACTCATGGACCAGCAAACACCAAAGGGAGGAATGAGAAGACCTGCTGCCGCTCTGTTTAGCCTGCTGGGATCTGTTGCAGCTCGCGAATGCTATGTGTTTCTTCAAAAGGAGACAACAGAGCCCTGAAGCAGTCGCTATCTGGTTATGCTGACCAGAAACAAAGCATTGCTGTTGTCAGCTCCAACGTTTTTTTATTTTGCTTTTCTCCTTGCCAGCTTTGTGAGCAGCTGTTTGCTCTCTTCCCTGGTGTAAATCAGGAGTAGCTTCAGTCAACACAGTGCCATTTCTCTGTCCATCATGTGGTAAAGATCTAATACATTCTTCCTCCTGGGAGAGAAAAATGCAGCCAAGATTATATGTTGGCCTTGTTTTCTTTGCTCTTACACCAGTGTGTGACTGTTAGCGTAAGAGAATGATTCTTTTTATGAGTAGCAATGCCCATTCAGCTGAAAATAAGGAAGAATCAGCCCCATGTGATGTATCTTTTACGTATATGAAAGTAATGTGAGAAACAGAGTGGGCAGATGCGGATTTAGAAATTCAGAACCTAGGAATACGCTTCTAGGGTATCACTTCTTCAGTATCAATGAGACCATTGATATTGATTGTGGCTCCTGGTGTTAGCTTATGGTGGGACCAAGGAGGAGAATTCTGTGCTGAAAGCCAAGTAGGGCTGAGCTGACTGTGCTCTCAGGCCCTCCTGCCAAGGGGCTAATCAGTGGGATCTGCTCATAGTCAACTCAAGTGCCCACATGCTGCAGCTCAGGTAAAGCTCCCTCAGAAAATTGACAGTAGTCTGCAGCTCTGGTATGGAATTAATACCATATTAAGCATCTCTACATACTGCTATAATGTGTGAAAGTGTGTTTCCGGGCTTGGAAGACTTAAAAAATCCAAAGCTTGGAATTTATCCTCACTTAAATGATTTCACGTCAAGGTATCAAGTCCAGCCTGACCTTCATCAGAAGACAGCACAGCTTCAGAAGCTTTTCAGAGGTAACCAATTTCTGTCCAATTTCAACACTCATTTACAGCTATGTGAGGGAGGTCACCTCACGTCCCACGCATTAGCTAGTATACGCATTTATACAACTAATGGTAAGGCTATGGGATGAAAAGAGAACTGTTGAGCAACTCACCTAGTCTTTCCACCATCCCTCCTACCTCAGGTGCAACAGAAGTCCTAGTGTGCACCAGCAGACCTAACTGTGGCTGATACGAACTGTCTCCTGTTCTGTCACAAATATTATATGCTTGCACCTGCCTCTTTGCTGACCCCTTCTCAGAGGATGGGCAGCGATCCCCTGCCATCTCCATTGCGGGTGGGTTGGCAAGTCATTGTGCAGAGCAGACACAAGAAGGCAGTGCTGTCCCAGGCATGACCGCTCCTGCACAACGGGCCGCTGTGGGCAGGGTGGGCAGAGGTGGGCAGCAGGCACTGGTGGAGACCTCAGCTCTCCTTGTATTAGCGACACTTGCTGCTCTCCTCAGGCAGGACCATGCGGTGAAGAAATGCATCACTCCACAGAGCAACACAATCATTTCCTGGTGGATCTAAAAGCTGTTCCTGCAAGGAGCACGTTGTCATGGTCCGACTGGTACAGGAAAGTTCTTGTCTTAAGGGTGGTTAAGAGATAAAGAAACAAATAGTGGGAGCACATAATGTATTTTTGCAGTGGGGGGAAATTAGCAGATGGTTTCTCCATGAGAAGCACTACAAGTGCTGTTCGTCACGGTATCCACATGTAATCTGGGAAAGGAACAGCATTTGCAGGTTCTAAAAATTATTCAGGGTAGTCAAATCTAATACTGACTGCAAAGAGTCACAGGATTATCTTGCAGTATTGTCTGACTGGGTAATAAAACGGCTGAGAAAATTTAATTTCTGCTAATGCAAAGTAATGCACACATGGAAAAATAACCCTAACTATACATATTCAGTGATGGCTCCAAATAAGCTTTGTATCATTGTAGTTCATTCATGTATTCTGAATAGTATGTTCAATTCTGATCACGCTGTCTTGGAAAGGATATAGTAGAACTGGAAGAGGTAGAGAGAAGGAGACAAAGATGATCAAAGGCATAACACACCCTCTAGAAAATGAAAATAGATAGTTATGATGGATATAACAAAGATCTATGGAATCAGGAAAGGTGTGAAGAAAGTGAGGAGGAGAAATACTTCACTTTTTCACAGTACAATGTCTGCAAGACACCCAAGGAAATTATCAGACAGGAAATTCAAAAGATTTTTTGGTTTGCTTGTTTTTTGTTGGTTTTTGCCTTTTTTTCTGTGCTGCACATTGAATTGTGAAGTTCTGCCACAGAATTTTCCAGCAGTCAAAAATTATACATGAGTTCAGAGAAGAGATTAGACATCCATGGAAGTCCACAGATCCAGCAGCTATTAAACACAGCAGTCACCAGCTCAGCAGTCCCTATACTACTTATGGCTGGAAAGTGGAAAGTTGTCCCAGGGGATCACAATGCCCTTTTCTCACACCCCTAGGCTGTTCTTGCACTCTTCTGGACATCTGTTGTAGCTGCTGTTGGAAACAACATCCTGATAAATGTTTGTCCTCATCCAGTATCTTATATGTCTATGTTACGGGGGAAAAAAAGAAAAATCAAACTAGACTAGTAGATTAATTTAGCCCAGATCCTGCTGTTTTGCTTCTCACGGAAATCATCTGGGCCCACAAAAATCCTACAGACCAATTGTAAATATAATTTGCATAAATGATCATACTCATTTGCATACAGTTGCTTCCTCTGCTTCCTTCCCTCAGGGAGTGACAATCTGTTCCCACTGCAATGCGTTTGGGATTGGCTTACACCTCACTCTCTGAATTATGTAATTTCACTTCCCTTCCCTCTTATTTATTTCTTACATTATATCATACTTCTTTTGAGGCTGAGCTGAGTCCCCATGTTACCATGTTCTCCCTTACTTGATGTCTCTTCACACTTTCCAAGAAAATTCATGGAATTTGATAGATATTTTAATAGTCCCTACAATGTGTAATAACAAGGGTTAAGAATTCTTTATCCTTCTGATATATATTATAGCTTGCCCTAACTCAAAACTGTAAAATACTTAGAGACAATGTGCAAAAGTGTTGAGTATAGGGCAAATAACCTCTTGCTTAATCTATCTCTTCATTTTTTGAATCATGTCAAAATGTCCCAAATCATAACTTTTACAAAAATGAGATTGGCAGGCACTTTAGGTGATTTAAGCCACTTCTCTCCCTCAAAAATAAAAATTCTCAATTCAAGTGGAACAAATGTGCAAACCAGATTTCATATTTTATTTTCCTTTAGTAAGAATATGGGGGAAAAAAAAAAAAAATTCTTTCTGATCAACCTAGCCTCCTTTTCCAGTTTTTAATTCAACTTCCAAGTAAAACAAAATAAAGAATTTTTTAATGGGGACCTACCAAGTTTATTATGAACAAACAGACCATTATTGGTCTGGTTTTCACTGTCCGTAGATGGCTGAGGAGGATCAGAGCACAGATCTGTCTTCTTTCCATCAAGACGTGGCTAGTCTTTCCTATGTGACTGCTTCTGTCTTCTGCTCGGCATGGTTTTAGATCTGTAATACTAAGATTATAGAAGCTGTCCCAAAAATCTGATAAAATCCGGTAAAAGGCTGAATTTCAGACTGGAACCACTAAGATTAGAGCTGCTCAGTGCTATCAAGAAGCATTCACCAGGAATAGGGATACCAACAATCAGCTGAAGATTAAAAGCCCCTGTCACAGAAGACTGCTCTGGATCACTGCAGCTATTTTCTGGTCATCAAACACCCGTCATAGAGGACATAAAGTCATTTACAGGGGTGAGTACAATTAAAGGGCACTTCAGCCTTAGGAATACAACTTTTTTGGCTTCTTTCCTGATGTGAGAAGATCATGTGGTTCATGTGACTTTCACACACTGTTGAAATTTGTCTGAGGATATTATGTGAGGCTGTAATTGAGGGATGGACTTTTATTAAATTATTGTTTCTGCGTTCCCATTCATTCCCTCCCAATGATACCAGATGTGGGGTTGTTGGGCTGATTTTTCATTGTTTCAGAGCATGTGCAAGTGTCTCCAGTGAGACATTCCTCCATGAATAAGCATCTCATGGAGTACATACCCAGAGTATTTTCCCCCTGCGCAGGTATCCAAGCATCAGTACTGAGACGTGTGCTAGGGTCCCTTGTAAAAGAGGTGCAAGAAAAAAGTCGTGCTCAAGAACAGAGCGATCCACTTCGCAGGCAGCAGGAGTGAGGCATGAAGTCAGCGGTCACACAAGCCTATGCAAATGTAGGGAGCAAATCCGATTTGGCTAATAGCCAGCTGTATATTTTAACCACCAGGCAACCCCTTCTCTCCCATTAGAGGGTACAGTCATCACCTCTGCAAAGCTAGAGTATCACTAGAGGCACTAAAAAGAGACCAGCTGAGCTTCCCTTCTGTTTCCTTGAGATGTGTGATGCTGTGAAAATACTACAGGCAGCGCGAGCTGGTGCACGAACGGAGCTAACAGCGCCATGAATTAAAACATGGCATTCGTTTTAGCTCTTGTGCTAGAAGCCGTCGCATAAAGAGGAAACCCACAATGATAAATGGACTCCCTCTGTGTAAATTACTGTGGCAGGGGGAGAAAACATTAAAATGTGGTAGCGGTTTGGGATAGCATGGTCAAAATGGGACAATGTCTGGTCAGGTACAGTACCAGCCACGTGAACCATAGTCTCATTTTCAGGTCATCTCCAATCTGTGCTGCATATCTTTTGCGGGGTGTTATTAGTTCATGATAATCACACTCTCTGCAGTTCCTTTACTGCTATTATAAAAATGCTTTTATGTTGGGTAGATGTGTTATTTATTACGTGCTAGGAGGAAATGAAGTTGGTAGTTCTGAATGTTGAACAGCAGTTGGAGCTGAGCTGCACAGTTCCAGGTCCCAAGAACTCTGTCTCCTGTTTCATAATAATAATAGTGATTTATCCCCTGTGCTATTAAGCTGGTTGAATGACTCCATGCAGATCTTGGGGCCAGCATTTTATTTCTGTCATCTAAGCTGAAGCTATAATAGCAAGGGTTGACTTTTTCTTTTTCTTTTTCTTTTTCTTTTTCTTTTTCTTTTTCTTTTTCTTTTTCTTTCTTTTTCTTTTTCTTTTTCTTTTTTTTTTTCTTTCTTTCTTTCTTTCTTTCTTTCTTTCTTTTTTCTTTCCTTCCTTCCTTCCTTCCTTCCTTCCTTCCTTCCTCCTTCCTCTCTCTCTCCCCCCCGCCATGTTAAATGTGGCAATACATCCCATTGTTACATGAAACAATTCCCACATTTGCACTTCACTGAAACCCACCAAGGTGTTACGCTGTCCCTAACCGCACTGCTTAGAATTCTTCTTATTTGTATGCCTGTGAAGGACCACACCGATGTGATCCTGCCTATCACCCAGCCATCCTGGACAGGCCATTTTGTACATGTTTTCCAATGGCTGAAAAGAACTTTTGGGTTCAACGTTTATACATTTCTAAATCTAAAAGACAGAAAAACTCAAAGTCAAAACAAAGTCCCTTGATTTTTGTCCCAGGGTTGTTTTATTTTGTTTTTCCCTTCATGCGTGATGTAAACTCGTGCTCACATTTGGGCGTCACTCAATCCCATCTACTTTGGGCAAGCTTCAGTTCATCTTAATTTCAGAGGCAGGATTCAGTTCACAGGTTAAACAAATCTGTATCTGTGTACCTAAATAAGTGCCTGTTTCAGTAAACAGAGGTCTGGGGTTTCATTTGACTGCCTAGACTCCATGAGAAGAATCTCACGGTGATGTCTGGAGATGTAAGTGACACGGTTTCCTCTTTTATAAAGATTGTTTTCTCCAGAGCAGAGGAATAGAGATTACTTCATTCTTTCAATGTATATGCCACCAACCGTGCAATGAAATTCCTTAAATTATGATAAAATTGCTCATTTCCTGAAGTGAACACAACAAACTAACAGACACAGTAATTTTTAGTAGATTTGGATTCAGTTCAATTTTCCAGATGTTCGCCTGTAATCAGCTTAGGAACTCAAATCTCAGAACGGTGCTATTCACACAACAGCTGTCGCAAATTTTTCTTTTGAATCACACCAATCTAGGAGTGGGTTTGTTTACAGGCTGCCTCAGTGTTACATGAGCAACTGAATGGTTACGTTAAAAAAAATAATTCTCAAAAATGTTATTCTGACCATTTAGACAGTTTTTCTTTTATTATATTATAGCTCCATTTTTAAGTAATTTTTCTCATGAATTAGTAAATTTAGTTTTCTTCACCAGCTAGTGAATCTTGCTATTGAATTTAATTTTAAAAAGCATTTTTTTTAAGCCAGCTTCCTAATAGGAATGCATTGGAAGGAAACAGTAGAGTAGTCATTGAAGCTGTATTTGGGGTCCGTTGTCATAAGTATTTGCATAAGATATCTTGTTTCAAATAGTATAATTAACAGACTCACTCTGTCCAGCAAAGCCTCATGTAGCCTTTAGTCTGACCCTGTATAATTCAACTCTTAAATTATCACCCTATACAGAATTCAGTAGCCTTTATCTGACTATACAGAAAAAACCCATCCAGCTCTTCTCTTGATAATTTATTCCAGTGGTTAACTATTTTAACTGTGTCCCACCTTATATTTGACTTCTGGTGTGTTGTAAATACAGTTTTTTTCTTATGCTTGGATTTGTTTGACTGAAGTAGACATCTAACCTCCCCTAACTCATCCACTTCATGTAGATGGAGAACAACGTAATTTATAGGTGTTTATTATTATGCACACAATTTATGTCCAATTTTCGCTGCCTAAAAGTGGGTCCTCTGAGCTCCATCAATGAAGAGAAAGGTAGGGTGACTTGTTCCCAAATTTAAGTATATCTCTTTGAATGTATTCCTTTGGATTCACCTGCATCTGTCCCCTGGTCATAGGAGTCTCAACTCAGCTCCAACTGTCTTCAGACAACATTTGGGTGAGGCTAATTCCCACTTAGGTTTACATGATTCAGACTTGCAACTTCTAACTCTTCAATTCACGCCCCCGCTGGAAATGAATCCCTCCAGGTTTCCAAATCCAGGCTTTGGGAAAGGTAGATACCTGAAAGTAGCCCACAGGAAAGCTACTATGATGAGCAAATCCCATGCATGGAAATATGAAGATAACCATAGAGAAATTGTCGTGTTTGGTACCAACCTCTGATTCACAGGCATGTCTCTACTGAGGATTTAAAACTAAAAGTCTGTCTAAATCTCTAGCTAAATGATTATAAGCTTTTTTATAAGGCAGAAGAATGCTCAGTTTTTGGACGCACAAGGAGAATGTCACATAGTCCCTGTTAATGGAGTAATGCAAGCAATTAACCATGCAAATTCACTACATGTGAAAATCTTTGTATTAGGTAATGAAGATGGGCCAGTGTCAAGTGTTCTTATGAGACATTAATGAAGTTAGGGTGCATTTTTCAAGCTGCCTGCAAAGTTGGTGTATGACAACATTGTGTGTTCTAAAGCAAGCGTCATTTTAATTCATAGACAAAAGTAAATTAAGTAGAATGTGAAGTGGACAACCAGGGGGTCTATTGGAAAGAGATATATATAGAGAGAAAAGCTCAAGCTACCTGAGTTATCCAGTATCTTTAATTCACCTTGCTACTAAGCCAAAGTTGTAGGGAATATAATAAAGAATTATTCACATTTGTTAAAATCCTTACAATTTATACTATTAAAAGACTGTGCAATACAGTAACAAAGAAGGTTAAATTTATATCATGTAGGTTTTGCTATGTCAGTGTAGAGTGGTTCCTCTAATATCTTTCCAAATTTTCATGTGACTGTTTGGAAGGGTGAATCTCATTAAAGAATAGCTATTTAATTGACCCATCCCATCTAGTCAAACAAGACCAGTCTCTTCTCGCATTTCAAGGCAGTGTGCACTGTGTTCTCCTAATACATCTGAACATAACAGTGACTTTTCCAAATGGTTAGTGAGGCTTTATTATTTTTCCAGGACACTTTTCCTGTTTGGCAAGTTGTGTTACAAAAGCTCTTACCTGTTGACCAATTCCTTCTCCTCTGTGGAACTATCTAGACTTCTCTAGACCCTTTGTTTGTTCTGTCCTTCCAACAGTTCATTTAGACAGCAACTTTTTGTTCTGTACTACCAGATCAACAAAATTTTGGTAAAGGACAAAGACTTCCTGCTTTTAAATGGATGCTCCTGAATAATGCCCCACATAGGGTTATATATACAAACATTTACATACAAACATGTTAAACTGAGAAAACTTTAGAGAACAAATCTGCAGCTAGTAGTTACAGTCCCCCAATGTTTTCAGAAGGGGATTGATATTAGAGAAAAACTACATTATTAGCCAGGATTGCTAATAAATGATGGAAAGTGGCTTGGTGTTCACTCACGCCACCTCCTTCAGTACCCTCAGGTGGATCCCATCCAGCTCCATAGACTGTGTGTGTCTAAGTGGTGTGGCAGGTCGCTAACCATTTCCTCTTGGATTATGGGGGCTTCATTCTGCTCCCTGTCCCTGTTTTCCAGCTCAGGGGGGATGGGTATCCTGAGAACAACTGCTCTTACTATTAAAGACTGAGGCAAAGAAGGCATTAAGCACCTCAGCCTTTTCCTCCTCCTTGGTCACTATGTTTCCCCCCACATCCAATAGAGCATGGAGATTCTCCTTGACTCTCCTTTTCTTGATAATGTATTTATCGAAACAACTTTTATTGTCTTTTCTGGCATTAGCCAGATGAAGATCTAGCTGGACTTTGGCCCTTCTAATTTTCTCCCGGTATAACCTCATGATCTCTTTGTAGTCCTCCTGAGTTGCCTGTCCCTTCTTCCAAAGATCATAAACTCTCTTTTTTTTCCTGAGTTCCAGACAAAGCTCTCTGTTCAGCCAGCCCAGTCGTCTTCTCCAGTGGCTCGTATTTCAGCACATGTGGCCAGCCTGCTCCTGTGCCTTTCAGACTTCCTTCTTGAAGAATGTCCCGCCTTCCTGGACTCCTTTGCCCTTCAGGACTGCCTCCCAAGGGACTCTGTCATCCAGGCTCCTAAACAGGTCAGAGCCTGCCCTCTGGAAGCCCAAGGTGGCAGTTCTGCAAGCCCCCCTTCTTACTTCTGTGAGAACTAAAACCTTATCATTTTTTTGATTACTGTGACCAAGATGGCCTCCAACCATCACATCACCCAAGTCCTTCTCTGTTCAGAAACAGCAGTTCCAGCAGGGCACTTTCCCTAGTTGGCTCACTCACCAGCTGTGTCAGGAAGTTATCTTCCACCCACTCCAAGAATTCCTATACTATTTCCTCTCCTTTGTACTGGATTTCCAGTAGAAATCTGGTCAATTGAAATCCCCCATGAGAGCCAGGGCTAATGATTGTGAGACTTCTCCCAGCTCCTTATAAAATATTTCTTCTGCCTCTTCATCCTACTTGGGGGGTCTGTAACAGACTTCCAGCAAGATATCTGCCTTGTTGGCCTTTCCCCTGATTCTTACCCATAAACACTCAACACTATTGTCGCCATCATCAAGCTCAAGACAGTCAAAACAATCTGTAACCTACAGGGCTACCCCACCACCTCTCCTTCCTTACTGATACCGTCTGAAGAGGTCTCCGTTGACTGGAGTCTAACAAATGTGACGTCCATCTATAAGAAGGGCCTGAAGGAGGATCCAGGGAACTATAGGCCTCTCAGTCTGACCTCAGTGCAGGGAAGGTTATGGAGCAGATCATCTTGAGTGCCATCATGCGGCATGTAAAGAACAATGAGGTGATCAGGCCAAGTCAGCACGGGTTTAGGAAAGACAGGTCCTGCTTGATAAACTTGATTTTGACCTATGACAAGGTGACCCACTTAGCATATCAGGGAAAGATTGTGGATGTTGTCTACCTAGATTTTAGTAGAACCTTTGATACTATCTGCCACAGCATTCTCCTGGAGAAACTGGCTGCTCATGGCTTGGAGGGGGGTACTCTTCACTGGGTAAAAATGGCTTGATGGCCGGATCCAAAGTGTTGCGGTGAAGGGAGTTAAATCCAGTTGCCAGCCGGTCACAAGTGCGGTGTTCCCCAGAGCTCAGTACTGGAGCCAGTTCTGTTTCATGTCTTTATCAATGATCTGGATGAGGGTACTGAGTGCACCCTCAGTAAGTTTGCACACGACACCAAGTTGGGTGGGAGTGTTGATCTGCTGGAGCGTAGGAAGGTTCTACAGAGGGATCTGGACAGGCTGGATCCATGGGCCAAGGCCAGTGGTGTGAGGTTCACCAAGGCCAAGTGCCGAGTCCTGCATTTGGGTCACACCAACCCCATGCAGCGCTACAGGCTTGGTTGGGGAAGAGTCCCTGGAAAGCTGCTTGGCAGAAAAGGACCTGGGGGTGTTGGTCGGCAGTTGACTGAATATGACCTGGCAATGTGCCCAGGTGGCCAAGAAGGCCAATAACATCATAACTTGTATCAGAAGAAGTATGGCCAGCAGGACTAGGGAAGTGATTTTCCCCCTGTAGTCAGCACTGGTGAGGTTGCATCTCAAATACTGGGTTCAGTGTTGGGCCCCTCACTACAAGAAAAGACATTGAGGTGCTGGAGCGAGTCCAGAGAAGGGCAACGAAACTGGTGAAGGGCCGAGAGAACAAGTCCTATAAGGAGCAGCTGAGGGAACTGGGGTTGTCTAGTCTGGAGAAGTGGTGGCTGAGGGGAGACCTTATCACTTTGTACAACTACCTGAAAGGAGGTTGTAGAGACGTGGGAGTCGGCCTCTGCTCCCAAGTAACAAGTGACAGGACGAGAGGAAACAGCCTCTAGTTGTGTCAGGGAAGGTTTAGTTTGGATATTAGGAAAAACTTATTCACTGAGAGGGTTGTCAAGCATGGGAACAGACTGCCCAGGGAAGTGGTGGAGTCACCATCCCTGGACGTATTTAATAGATGTGTAGATGTGGTGCTGAGGGACATGGTTTAGTGGTGGACTTGGCAGTGCTAGGTCTACAGTTGGACTTGATGATCTTAAAGTTCTTTTCCAACCTCAACTATTCTATGATTCTATTATTCTAATTAATTTTCACATGGAAAAGTTTTCATCATTGAGGATTTTGGTTACTGTTGTTACTGTTTTAATTTCTGACACATGCACGTGCATACAAATAACTGGAGCCTGCTTTAAAATTCACTGGAGTAATTCAATGAGACTAACATGATGAATGTTATCATCTATACCCTGGTTGCTGGGTACTGAAGTTCTATCTTCCTTCAGTAACTTGGTGAGATAAAGGGTTATTAAGCTGAATATGATGTATTTAATTCAACAGGCAGCAACTGGAACAACGAAAACTCATCCAACAGATAAAGAAAATGATATAGCTTGTGTAATACACATGTTGAACTCACATCATGCTCCCTTCATTCAAGATAAGCTGACTGGAGACATCATCACTGAAGTAGCTTAGTTTCATTCAGATGTGATATAGATGACACACATATCCATTTGTGGTTACTGGCGAAGACCCATTACAGCTGCTATGATGTGTCTATGCCTTACAAGAGAGATTTCTGAAAAAGAGCTGTCTTCTGCTCTTTTTCCTTCTTTACCCTTTCCCTCATCCCCTTCTTTCTTCTGCTTCTGTAAACCTCTTCCTGCATTTCCATCATCAGGTCTCCTCACTTTTTCTTATGCTCAAAATTAATCAGTTTTCCTTTTTTCCCCATATATTCTGCCAGACTAACATCTTTCCTGAAGAACGTCCCCACATTTTCTTTCCTTGAATTCTGACCCTGCAGCTCTTCTTCCTACTCCATATCCTGACATTCTTCACAGCCCTGCTCCCTGTGTTCTTATATTTGGGGTTTTTTTGCTGCAGAATGACCATTCCAGTTATAAACAAAGAGTATTATCTTTACAACTGAGATATTGCTCAGGTAATGAATATAGCGAAGTACTGCAGACTGTGATTACAGTCAGTATCTTCCCTTCCCCTCATTAAATGTTGGAAATGAATGGAGCTAAATGAACACTTTTTGACTAAACAAAGCCGTGTTAAAAACACTGATTTATTGAGCATCAAACTGCTTTGTTTGAAAGATTTGGGTTTTGACAGACTTTTGCTGTATCCCACGTATTGTTTCTGCCAAACTATGTGTAAACTCCTGGTGGAGAGCCACAGTAAGAGGAATCCTGCTTTCTGGTATTCTCTGCTCTGTGACAGGTCTGCTGAACGGTGACATACCCTGAAACCCAATTTTTTCCACATGGGAAGAACCCGTGGCAATGCAGTCTGAGCCTGAAGGGTCTTCACTCCCAAGTCTCTAATCATGAGGTCGAGTCAATCAAATAGGTAAACCCATGGAAGTCCCAAGTCCTGGACAGTCCCCCTCAAGACATTTCAACATCTAAAACTCCATTTGGGTCACGCTTAAAATCTAAAATGTCAAAATTTGCCTCAGAATAGAAATTTTGTCACCTCTGTTGTACCCTCATTTAACATAACTTGGATTACGTGCACAAAATGATTATTTTGCCCATATGGTCGATGTGTGCTGTTACCATCTACAATAGCAACTGAGTGGTTAGTGGGTGTAATTTAAGGGCTGAAATGAAAAATCTCTGACATGAATGAAAAACAAATTCTGATAGACATCATCAGGGATTTTTTTGGGGGGAATCAAATTAATATCCTGTTCATTCACTAAAAAAAAGGTGGCAAAATTTTTAGGATTCCTTAGTACGTAAGTTCACTTGACAATCAGACAGGGTGGAGGATATTTAATGAGTAGCTGGGAAAGGGAAATTTTAGTCTCATGTTATAGACTTCCTCTCTCCCTCAAATAACCATCAAATAATTCAGTCTCTCAATTTTTTGTTGTGAAATAGGATAGTAACACTTCCCTTACTAAGGCAGGGAGAATGGCAGTTCAGAGAATAAATACTATTTTTACAGTGCTAATGATGGTTAGGTAAGTATTTTGGGTAAGCTAAAATCCAAATATCAGGTCTGACCCTTCACCCCTAAGTGGTATCAAATTGTTTTCAGGGATTTTTTTCCCATCTGCTTGTTCGAATGGGAGATTATTCCCTTGCACAAAACGACCACCAGAAACACCTTTTACAACTTCTGATTCTCAAAGCTAGTGGTAAAAAAAAATATAAATCATAATGGTCCTCCAGAAAAGCCTATGTTTTTGATAGGGGTGGCTTTCATGAGAAATCAGAGCAGAGGGGAGACGTGTAATCTATTTCTCAGTATTAATAACTGCTTCTTCTGCTTACACATAACAAAAGAGATTTTAATCACCGTGGTAATCTCTCTCTTTGAAATGAACATCTCATATTAATCTTTGGACAAATTTGAAGCAAATGAAGGTAAAATCTAGAATATAAAAGTGCCATCAGAATTCTTATTGAAAACAGTAAGGATCCTTATTGAAACGACCATATTAAAGTTTCCAGTTGTTTATTTCTTTTTACAGGAGCTCCTTATTTTATGCCTTGAATAGTATTTCCCTAAATAAAATTGCGCCATGTAAAGTGCCATTATGATTTCCAACATTCATTTCCAGAGGGGCTCCTACTAGTCCGGAGCTATAACTATGATGAAAAGGGGCTGCGGACAACCCGTTGCAATAATGCCATCTCCTCATCTATCAACCCAGCAGATTATATGAGTAGCATCTCCTTAGAATAGAAACTCAGAGATATAGCAATCAATGAAATCTGGCATCCTGAGTGCCCACACGAATCCATTGCTATAACGGATGCCAAATTGTTACTGCCGTACAAAATCTATGGAATTGTAGTCAGTAGGGCTGAGAGCAGGAAGAAAAGCATTGAGGATTGACTGAATATTTGGGTGATGGTGTCTATTTTTAGAGTAATATATGCCATTATAGTGTGTGTTTTGGAATTTTCTACTCATTTTATGCTGTGATTTCACAATGCAGGAGCTTTAGGCTCCAAATCAGGGCCAGAAGCAGCCATGTCCTTTCCACATTCCTTTTTCTTCCCTTGATTCAAGCCAACTATTGACAGTATCTGCACATGAGATGGGTCAGGAAACTGAGTTTTCTCCCTCTGGTTCTGAAGGAGAATTTTTTGCTATCATGTTATTGTTGTTTGTAGCACTGACATTTTTTAACCCAGACCGGTTTCTTCCTGCAACATGAGTGTAGGAACAAGCAGTCAAAGGCAGAAAGGAGCAGCTGTAACTCCTTAGTCGGGTATTCCCTCCAGACATCTCTGATCAAACCCCTACAAAATGTAGAATTTGGTCTGTTCTTAATCAGCCTAAGATCCAGCTTGTTCTCTGTAGGCTCCTGTCACTCTTCAGTGACTTTGGAAGAGACCAAAGACAGCTAGGATCTTAATTTAGCAATGACTGTTGAGGACCTTAATGAGGTAGGATGAGATGAATCTGGCCCTTAGGCACTGATGTCAGAGATACCAAAGCTTCTCCGGCTACCCAAATTCCGTGACCAGGATCGAGAGGGTTGGACAGAGCTAGATTAATTAGCAGTATACCACACATAACAACATTCACACATTGGAAGGTTATAGGCTCTTCAAGTCACTATATTGTTTCCGTAGAGAAGACAGGTAAGTGCATAGTAAGTAACTTATAATTAGTAACTTATAATAAGTATGAGCTCAGGTCTTTGGCCATCTGTGGTATGCTTGGTTTTATAGGTATGCCTTATATTTTGTCCTGATGTTCCTGAAAACTGATAGATCTGCTTCAGCTATTTAAACAAAGCGAGTGAAAGAGATTACAAAATTATGCCCGAGTGCTAAGCTCTGTGAAAAAAGTTCTTTTACATATTAATTGCACTGTTGGCTTTTTATGTATTCTCAAGCACTGCATACCTCTCAGCACATGAAATCCTACTGGAAGCAAGTTAGGTGATGGTCCAAGATTCAGTCCTATCCCAACCCTTAACTTGAATTTGTCTCAAGATCTCATAATTTTCTGAATGGACTGATCCAGCCCTCCGTTTCAGCAGGCACCGCAGTATGTGCCCCACAGCACTACCCATCACTGTTGAGGGCCGTAGCAATTTGCGTTAGCATGGCACTTACAGTTCTCAGAGATACCAACGCGACCCGCAGCGTTTTGTCTGTAAAGCGATTTTCAGACCAATACCTCATTCCCTGACCCACATTGCCTTTCATAAGAAGCAAAATATTAGAAGGCATTTCAGCCCCAGCTTCACGGTCTAATATTAGATAAGAATATTTAAAATGCCTAGGAAAGGCTTTTGTCCCTAGTCTGAGGTTGGGTTTTGAAATCTTTGCAAACTCTCTCTCCAGGGATGCTATGCAGAGAGAGCCATCCTTTCAGCTCACCCTTGAATGCACTTTGAACAAGCAGCTGCTTTTACTGTAAGCATGTTATTAATGGTCTCTTTTCAAAAGCAGAGATAGTACCCTGGAAAACGTTCTATTGATTTTTTCCCTTTCCCTGTCCCTGTTTCAATCACACTCGTTTGAATGGCTTTCATTTTTAGCAACAAGAGATTCTTCGAAGAAAAGTGGTGTCTAGCTGCAGCCTTAAATAAAATCACTGCTCAATTTAAGCTCTGAAAAATACTATTGATATTTTAATAGAAGATTGGAGAACCAATTGCTGGTTCAATAATAGCTACAAGGAGTTTATACATAGGAATCATGCACAAGGATCATTTTATTTCTCTTACTGTACATGTTAACAGAAAACAGCAGCCTAAATCTTGACTCACTTGATTATTACATGTCAAGGATCTCAGGAACATGGAAGTATTTCATTCTAATTTTCTAAAGTGGAAATGTGCACTGAGATACCTGTGTGCAGAGTTCAGAATGTAGAACTGCAAATAATATTCTACCATATATTTCTACATAATAATATTCATGCAGAAGAATCTACAACCAAGAAATTGTGCTCACCTGGAAATACGATATCTCTTCTGACTTTGGTTACAGTTGCTATTAGAATCATAATATCATAGAATCACAGAATCACTGAAGTTGGAAAAGACCTTTAAGATCATTGAGTTCAACCGTAAACCTAACACTGCCAAGTCCACCACTAAACCATGTCCCTCAGTGCCACATCTACATGGCTTTTAAATACATCCAGGGATGGTGACTCCACCACTTCCCTGGGCTACCTGTTCCAGTGCTTGAGAAACCTTTCGGTGGAGAAATTTTCCAAATATCCAATCTAAACCTCCCCTGGCACAGCTAGAGGCTGTTTCCTCTCGTCCTATCGCCTGTTACTTGGGAGACTGACCCCCACCTTTCTACAACCTCTTTTCAGGTAGTTGTACAGAGTGATAAGGTTTCCCCTGAGCCTCCTTTACTCCAGGCTACACAACCCCAGTTCACTTAGCTGCTCCTTATAGGACTTGTTCTCTAGACTTTTCACCAGCTTCGTCGCCCTTCCTTGAACATGCTCCAGCACCTCAGTGACTTTCTTGAACACAGTATTCATCCTCACCAGTGCAGCCTCACCAGTGCCGACTACAGGGGGAAGATCACATGCATAGCCTTCCTGCTGGTCACACTATTTCTGATACAATCTATGACGTTATTGGCCTACTTGGCCACCTGGGCACATTGCCAGGTCATATTCAGCCAACTGCCGACCAACACCCCAGGTCCTTTTCTGCCAAGCAGCTTTCCAGGGACTCTTCCCCAACCAAGCCTGTAGCGCTGCATGGGGTTGGTGTGACCCAAATGCAGGACTTGGCACTCAGCCTTGGTGAACCTCACACCACTGGCCTTGGCCCATGGATCCAGCCTGTCCAGATCCCTCTGTAGAACCTTCCTACCCTCCAGCAGATCAACACTCCCGCCCAACTTGGTGTCGTCTGCAAACTTACTGAGGGTGCACTCAGTACCCCCATCCAGATCATTGATAAAGACATGAAACACAACTGGCTCCAGTACTGAGCTCTGGGGAACACCGCACTTGTGACTGGCTGGCAACTGGATTTAACTCCCTTCACTGCAACACTTTGGATCCGGCCATCAAGCCATTTTTTTACCCAGTGAAGAGTACCCCCCTCCAAGCCATGAGCAGCCAGTTTCTCCAGGAGAATGCTATTGAAGATGGTGTCAAAGGTTTTACTAAAATCTAGGTAGACAACATCTACAGCCCTTCCCTTATCCACCAAGCAGGTCACCTTGTCATAGAAGGAGATCAGGTTTGTCAAGCAGTACTTGCTGGTACTGGTGTGATGGCATTCAAGGTGATCTGCTCCGTAACACCCCCTGGCACCAAGGTCAGACTGAGAGGCCTGTAGTTACCTGGATCCTCCTTCCAGCCCTTCATGTACATGAGTGTCACATTTGCTATCTTCCAGTCAACTGGGTTAGCCAGGACTGTTGGTAAATGATGGCAAGTGGCTTGGTAAGCACTCCCACAAGCTTCTTCAGTACCTTCGGGTGGATCCCATCCAGCTCCATAGACCTGTGTGTGTCTAAGTGGTGTGGCAGATCACTAACCATTTCCTCTTGGATTATGGGGGCTTCATTCTGCTCCCTGTCCCTGTTTTCCAGCTCAGGGGGGGATGGGTACCCTGAGAACAACTGCTCT
Source organism: Burhinus oedicnemus (assembly GCA_008921705.1). Lineage (NCBI taxonomy): Eukaryota > Metazoa > Chordata > Aves > Charadriiformes > Burhinidae > Burhinus > Burhinus oedicnemus. Next base: position 3,964,739 of record VFFE01008974.1, read on the forward strand.
TACTATTAAAGACTGAGGCAAAGAAGGCATTAAGTACCTCAGCCTTTTCCTCCTCCTTGGTCACTATGTTTCCCCCCACATCCAATAGAGCATGGAGATTCTCCTTGACTCTCCTTTTCTTGATAATGTATTTATCAAAACAACTTTTATTGTCTTTTCTGGCATTAGCCAGACAAAGTTTTAGTTGAGTTTTGGCCCTTCTAATTTTCTCCCGGTATAACCTCATGATCTCTTTGTAGTCCTCCTGAGTTGCCTGCCCCTTCTTCCAAAGATCATAAACTCTCTTTTTTTTCCTGAGTTCCAGACAAAGCTCTCT
>VFFE01008974.1:3968632-4016910 GCA_008921705.1 Burhinus oedicnemus
ATGCTATGCAGAGAGAGCCATCCTTTCAGCTCACCCTTGAATGCACTTTGAACAAGCAGCTGCTTTTACTGTAAGCATGTTATTAATGGTCTCTTTTCAAAAGCAGAGATAGTACCCTGGAAAACGTTCTATTGATTTTTTCCCTTTCCCTGTCCCTGTTTCAATCACACTCGTTTGAATGGCTTTCATTTTTAGCAACAAGAGATTCTTCGAAGAAAAGTGGTGTCTAGCTGCAGCCTTAAATAAAATCACTGCTCAATTTAAGCTCTGAAAAATACTATTGATATTTTAATAGAAGATTGGAGAACCAATTGCTGGTTCAATAATAGCTACAAGGAGTTTATACATAGGAATCATGCACAAGGATCATTTTATTTCTCTTACTGTACATGTTAACAGAAAACAGCAGCCTAAATCTTGACTCACTTGATTATTACATGTCAAGGATCTCAGGAACATGGAAGTATTTCATTCTAATTTTCTAAAGTGGAAATGTGCACTGAGATACCTGTGTGCAGAGTTCAGAATGTAGAACTGCAAATAATATTCTACCATATATTTCAACATAATAATATTCATGCAGAAGAATCTACAACCAAGAAATTGTGCTCACCTGGAAATACGATATCTCTTCTGACTTTGGTCACGGTTGCTGTTAGAATCATAATATCATAGAATCACAGAATCACTGAAGTTGGAAAAGACCTTTAAGATCATTGAGTTCAACCGTAAACCTAACACTGCCAAGTCCACCACTAAACCATGTCTCTCAGCACCACATCTGCACGTCTATTAAATACGTCCAGGGATGGTGACTCCACCACTTCCCTGGGCTACCTGTTCCAGTGCTTGAGAAACCTTTCGGTGGAAAAATTTTCCAAATATCCAAACTAAACCTCCCCTGGCACAACTAGAGGCTGTTTCCTCTCGTCCTATCGCCTGTTACTTGGGAGACTGACCCCCACCTCTCTACAACCTCTTTCCAGGTAGTTGTACAGAGTGATAAGGTTTCCCCTGAGCCTCCTTTACTCCAGGCTGAACAACCCCAGTTCCCTCAGCTGCTCCTTATAGGACTTGTTCTCTAGACTTTTCACCAGCTTTGTTGCCCTTCCTTGAACATGCTCCAGCACCTCAATGACTTTCTTGAACACAGTATTTGAGATGCAGCCTCACCAGTGCTGACTACAGGGGGAAGATCACATGTGTAGCCTTCCTGCTGGTCACACTATTTCTGATACAATCTATGATGTTATTGGCCTACTTGGCCACCTGGGCACATTGCCAGGTCATATTCAGTCAACTGCCGACCAACACCCCAGGTCCTTTTCTGCCAAGCAGCTTTCCAGGGACTCTTCCCCAACCAAATCTGTAGCGCTGCATGGGGTTGGTGTGACCCAAATGCAGGACTCGGCACTTGGCCTTTGTGAACCTCACACCATTGGCCTTGGCCCGTGGATCCAGCCTGTCTAGATCCCTCTGTAGAACCTTCCTACCCTCCAGCAGATCAACACTCCCGCCCAACTTGCTGTCATCTGCAAACTTACTGAGGGTGCACTCAGTAGCCTCATCCAGATCATTGATAAAGACATGAAACAGAACTGTCTCCAGTACTGAGCTCTGGGGAACACCGCACTTGTGACCGGCTGGCAACTGGATTTAACTCCCTTCACTGCAACACTTTGGACCTGGCCATCAAGCCATTTTTTTACCCAGCAAAGAGTACCCCCCTCCAAGCCATGAGCAGCCAGTTTCTCCAGGAGAATGCTATGGGAGGTGGTGACAAATGTTTTACTAAAATCTAGGTAGACAACATCTACAGCCCTTCCCTTATCCACCAAGCAGGTCACCTTGTCATAGAAGGAGATCAGGTTTATCAAGCAGGACTTGTTGGTACTGGTGTGATGGCATTCAAGGTGATCTGCTCCATAACACCCCCTGGCACCAAAATCAGACTGAGAGGCCTGTAGTTACCTGGATCTTCCTTCCAGCCCTTGATGTACATGAGTGTCACATTTGCTATCTTCCAGTCAACTGGGTTAGCCAGGACTCTTGATAAATGATGGAAAGTGGCTTGGTAAGTACTCTCAAAAGCTTCTTCAGTACCCTCGGGTGGATCCCATCCAGCTCCATAGACTGTGTGTGTCTAAGTGGTGTGGCAGGTCGCTAACCATTTCCTCTTGGATTATGGGGACTTCATTCTGCTCCCTGTCCCTGTTTTCCAGCTCAGGGGGGGATGGGTACCCTGAGAACAGCTGCTCTTACTATTAAAGACTGAGGCAAAGAAGGCATTAAGCACCTCAGCCTTTTCCTCCTCCTTGGTCACTATGTTTCCCCCCACATCCAATAGAGCATGGAGATTCTCCTTGACTCTCCTTTTCTTGATAATGTATTTATCGAAACAACTTTTATTGTCTTTTCTGGCATTAGCCAGATGAAGTTTTAGTTGAGTTTTGGCCCTTCTAATTTTCTCCCGGTATAACCTCATGATCTCTTTGTAGTCCTCCTGAGTTGCCTGCCCCTTCTTCCAAAGATCATAAACTCTCTTTTTTTTCCTGAGTTCCAGACAAAGCTCTCTGTTCAGCCAGCCCAGTCTTCTTCCCCAGCTTTCTTCTTCCTCATCTTTTGGCACATGGGGCCAGCCTGCTCCTGTGCCTTTAAGACTTCCTTCTTGAAGAATGTCCAGCCTTCCTGGACTCCTTTGCCCTTCAGGACTGCCTCCCAAGGGACTCTGTCATCCAGGCTCCTAAACAGGTCAGAGCCTGCCCTCTGGAAGCCCAAGGTGGCAGTACTGCTAGCCACCCTCCTTACTTCTCTGAGATTGAATTAATTACTTACGTCACATACAGTCAAGAATATATTTTCTGAATATTTTTGCTTGTGACCAAAACACAAGTCATGAGCACCGATTTGGAAACCTCCAAACTGAGGGGCCAAATGACACGGCAACGTGTGTGTAACACACAGTGAATTATCTTGTGTGTTACATTAAGACCTAGGCAGAGGTTGATGATGTCAATTGCCATGAATGAGTCTCAGAGCAACTGAGCTCCAGGACGTAGGGGATGGTGTGAAAGGTTCGGCAGGAAGGAAAGGGACATGGGCATGGGTAGAAAATCAAAGCAACGCTAGGTGGTTTTGCATTTGTGGAAAGAAGCTTGAGAATATATATCATAAATGCACTTATTTTTTAATCCCAAAATTCATATGAAATAAGTTCTATATTTTTTGATATTTTAAACAAATTCCTGACTTCCAAGGTCTCGTGATTTTTTAATAGTGGTAATTGCAAAACTCTACCTCTAAATAAGTGGTATAATTTTTCAGAGACAGGGACTAGAGAAAATAACTATCATACGTACTAGAAGCTGTAAGATATGAGTCAGAAACACAACTTCTACCTATTGAGCCAGAAGCACAATTATATTATGCATAAAATTCACACAGCATTGCTCATAATACCCATTTGACAAATTCTGTCCTTCCCTAACATCAATTGTGTTGCACTGAACACTGAAAATTGAAGTTCTTAGTTGGAAGCCGAGACGCAAATTTAGGTATAGGTAACTGCTCTAAAATCCTGGCTTGACTTTACAAACCGTTTTCAACCAAGAATATTGATTTCTCCTTTCATGTGTAGGAAAAGCATCAACCAACTGAAAAAAACCCTCCATGAAGTGCAGTCTTTGTGCTTTCAACCCTTTGCCCATAAAGACTTAGATATTTATATGATGGCTGCTTGCCTTCTTTAACAGGCTATGGTTACCAGTGTGAGCTTCGACAGGAGAGCTGTTACATTTTTATTTCAATGCTATGTCCTACATAAAAGTTGGCAATAAGAGAAAGTACTCTATAGGATATGACTCCCCCATGGTTTCTTCCTTCGCACGCTGACATTTTTTACATGTCAACAATGCTCAAGTAAAGGTATCTTATTTTAAAAAAAAAAAAAAACAAACAACGCAGAAAAACCCAGAAAGACAAAGAGGAAGGAAAAAAAAGGCAGGGGGGGAAGCAAATAAAACAAGCTCAGGCATCTTCTGGTCACAATAAGTAATTCAGATGTTCTCATGGCTTTAGCTTCGTGATCAATTTACAAGAAATTGATTCAGATGTAATATGTAAAACAGGAATATGGGAGCTGATGCAGGTAAGAAAATACAGTTCCTTAGCGACATTCATTGTTTAGAGCCCCTTTCCTTTGCCTTCAGTATGCTCTTGCCAACCTGATCACAGCTCAGATTTGTTCCTTGACTCCACTCATGATCACATAGATGTTTATGTTCATACCTGTACACTGCCCCGGTTCTCACCCATTTGCTTTCTCTTACCAAAACTGGAGTTAAAGTCCGTATTTAAACTTATCAGGATTTTAATTAGTACATTTTCTGTTGAAAAGTGATCCTGTTCAGGCCTTCAAAAATACTACTTTTCAGTTCTCTCTTCATGTTTTCACCTGGAAAGGGCAATATAAAGTTGAAAAAAGCAGGAAGTCAACTTATATGCTTTGTTACTTATCTTAATATGATGGGTTTTTTCCATATTTGCACAAAATCATTGGCCTGCATTCTGCTTTTGGTCCTTAATGTAGGACACTACAGAACTTCTGTCAAGCCTATTGTTTCCATCTTACAATTGTATATCTGATTATGCCTCCCAAAATATACTACCTTGCACTTGTCTCCACTGAATTTCAATTTTTTTCTTTTTCAAAACATTTTCCTAATATATCCAAGTCATTTTCAATAAAATTTCTTTCCACCAAACACTTCAAGACTTACCTGTCTGTCTCTGATCTGATAATTTATAAGCCATATTTTATGCCACCATACACGTCACTGATTTCAGGAATATCAGGGTAGAACTCCACTTCCTGTGCCCTTCCATTTTGAATGTAAACTGTTGATAAATACTCTATAGTAGCTTCGTATTGTGTTTTTGATTAAATAATTTCTAGTCTTGGCTTAAACAAGAGCCTGTTGTTCCTGATGAGGTGCATAGCTCATTTGGATTTCTTTGCAGTGATGGGTAGGTGGATACGGTTACCAATCCTGTTTGTTACCTGTTATGTTTTCCATTGTAATAATACATCAATTCTTTTCTTGTTCCGCAAATGAGGATCTTTTGCATTTGGTCATGATAAGTAGCACCACTGGCTCGATTTGTTCAGAATATCATAATATAAGATGATTTAAACTACAGTACAAAATTTTATAGTAGCCTGTATTTAAGTGATTATAATGTTTTTTTACCATCCTTCTTATTAATAAAATTGAGAAAAATATGTCTCTATTCATCTCCTCCATTGTTTTGCTACTACGGTGTTGTCTGTAGTCCTTTTGTGTCCTTCTTTATCTTGGGTCATATATTAAACATTGCTTAGTCATGAATATAATTACTGTGTTTTCCATCATGCGGTTCATAAATTCCACCATGGGAGACTCATTCACATTTATATCTTAAATAAGAATTCCTTTTATCTGATTAATTCACCAGGTGGCTTCTTAAGGTTTATTATGCCTACAAGTTTCAGAAACTCACAAAATTGGTATTAAAAGTAGCTGTATGATCAGCTACAGAATAATCCACCAGCTATGAACGTACAAGCTACGTTACCCCGGCTGGAGACACTTAAGCAAAACAGCTTTCCTATAGGTATAGGAGCTGTCCAGATTTCTTTATGGTTCACTGAAGGAGTAGTGTCTCTGATAATGTACAGTTTATTAATCTCCTCCCTCCTGTTTGATATTCCCTAAAGTTAAACGTAAGAGATAAGAAAGAAGGCAAGCCTCAGCTGTTACTAGATTCCACGTTCTCCAAAAAAATGGGTAACTTCTGCAAACACACTGCGAGGTTAGCAACGGTTTCTGCATTATGAGCCAGATCAGGGAAGAGGATGTTGCTTCGTGAAATAGATTCTCAGCACTAATCTCTCAGAAAACCCCATAAATCAGCATTATGAAGTAGTCATGGAGAAGGGTGTATTTTGGAGTTTATGGGAATGGCACGGTGAGGTTCTAACAGTGACGACCAAGGACAGAGAAAGGTTTCTGGTAGAAATACTTCTTTTCTCTTTTTCTAACCCAGTTGCCAACTTTACAATACAAAACCTAATTCTGCACTTTACTGCAACAGGCTCAATTTCCTCTGCTCCTTAAATCTCAGTTAGTTGTTTCAAGAGGGTATGACAGGAACTGTCCTGCGTCTCCTCAGAAAGCAGTGAATCAACGTACAGCACAGAGCAGCGACACTTACTGAGCCTCCACCATTCAAAACACAGTTTGAAACCCTCAAATTAGGATGGCAAGTCACAGCTGCAAGGATCAACTTGAGAACTGGTGACACCAAGTGCTAAATCTGTAAAGAGCTGCTGCCTTCGGCAGATGAATACAACTTTCTGTAGAAGTCAACAAGACTATTTAGACACATTATAGTAACTTATTCCATGCTTCTGACTAGGCTTTTTTTTCCCTGCCTTTCAAAGGCAAGTGACATTTTGCCGGTTGACCAGGCCAATTTCTTTCACATAGCTCTGCAATTTCTTCCATTTCGTACAGTTCAGCAGTTTATCTTTGCTGAAAAGAGTGCTCAGCTCTTCAGAAAACCTGTTTTTTCTTTGGTTTTTGTCTACATCTTCTAAGAGAATTCTTTGATCTCTTTGGTCCCACCTATATTTCATTCACCTACATTTTACGGGCCATACGCTCAGTTCTAAATTGATCAGTGTAGTCTATGGGAAGGCTAATCTAAATTAGAATGGCTGTATCGACTACAATGCTTCTTCATTTCACCTGAACACCTGCCTGAATATTTCAAGTCAACAGGGTTACGCTGATTTATGTCAGCTGAGGCATCTATCACCTGGGCAAAGTATTCCATAGCTGCCTCAGATTTATGGCTTCAGACCTTCCTTATTGTAAATTCCCTACATGCTCCAAGTTCCTTAGGTTGTTCATATCGGTTTTCTTGTCTCTTCCAAACACTAAAACATGACTGCTCACTCAAGCTGGTAAATATGTTAATAGCATCCCTTCAAGTAAGACCTTTATTGAATTTTAATAGCTAACGTGGCACTTTGGACCTGTGAACAAGTTTTCTTTTTCACTCCATATTCTTTGCTAGCTCCCTTTGCGTGTTTGAAAAATACACAAATGAGATACTGTCTTTCTAACGATAGGCATCGTTAGTGTGTGCTGATGAACTCCTTTGAGTGGGATAACCTAGGAATGATGGTTTGCTGAACAAATGTGATGATTCTTCTTTTGGCTTACACACCATCAACAGTGGGTATGTGCTCGCCAAATAGCAAGAAATTCAGTCCTGTAGTTTTATGAGCCCTTTTTGCTACAAGTTGTCAGGAACCTGAGGGCACCAATAGGTCTTAGTTGTCCTGACCAGGCTCTCAGAGGAACCCCGCTTACTCCTGGCCTCCAACCCTTCTTGCTTGGTAGACCTCAGACCTGCACTGTAGTTAGCTTGTCTCCCGTATGGACCCCTCAGACACACTGTGACTTGCCTCCAGCCCTGGTTCCAGCCCTTTCTCCTTCGCTCCTGATGGGACCCACTGGCTGAACCCTTGACATGGTTCATCCCTTCACCATGTTCTGTACTGTTGACATACCCTGTCACTGGTCCCCAGTTCTGCTTGCCATGATGGGACCCCATGGGACTCCCTTGTCAGTGAGGACTCTGCCTGTATTAAGTTACCTTCTGCTCTCAATTTGTCCCTCATCACAGGGCAGCCCTGCTCTTGCTGTGTCCTGACACAGGTAACAACACGTTCCGTTCAGCCATTAGCAATTTAAGCAAATCACTCTGCTATAAGAAAACTTAATGTTTTCATGTTATATCAGTTGTTTCTTCAAGGCATTAAACCTCCTTGAATGTTCTTCATGTCAACGAGAATTTCTGAATCTTGCAGTTGCTGGTGACCCAAAGAGATTCTTCCACAGCTTTGCACAAAAAGGCCATCACCCAGTGAAGTCTTGTAGTCCTGAAGTGTAAAATCTAGCGCCTAGAAAATATTTGAAGCATTTCATTTGAATTTTTACTCCAGGGACTGAAAAAGTAGTTCAATCCAGCTGTAATGCAATAGCTACCAGTGTGCAGGGGAGGCGCCTCCTTGCCAGAATGAGGGAGGACAGGAAGAAATGCAGGAGCATGGCTCCTGAGTCCTGGCCTTGCTTTGCTTGCTATGAAAGAGGTTGGAGTAAAGGACACGACAACCCTTGGGAAAGAAGAGGCAATTTGTGAGCTCTGAGAAACATTTAATACCGGGCTCGCTGGGGGAGTTCGTCTTACGCCACGGGGGTGAAGTGAGAGGTCACAGGAGCTGTCGAGGACCTGTCACTGCCCAGATAGTGAAGAAAGAGGATTGTTTCAGTGGTATGGGTTGGAAAACAGATACAAGATTTGTTTTGCTGGCTTTGGCCATCCCTGGTGAGAGATCTTTCATGTCAAAAGTAAACAGTGTCAGTCACCACTGATAGTGACTGTGGCTTTTCATGTTAAATATAACTAATTGCTGATAGACGCCCGGCTGCCGGACCAAAACTTGCTTTCATTTACGTCAGTTGGAATCTGGAGAAAGTCGGCTAGATTCAATATAAATTCCTCCAGCTTTACGAGAAACGCCTGCGAGGTGTACTTGGCTCACAAACACTGTGACTGAAGGAGGACCAGAATTGCAGTGCTTTCACATGTGTTTTCTTCTTGAATTGAATAAACAGTTGAAATATTAAAATGCTTCATGGCATGAAATCTTCTTAGAAATTATACGGGAAGTGAAATGGTTCATTCCTTGTAGTTTCAATGTTAGTTTTCATCTGTCCAAGCAACAGCAGTTGTATACCAACAACTGAACATCTCAAATACCATGGGGCCTGGGGTCCTCACCTGCACCATGTCTGTCCTTAGGTAGGCACTCATTTACACTGCCTAATTAGAGCTGGAAAAGAGCAAGTTATAGGCTAGTACCTATTTATACCCTGGAAACATTCCAGGTCAGGTTGGACGGGGCTCTGAGCAACCTTATTTAGCTGAAGATGTCCCTGCTCATTGCAGGGGAGATGGACTAGACGACCTTTAAAGGTCCCTTCCAACCCAAACTATTCGACGTTTCTATGATTCTGTGCTGAATTATATTCAGGCTGGAGGAGTTTGTCAATGGCAATATTTTTTCTCAGGACCGACCCTGTTTGGAGAAACAATCCCAGTGGCTCAAAACTACTTCATTCCCTTTCTCCTTCCACTCCCTGCTCTGCTAACCTTTGTGAAGGTGGCATGAATCACTCTGTAGTTAGATACGGGAGCTGCTAATAAGGATGGCCATTGCAATGAAATTGAAGAGCTGCGATATGGACAAATGACACCTCAGGACTGCAATCTCAGCTGAGCTCATCAGCTCATTTTAGAGACAATTTCATTTTAATTGGGTGTGTGAGAGCAGTCTCAAAGCTTTTACATTTAATACTGGATGAAGGAAAAGCCTTTAATAATGGAAATTACAGCACTTATTAGCTGAGCACATCACATGAAGAATGAACTGAGTGGTAACTCTTACTCACCATCTTACAGTGTTTAATCTTCGCATGTGTAACTCCGCAATGCTGGGCTGAGTTCAGGCTGGTTTCCAGGATGTCTGGTCCTTTACAAGTCACCTTTGGAAGGATGTTTCAAGCCCATCAAGGAATAATAGTGTCAGCTATATGAAGGGTGGGAAAAATTCTGTCTCATTACTCAGTAACAAAACATGCTGTAATTTCAGCTGAGCCAGGATTTCACCTGTTAGCTTATAAATCTCTAGACATTAAGTTTGTTTCGCTGCCTACAAGCCCTATCAACACCAACAGTGAGCCTACATTTTGGCAATCAGGGGAGGTGCTCATTTCCTTCAGTCACTCTCATCTGCTGCCAACGCTTTCCAGAATAACAAAGGCACAGGACAACTTGTGTTTTACTTCTTTGCAGTTTCAATGGGAAAAACTGGTTTTATAAATTTTTTATATCCATGTGCAGCAATATCAAGTTTGATTTCATTTGCTCACTGCCACGTGTTGTTGTCTTGGAAGTAACTCCTTTCCCTGCCTTTTGCATGTGCTGCTGGAGGTATAAGATCTCCATACCACGTCTGAACTTTTCTGCATGCGTCCGGGATCACAGCACCTTCGCTTACACCTCTCACAAGGCTTTTGGAGACTTCATTTATCTAAGCAAAATGCACAGACCAATACTCTTCTGATCCAAAGCCCATGGAAATGAATGCCTTCTAACTGCGTTAAAGTAAATAAAAATAAATTTAGGGCCTAAGCAAGCTGGGAGGAACGAGTAGTGTGCAGTAATACACAAAAGACGATGTTTCAGTGGTCAGGATTTGAAGTGTGAGTGTATGCTTCAACAGACTGAAAGAACTGTTGTTGTTGAACAGGTATCTTGCAAGGATGCTAAAAGACACACGTAACCCTGTGGGTGAAAATGAATACTGTTTTATTGACTCAGACTCTGGGAGAGGTTCAGACTGTGTAGGTAGGTTTGGTTCCCCTGAACAAAAAAAGTAAATGCTGATTTGTGCTATCTGGCCTTCCTATTTCACTGGCAGTGATGATTTATGAATTTCTTCCGCTGAAATTCTTCAATGGCAGTGACAAGTGGTAAAGAAAAAAAGTCAAGCAGGAGAAGGTGAGACACTATTTTTCAAGAGCTATTCTTTTAGCAAGGACAGGTTGGTTGCCCTTATGTTCTCCCACAGTAACTGCTCTGAACCAAGCTACTGCCTTGCATTTTACACTGCAAAGTCAAGGGCAGATTTCTTAAAATAAGGGAAAGAAGACTGACCCCGTGCCAGGACCTGATTTTCTGACTGAGCACCAGAGAACTCTGACCCATGGTCATCGTTAGAGGGGGAAACAGAAAAGTACAACAACCTGTGATCTTATGGAAAATGTTGCTTACTTTTTTTCCTCCTGCATTCCTGGAAAATTTCCCTTGAGTCACTGTAACTCCGAGGAGCGGTATATGTTGTATGTGAGTCAAATTGCTGTCCCTTTTAGTGAGGGTGCTTAAGACTAACTGCTGATCAGAAGCAACAGATTGAAAGTCTGTGTCTGGAAGATATGTTTTTTTCCCATAAATATCACTGTAATTTTGGTACAGTCGAAATTCATCCCTTCCCAATAAGAATAATTGATGTGGAAGTCTTTTGGTCCTTCCAGATTTTAGAAAACTGCTGAAATGTGTAGGTTCAAGCCCTCCTGGAAAACCATATGAGGAAAACATCATAATTTTTTTTTCTCCAAAGAAGAACCTGAATTCTAGTTGACCAAGAATATAAGTGAAAAGTTTTCTCTTATACAGGAAGCCTGAGATCAAGGTACATGGGAAGACCACAGCATTTCAGAGGTGACAGATGTCCTGTCTTAGGCGTACAGTGAATTAATTACTTATACAAAGGGCCTGCAGCATCTCTGTGGAGCACTCGTAATACTGGAGCAACATCAAGGAGGTTGAAGCATAGCACAAATAAAATTATTTTTGTTTGATTGAGTCTGTCCTGTAACTGTATTACTTGGGTGCAAAAGTACTTTTTTAACATCACAGAAACTTGCTCTGGATCAAAATCAAAACTGGTCAGTTCCTCTTTCACCACTATGAAGCTCTAAATAAAAAAAAAAAAAAATAAAAAAAAAAGGTGGGATTCAGATTTAATCACTGTGCTATCCCTTAGTGTCTCTTGCTGTCAGGCCCAGGTATCCAGAGTGTTAACTGGGGAACTGCCTGTGTGCGCATAATGTTTTTGATGTACTCTGCCTTAACGTTTTGTAAGTGCTCTGCTTTCTGAAGAGCTAAGCAGCCAGTCTGGCCTTGGTTCAACGTGGCCATATGCACATATACTTTCCTAGTAGGTTTTGCTTTCACAGCTTGTCTACACGGGGAAGTTAGATTAGCGTACGAATTTACAACACACTAGCTACTGCGTATGGTTGAAGTACAGGCTACACCGAACCCCATGAGCTACAACTTTCTGTTCACCTTCCTGGCTGCCAGGAGAAGTTAAAATTAGGAATAACTACAGGAAAACTGCCCCATTTTATGTTTGGTCTTGCTCAAGCCTGGTCTATCAAGATTTTATGGAAGATGGCTTGAGCCCATGTTGAGATGCCACGTTGTTCCCCTTTCTTGAGAAAACTCAAGCTATAGTTGTAAATGTCTGCCAAGGCTTAAAGAGGATTTTCAAATGATGTTGAGGACAGTGCTGAAAATAAGCTAAGGTGCAGTTCCCACTTTCCACTCATGGAAAAAGTGATAGTTGCATTGCTCCGAGGCCTGTGTTCACTGTAAAAACTGCATGGGAAGTACTACAAAGATTCAGCAATGGCACTTAAAGGAAGGATTATGTGCCAGGATTTTGTATTGGGACAATATATATCTTCCACACAAGACGCGTGGGAGTACCTTGGAGGCACATCTGAATTTAATGATATTAACGTCAGCAAAAGGTCCGCTTGGGCAGTGTTAACAAAATAGCCTGGAATAAAATATTTCTCACTTTCCAGCCATTCTACAATATACATAGCAATGACTATGTGCTGCACTCAATTATTATGAAAACCAAATCAAACCTTCATTTAAGAGACTTAAATAATGAAAAAACCAAATTTTTGCTTTCATTTAGTACCTTTCCGTTGTCCCAGATGACAATTCAAAAGCTCTGCTAAGTCTGATTTATGCTACAGCCCACCTATGAAAATCGAAGTAAGCATGGCTGAAGAATCAGTACAGTGTACCATTGCGTTCTGGTCCATTTTCTAACCTCTGTAAAACCATGAAAGTGAGGAAGAGATGCAAGTCTCTATTTGTACCTTGTACAAATGGCTGAACCAGCAACATTTCTTGAAGAGCTGATTCTGCAAATCTCCGAAGTGGATGCACAGAAGCAGCTTAAGTAAGGTTAAAAAAAACATTAAAAAATCGGTGCAAATGGACTTGTTACATGCAAACTTCTCAATCTTACATTTCAGTTATCACAAGCTGCCTGCCTGTTGAACGAGTGGTGTGATTTCAAGCAGCCATAGATTCTCAGGGAAGGATTGAGGACAGATGGTCTCACTCTGATATTATACCTTTTTCATTATAACTTCCCTAAGTTTTCAGAAGTTTGTGGCTTTGTCTCCAGGCCTTTCCCCTCTTCAGCCTTTGATTCTCAATCATTGGGGAAAAAAATGTCAATATTCCTTAGCACAGCTGAGGTGCCATATACTCGAGGAACTGGCAAAGCTCCTCATCCCTTAGAGACACAGAAAGGGACAGCTGGAAAGAAGTAGATGGTTTCTAACGAGAAAAAAAAAGGCACTTTTGTACCAGAAACTGCTTATTGAAAAAAAAGAAAATAACTCCCAAGGTAGGTTCTGTAAAACACATGATACCATGGCTGTGGTTAGATGGCTTCAGGCCAGGCAAAGAGAATAGATAAGAGATGGGTTAGCTCTGCCCCTGCAGATGGTAAAGCAGTGGGATGTGTATTATCTACCCCAGGAGTGGAGCGAACACTCCCAGACACACAAATTCTGGAGAACTACCAGTGATAGCCACTGAAAAGTTGACTGTAGTAAATATCTTCGGACTCGAGAGCACTTACCAACAGTTGAAGGACGTTACAGTCAATTGATTTGTCTAGTGTAGACAACACCTGAAAATAGCCCTGGCAGTCTGGAGCGAGTTGTTCTGTGTTTGTTAGTTTTGTCTTTAGTTACTGCCTCTTTTATATGCCTTTTGTGTATTGTTCATCTGGAAGTTGAGTACTTTCTTGCTTACTCTGTCAGCTTTTTTTTCACCCCATTACAGGGTCACCTATGAAAAGCTTTGAAGGTTTGACTCACAGGCATGGAACAAAATTTGTTTCAGGTGATAATGTTTCCCAGTAGGAGAGTGTTTGGATTGTTGGAAAAGTAGTTTGTTATGAGAATATAAAACCAGTTTCCAGGATGAACAAGGGAATTGTTTTGTTCCTTTGCAGTGCAGAGTTAGCGAGCGATAGCCTGAGGGGGTCAACTCTAAATCAGGCTGGATAATTCCCTGCTTTCATTTCGATATCCTTTTGCCTCCATCCAGCCCAGCTCTACAAAATTATTTTCCTTATTATATATCTAGCTGGTGTCTGGAAAACTAAGATCAATATTGCAAGTGTGTGGCCTGGAGATTTAAAGTCCGGTAACCACGTGATACAGGCAATGCATGGAACTCCAAGGATGGGTCATACAGGGAGAGTACCTCCTCACCTGCATGATCAGGACCAAGTGGCAAGGGCGTGACAAGCCTCCAAATGAGGGACAGGGAATGGTGACTTCCCGTACTTCCCACAGCTGACTGTGAGAAATATGATCTCTAGGGTGGATTCTTTAACTGGGCCCCATGTTCTTTCCACAGATAAGGGGCTTATGGGAAGTTTATGCCTGCCTACACAAAATGCCAACGTTAATGGACTAATGTTAACATCTGATTTTTAAAAAGAACTTACTGAAAGTGGAGTTACACTCAAGTAAATGAAGTTTGCCCTCTTCTACTTTGGGCATTAGAAATTTCACCCGCTTTTTTTACTACCTTGCCTGAAACATTAACTTGGTGATCTTACTCACCTTTTAAACTTACCAACACGTACCTCTGCTTGCCAGGGAGACATTGATTGTTCCCAACATGCACAGCTCAGATCAAAAGCATACTGTAGTAATAGTTGCTACTAGCCTGTGGACAGACAACGAACTGGGGCCCCTGTGCAGATTCACTCATACCCCACTTACCTTCAAAGGTCAGATTCTCAACTCCTCCAGCCCTTGGGATTAAACGCAGAGTCTGACTCTGCAACTAGGTTAAAATTTTCTTTAAATCAATAGAATTTATTTGGCATCAATACATGCAGTGAGCTAGCTAGTCTCTCTGGCATAGTTGCCTGAAATGGAATAATAGTTTAACAGACGTAGTAATAACTTGTCCTTGTGTCACAGCTGCCTCACTATTATCACCTGGCAGCTCCTTCAGACAGACTCCTCGTGAAGAAAAAATCTGAAATATTGAATCCATTTCACATATTTTCCCAGAACAGAGTTTGCCCCCTAGATATTGCTCAAAGGAAAATTCTCTTGTGTTTAGGAAGATAAAAGGAAAGAAAGTCATAAAGGTTGGCATTGCTGAGACAGCAAGTGATATAACCTTAAAACACAAGGAGAAATATTCACTTCACCTAACTTTAGGTTTGTATGGTATAACTGTTTACAGTTGAACTAATCACCTCTTGTCAAAACACAAATAAATATATTTATGGTATGATTCATCTCATCCTAGTGTAGACCACCAAAAAGCCAAAGTTAATTAGACCCTAAAATTTTCCTTTGATATTCCACAAAACTTACTGAGTCTGAAAAGCTCATTCGACTCCTAGTCTAGCCTGCACACCTTTGCTATGCAAACTTTTACGTTCTTCCAGCAGTTTCACTAACCAACCTCTCCCCCACGTTTGAGTTTTTCAAAGTAATTCATTTCGACAAGTAATTAATAATTATATGGTTGGCGTTTTCAGTGTCTAACCGTCCTGCCACTAACACTGCGATCAACTTTGTAAACCGTATTGCAACTGTGTACAAGACTGCCTTTAAGCGGATTATCAGACTTTTAGGCAATATTGGAAAAAAGATGTGTTATCAGGGACCTGTAATGAGGCTACGTGTCAAATATGAGGGATGCAATGAGAAGCAGATACACTTTACAGTCCTACTGGGACCAATTTAAGATGTAGCTTGCTTTCTCCAGTTCTTTGCATTTTCTGTGTCTGGATACTTTAAGCCTTTTTAGTTACTCAAAGAAATATGAATCTCAAGCGTCTTACCTGAGACAGACTTGGTATTTGACCCTCCAGTAGATGGAAGGGAAAGGAAAAATCAAAAGATTAAATGATATTTTTAACAGTACAGTGAATTTCTTCTCCTGAATCTAGAGGCTTTTTTAAGAGAACTGCTTAAACTGCAGTCCAAATCACAATACCTTTTCTCAGCAAGGTAGGGTAGATAACACATAAAGGACTTCTTGTGGAAGACATGGTTTACATTGATTCAGAATAACATTGTTAAAGTAGGTTTTGTGTTTTTCAAGCACTAGTAGAGAAATCAGGGTTTTTGTACTTCCTGGCTTCCCAAAAGAACCTTTTATTAGTTACCTTCCAACTTTTGACTTTTACATGACAATTCTAAAAGGCCAAGAGATCTTCCTTTTATTTGACATGTAATTATGTCACTGACTTGAATCTTTGGGCCAAATTTCATAAATGGTTGAAAAAACAGTGGAAGTCTTCCAGTTCAGCACAAGTATAAGGTGTCTAGACTATAGGTTGTTGAGAAAAGTGTCATAAATAGAATGGATCATGACATGGATTATGCTGGCATAAAACACAATGCAGTATCAAGTGTCTCTCTAAGGACCTGTCTCTGCAAGAAGCTGGTGAGCTGTATGCTTGCATACAGCTTTAAAGTCAATCTACTTCTGAAAGCATAGTGTTTGGCTGGAAGTAATCTCACTGAATTTAAAATGTATAAAAGTTAAGAATATATAACTTTAACTAGCCTACTTGGTTCCTTCTGTCACTAGTAGGTGTGCTGAGTTGTCCTTCAGAGACACCTAAACCTCACTCCTCTCTTGAGAAAGGCAAGACCTATACGATACCATGTTGAAAGAGAGTCAACATTAAGGCTAGGTACAAATTTACTGTTCATGAGCTACTCTGCACCTATAGGTGTGTTAAGGGCCAATAAGGACGAATCGAGAAAAGAAGTTCATAGCATCCCAAAAGGACGTGAACTAAATGTTCATTCTTCTGTCAGGCCCCGTTCTTTAGTCAAGGAAGACTGATTTGTGTCATGAACCTGACTTCTACTGTGTTTTCTGTTGTGTGATCTCTCCCTGGTACCCTATGGGAAGATATTTGGCCTCATTCCTCTTTAGATCCCTTAGGTGTATGAACTGAGCATTTGCAAAGACAGTTTTATGATATATACTTCGCACCTCCCACAGGCAACTCATAGTGAAAATGAAAATTATGGTAAGGGATGGAAAAATCCAGATTAAGGCTTGCTAGTAGATAACCTGAAGCGTGTGTCTATGAACAGGCATATAGATATATACACACACACACACACACACACACTGTAAACAAACCCATGTATATGCACATAAAGTATAGACTCACATAATCTATTGACATCAATTCTGCTCCTGCATCATTCTCTTGAGGATACCAGTACATCTATGTTTCTTTACTGACTAGACTCATATTTTAGTATAGTTCTGTGCAATACAATATAGACTACTAATTCAGGTGGATGCTAACACAGATTTCAGTAATATCCATTGTGCCATTTAGATGTGACCTTTCTAACTGTGTGCACCAATAGACTCATTAAACGCCAAGCCCATGTTTGTTCATCCTCTGGGGAGATACAGCTATAACATCTTTTGCGGAAAGGCATTGGATTGCTAATGCAATATCTGTAGAACATGATCCATCTAAAACTTCTTGAGCTTTGCTCATCATTTCAAGGGGGAAAAATACTAATTAAATCCGACAGATTTGCATATATAGTCTAGTAATTAGATGAAAGATTTCTCTCTGTAATTCTAGAGGGCAATAGCACAAATTATTAAAGAAATTTGAGAGCTACCTGGAGTAAACAGTCACCAAGATACCCAGCAACCATAATATTCAGTGTTTTAATTTGCATATATAAATGGCTATAAAATAACTTTTCATGAAAATTGGAGACCTAAATTAAGAAGCCTTTTATTCTGGGCTTTATCCAAAGCTTACAGGAGTCAGTGGTTTTTTTATGTTGACTGTAATGGCTTTGAATGAGGTAATAATAGAAATTTTCTCTAGAAGTGAGTGAAACAAGTGAAAATTGTGAATGTCCCTCAGAAGCCGACTCTAGAAAGGCCTCCAGTATTCACACATTTCAAGATCTCCAGCCAAAGAGAATCTCTCATTACTACTTTTCCTCTGGACTTTTTTCATTTAAGGCGAGTGAAGTATGACTGACATTCAATTTCTGAGAAAAGCACATCACAATTTCATATTGGCTTGGGGGTCTACATTTATAAGTGGACAACTCCTTGCAAAAAACTGCCTGATGGCAAACCAGAGGAAGCATGGATAGATCCTCAATGAATGGATCTCTGCTGTCCTCTGTGGAAGATGAGCAATACAGTGGCAGAGAGATTTTACGTGGATCATTTCTTGTTTTGAAATCCTCTAAGCAATTAGGAATTCACCAAAGTTCTAGGACTGTCAAATCAGCAATGCCATTTACCAAAGAAATTATGAATATGGTGTCTTTCCTCTTCATAAACACTTTAGTGAAGTGTTCAGTATACTGCCAATGCCTTTCTAGAATTATTTTATTAAGGCGGTTCTACCATAGAAAGTATACAAGAAGCGAACAAGACAAGATCCTAGTTCAACCAGATTAAAATGCTACTTAGTCAGAAACCAGTTGCCAGCACGAGTCAGTAATAAATGCATTAAAAAAAAATGCCTAGAAAGAAGGTGCTGAAATATCCATTATCTGGCAGTTCTGTTTAAAAGTTCCTTAGTTAGGGAAATAATCAGGACCATGATTCTATTGTGAATGCTGAATCTGTCTTCCAAAAATTTGTCTAATCTAATTTTGTACTCCACAACATCCTACAAAACTAAATTCCAAAATGCGGTTGCATCCTGTATGAAAAAACACCCAAATTTTCTTCTGTTGTTTACGCTTACTGCCTGATATTTCATCATGTTCTTGTGCTGTGACAAACAGTAGAAACTCATTCAGTATTTTGCTTCAGTAGTCCACAGTGATACTGTTCATTATTTTTTTTACATTATTATTTACTTTTGAACACTAGTCCTGGTCTATTTAGTCTCTCATATGGAAGCTGCTACAATCCTCCTCATTACCTTTCTTTGACAATGATACTGCAGTCTATACGTGTATGAGAGCTGAGAGATTTTCATTCATGCAAAGCTTTTTTTACCCCCAACTTGGCATTTGATTCCCTCTTTCTGTAATAAAGAGTTCCTTGGTTTATTCTGCATCCAAATAGTTACAAGTGAAAAAGTATTGGCTCCTGTGGGCATCCATTATTAGTTATTTATTATACAGTTTTTCAGAAGATGGGCAATCCAGCAACGTTCATTATTTTTTAGAGATGGTCCTTGTTTCTATTATAAACCTCCTCTACAGGCAAAGTAGAGGACGTTGCCCTGAGAATGGCTGTTCAGTGAAAAGGAATGAGCACTGAAGGATGAAAAAATGTAAGTTGATACAGCCTTGCTCAACAAGAGTCATCATTTTGGGTTAATGGACAACAATACAACAATTACCACACAGAAAATTCTTTGTAGGCTTCCAAAGCTGTGTGTATAGTTTCTTCTTTCAGAGAATAACAGATACTAAGTATTCATTAACTCATCCTGTCCCTCCACCTGCCAATGCAGAATTATTCTCTGCAGTATATTTCTGAGGCATCTGGTACCTGTACAGACATATATGGTGCCCAAAACTCGGGCATATTTTTTTCTTGATACGCAGTTAGCTTTACCATGGCTGGAAATTTAAAATATTCTTACTTTCCCTGGGAGTTCGGTTCCTGATGCTTTTGTGTTACTTTGAAAATGTTGGTTTGCACTTATTCAGTCTATACTTTTACCTAAGAAGTAAGATTCTGACCTGAGTTCCTTGTGGTTACAGATGTCAATGCCTGTACAAGTGCACAAAAATAAACTTAAAAAGAAAAAGTTTAAACTTGATCTTCTATATTTTCATAGTAAACAGTAATGATAATAAAGTTTGAAAGACCATCACTCCAGATGATAAAAGACTGAAGGTCTCCTTTTCAGTTTGTGAAGATAATCTGCTGCTCAAGCATGAAGGTTGAGATTAAATTGATAAAAAATAATTATCTACAGCCTACTGTGCCTGTTTTTATCTAGTCACCATAGGGGACTCAATGGGGTGAAGTCATCATATCAGGGATACAACCCATGGAAATATGGAGAAGTTTGACGAAACCTGTGCAAATCACTTAGTCCAATCCTACCTAAAACCAGGCTAAATTCAAATAAATATCTTCTCACCTGTCCAATTAAACTTTTTTTGGACACCTAAGTTTGTGGAGACACCACCGCCTCTCTGGGCTTCTGTCCCAGTGGTGAACCACCCTTGTTGGGAAGCATTTTTTTACTACTCAGTTGAAATCTCCCTTGTTGCAACTGGAGTCTGCTGTCTCTTATTCTTTCACTGAGCACCTCTAAGAAGCATCTGGCTTGGTCTTTTCTATAACCTTTCTTGGTAGATGGTGAAGGACTATGATAAGGTTCTTCCTTAGCTACATTCAATCCTAAAATGAATCTCTTGCATTTGTCAAAGTTTCTTGATTTTCGTTGGCGATAATGAAACCATAGAATAGCCATATCAATAGTAGACAGAAAAAGCGTAAACTTCTAAAATTACACAAGATGCATCTCTACCATGGATGAGTTGGCTGATGTATCCATAAGCTATCATTGTGTGATAAATTCTGTGAAAATTTACTTTGTTTACTGTTTTTATTTGTTCAGTAGTTAGAATCTCCCCAAAACATGAAACAGTTGCTAAAAGCAATCAAACTTTTCAAGCTAAACTTCTTTTGGCTGATGACTAGAGCTGCATGACACTTGAGAAGCACGCGTATGTAATGGTCGTGACTCCAGAATCAAAAAAAAGCAAAACAAACAAGAAACCACATTCTATAGTTTTAGAGAACTGCCCTTTACTAAATTAGTTGTGATATCTTAAGTGACTACACTGATTACAGCCAATTCTAATAGTCTATGTGTCGCAGTAAAACTCCTGGAAAACGTGCAGCTGTGAGCCAAATGACAGTATCTTGAAATAATTAAGATAATCAGTGTGCCCACGTTACTCCAGGAACAGCTGAATGGATGTTTTACTTGGAATAAATCTGGGAAAATGTGGTATCAAGTAGCCCATATTTTTAATCACTGTAGTAGCCCTGTCATCACCCTATTAGGTAACTGTTATGAGTAGTGGTGTTCTGAACTGTCTCTTGGTGTCCATGCATAAGAAGATGAGAAAAGCAGTTGAGATGTGATAAGAATGAGACTTTGTTTTGACCATGGCCTAAAATCCTCAGTTCTAAAAAACCTTTTTTTTTCCTATTTGCCCGTTCTGTGAAATCAGAACTAGTTGCTGAACTACTAAAATATCAGGAAACCAGTTTTACTTTTATCATTTTTTCTAGTGTGCATAAAATCAGGAAGATTGTGAGTCCCAGAAAAAGTGTTTTGTCTTTCCTAAGAGTTTCAATATACTATGCTCAACACAGCTATGTATCTGCTTCTTGGTGGAAAAGTGACCAAAAACGCTTGGCACCCATCCTAAAGCAGATGACTATTATAAGGCTCTTCTGGCACTAATCTGTGCATAAATGTCACTTACTTGCTCCATAACAACCTGTACTAGTGCAACAATCACATAGTGAGTAACAGAAGCAGAGAACAGCGAAATAAGCATTTTCAAGTGTATTAGTAGCGGAGTTAATCAAAATCTCAAACTTGTTTAACTGAGCCTAGATGTTTTGGAATAGATTCAACTACCATAGAGTTAATCATTTAAATGTTAGGACTCAAGCCTAAGCCATTCACATGTTGGTTATCCTCTGTGGTCAAGGAAGAGAAACATCTCAGAGATGAACTCATCATACCATAAGGGTCCCAGGGGTCTGTACGTACACCTGTCTCTATACACTGATGATGGAGAGGAAGAAATGAGCTCAGACTAGGTACTGTGGTGCTTAAGGGCATGGTTTAGTGGTGGACATGGCAGTGTTAGGTTTATGGTTGGACTTGATGCTCTTAAGGCTCTTTTCCAACCTAAACGATTCTATGATTTTAACATTTAAATAGCCAACACTAAAGGAAATGAATCTCATTTTAAAGTTAAAAAAAAAAAAAAAAATCCTTACACTTAAGCTTTCATACCCTGTTATTGTCATATTTGTCTTCCCTTCTTTCCCCATTGTCAATTTGGTCAATTATCTGATAGTCCCAGAATTAACTGGAACATAAAGGAAAATACATAGTTTTCTCCAATGAAAAAAGTAATAGATTGTAAATATTCAGTTGTCTTTACCACTTTTTAGATTACTACTTTCTCTACTTCGAGCTCCACATTTAAATAGAGCCTTGCTTATAATGAGCATTAGCACCAGGCCTGTTTCTCTGGGAGTGCCTGTGTGATGTTCCTCTTTGGTGGCTAGGGCTGCCTGAAGCGTCAGAAGAAGCCTTGTGTGGTCACAGATGGATGGTAACCATGTCCAGGGAGATGGTGCTGCCTCATAAACAGAATTTAGAAAGATCTGATTTTTGTTCCCACCTTGGAATTACCTTTTATGACAATTTTCTTGGACACTTCAAAGTGCTTTTATTTCACCACCGTCTTTGTCTGCATGGACAGAAATTTCTTTCATCAAGTTATTCTTTCATCAAGGTTATTATTCATCAAGTTGTGCAGCATCATAGATCCTGAATAAAATACTGCACTATCACACATTCCTCCAAGGACAGCAATACATCAACGGATAGTAGTGAGTGCAGATGATTTTTAACTTGTTATAAATTAACACTGCTTTCCTAATGCTGCATGTTGAATGGCATGTTTCAGAGTTGTCTCACTAACACAGCTGGTACGAAGTTAGAAGGACTATTTCACAGGACACTGCAAGACTGCTTTAGCCCTAAATCACGACTGAAACTCCAGATGATGACATCCTTGCAGCAAACTACCAAAAAGCTCTGGAATTACCAAACTAATACCTTTTGGCTCTGTGTGACATGCATGGTTCTGGGTGATGTTTTAACACAGTGCCTGATGATGGGTGTAATTTTCCTAACCTTTTCCTGCCTCACTTCGCAGTGGGCTTGGCAGCCGAACCAGACTGTAATTCCCATGTTGTGTTATGAGGCTCCACCAATGCAGCACAATTATGTGTTGCAGGAGTTGCTGTCATGGAAAAGAAAAGAGACATGATCTATGCACACTACTGCACACTTCAGGTAGATTCATTTCAAATGTTCTTTTATAAACATTCTAATCCTTCTCAGCCATTGTGATTTCAATACAGACATATAGAACATACGTATAAAAATGTATGAAAACGAATAGAAATGAAATATTTTCCTGCCACTTCCCACAGAGAATATTGGGAACTTCAGCAAAATCAGATTCCCTACAAAAATTTCACCAGAACCTCACAGACTTTACAAGGTAATGCTGAGAAGCAAGGGCAGTAAAATTCTACTACAAGCGTCAACTCAGGTAATAAGACTGCTTCTCTCTATTAGCTGTATAGACAGCAAGGTTTCGGCAGGGCTGGGGAGGAGGCAGCCTGTACTGTTCATCACCCTCTCGAACTCAGACATAATAGGCAAGATTTGTCCGCTTTTACTTAGGCTGTTACAAGTTAAGTGTTTCGAGTCAGTGAGTAGATCCCTGAGGTCCATTTACATTCGGCGGAGGAAAGTAGGCATGTTGAGAAAGCAATTCATTGCGTCTCTTAAGATGAAGCGTGAGTCACCCACTGGGTGTGCCAATTTCTCTCCGTTCACTTCGAACAGAGCCTGGAGTGACCGGCTCAGACTTGCATTTCTAATACTCAGACAATCAAGTTTAGGCAAGGAGTACCCTACCAAGGTAGGCTACGACACCAACAGCGTCTAAGTCAAGCACCTGCAGCAGCCAGCCTGGATTGACCTCATAGTCACTAAAAATGTTGCCCTCATCTAGATGTTGCTGTCATCTGAGAATCCTTTTTACCACTCCACAACGTCTGAAGTCATTAACAGCTACAGGTTTTCAAAAATAGCAAGACTTTAACCTTGGATTTTTACTTCAGTGCTGTTGCAGATCCTGTTTTTACATTCCACAGGCAACAATATGAGTCTCTATTATTTTATTAAGTTTCTTTTAAAATTACCTTCCTGGATGTGGCTTTCTACACCCTGCGCCCCGCCAAAAAAAAAAAACCAAAACACACAAAACCCAACCAAAACCCAAAAAAACAACCAACCAAAAAACCTTGCATTTCATATGACACTCAGTGAAATGGTACAAATTAGCAATAAGAAAAATATTCACCTCCAGTATGCACGATTTCTATTTCCTCATCAGTTGTACTTGGTTTATGTGTGCACATCACTATGTAAATCAACAGAGAATCACGAATTTTCTATCCAAAAGGAGATTTTTCAGGCAAAAGATGAGCTTAACAAAATCAAACAAAAGCAGTGGAGGTTTGCTCAAAGGAGGGTTATTCCCCTTTTCTGAAGACCTTAAGAATTAATGAAGACATAGTCAATGTTTATTTAGATATTCTGGTTACTATAGTGCATCTAATATCTGCAAATTTTCCTTTAAGAATATGATTAGTGTGTTTTAGTGTAATTACGAGTCCTTTGGAAGCAGAGTATTTTCACTACTACTTCATCTCTCTGATCATATACATGCATTTTGGAATGCCTGTCAAGAAAATTTGAGCAATACATTTCAACAGCAATAACCTTTTGAACAAAAAAGTACTCATGAAAAGGCACATAAAAAGCCAGCTTTCTAAGTACTCAAATCAAAGACGGTTAAAGAATTATGCTGAAGTAGCCTGGCAGCGTTTGAATAAAGCACCTTATTTGGAGGAACTATTTATTTCTCTGCAGTTTTCTACAAGAATAAAGTCCTGGATTAAAATTTTACTTAATTTTAATTATTCTTAAAAACGGTTCAAACAAGCTTCTGCTTGTTTCAGTTATTAGGAGCTTTTCTTCTGAACGTTCTCAAACTGCTGTAAGAATAAAGTATTATTTCAAGGCAGTCGCCTCTGCTGCTTGTGTTGGTACCATGGTCTTGGTCTGAAGAAGTCAAGATGTGTGATGGGGCTCAGGCTTAGGTAGGGCTCAGGCCCTACCACCCTGAGCTGGAAAAGGTACAGACATTGTGTTGGAAGGCATCTAATAAATAGCTCTTTAGAGCTTCCCCTTGACCTCTTACCATCATGGCCTATGGCTGAAACTTCTTGTCCTGATAATTTTTTCTGTTCTTTTATCAGTATCACAATTTCTGTTTCCTGGTTTCATGCAAAGTTAGCACAGTTCAACAGGATTTATTGTCTGGATTAGTGCCATCTTGCCATCCCTGGTTAAACTCGTGCATGAGGTGTGGCGTTCAGGTACAGAATCAGAAAAGTAAGTTTTGCTGTCTACTTGTAAAGATAGCTACATCTAAGTTCTATGTTGTACCTGTAAGACACAAGTGATTCAGTTGATTAAATATAGGTTTCAAGCGCTATTTGAGATGTCTTATTGTATGCTAGATATCTGCAAGATATTGCTAGATACTTCAAATGGCATTAATACACCCCTTCGCTCCTGGAAAGCCATGGAGGTCATGCAAGACACCCTGGACCTTCTGAAATAGTACAGGATGCCCGGCTATGTGAGCAACTGAGATGATCCTTGGAGATCTGTGCAGCCCACTGGACTATTGACCAGCCACTAAGGACAAGACTAATGCCTAAGCATTAGTGTCTAGTGTCATCTGACCCATTCTTTAAGCTTTATTGACTTTATTGGCTAGATCTCCTTCAACTCTGAGTGCTCAGGCATCTAATTAGATGGCACACAAATTTCAATCATCTAAATCTGGTGGTGAAGCCTGTCTCATGAGTGTCTACAACTCCCTCTGGCTTAGTCACCAGCTAACAAGCTCGTGCTCTCATGACTTAGTAGCTCACCCTTGTGAAAGCAGCCAGGGAGCTTCTAAATCTGGGCAAGCTTGGAAAGCAACTGCTGCATTTACAGTGTTGTATCCGAGGAAAAATCCTCAGTCTGACCCCATCTTCACAGAGCCATTTCAGTTTGATTAATGCTCTGTGTGACAAAACCAACCAGGTGGTCCTTTTGAGGTTAATAAAAAGTGGGGATAGGGGTATCAGATATAATGGTCCTTCGTATTTGAATTTCAATACCTATGTTTCTCTCTTACCCTTGTTCTGCAGTTCTGCGTATGTGAATTGTTGTTTCTTACCTGCTTGTATGACTCTGGATGGATGGCTGTAGTTCCAGTAGCAGGGTCATATTATTAATGAGAAAAAGGAAAGCAAAGGACGGGAGTGACAACAGGAGACAGGTGGTGGCTCAGAAAACAGTCTATAAAAACTTGGGATCTTTTTTTCCAAAACTCTAGGCCCAGGTTCTAACATCAATTTTCTTTTATATTGCATTTATTATTTTTCTGGAAGTACCTGAAAATAAAATCCTATATATATATAGTTCCTAAAATAGGGTTAGAGTTGTTGTTTTTAAAGAATGTTTTATACCTTCCAACAATAGTCAAGTAAGAGCCATGCTTCCCCCATGATTCATGGTTAATAGCATACTTTCTTTAGACAGCTTTATTTATCCTACAATAACATACAAAATATGCCCCAACTGGCTTTATTTTTAGCCGGTTTTATGTTGGCATTTCTTTAACAGCACATAGAGGGAGGGGTACAGGGGGAGTCAATAAAGAAGAATGTGAAAATGTGTCCTTCTATAAAAACCAAGCCTGAAGTAGCAGTTGGACTTTGGCACATGTGTGGCCTATTACTGCCTTCTGTCGTAATCAGCCTTCTGGCAGAGCAATAACATCAAGGTGTTGTTTATACACTATAAAATGCTAAAATGGCATTGTAAAGATTAGCTGGAAGGTGAGGATTGTTTTGAGGCCTTTTTTTTTTTTTTTTCCCCTTTTCCTTTCTATTCTTACAACAAAGAAATACTGTACATGAAAATTGCTTTCCTCAAGACTTTCAATGACTCTTTAATGGAAAAACCGTTACCTGCAGAGAGGCAGTATGGCCCGTGGCCTAAAGGGGTTAAGAAGAAAAAGACTTTGCTTGAATCCTCAGTTCTGCCACAAATATGTTTTGTGACCCAGGTTCACGTCACCTCTGTGCACCTCTTACCTCAGCCAACGTTTGATGCAACTGAGAGTTGAGGCACAGAGAGCCCCAACAGCACTACGAACAGTTAAAGGTAAGGAGGGTATCTACATTATGGGGTTTCTATTTTGACCTGGTTTTACCTAAGGGACAGCAACATCAGACCATCAAGTAGTGTCATCCAAGTCACCAGTTTACACTTTCAAAACCAGAAATGGATTCAGTGTCTCTAAGTTCAGTCCCTTGTGCATACAAGGTATATAGGAGGGGTTCTTTACAACAAATTAGTGCTTCTAGTGTGAATGGAAATGACTGTCTTCAGAATTTCCTTGGGCTAACAGACATCCCTGTGATCACAGGGACAAGAAGATCAATACACATGTTCATGGTAGAGACATTTAGTCTGGGCTTAATTCAGCTGCCCAGAGATTAGTTCTATAATACCACTTGAGATACCTTAGGGAGTTCAGAACATCTTTGCAGAGCTCGTAGATATGATGCAGAAACTATGGGAAGTCTTGAACCTCATGGTGGGACAGCTGGAGGACAACCAGGATACAGACACAAAATAAAATTAAATTAGATGTCTATGAGTCAAGCCCCTCATTTCTTCTCCAGCATTTGACACCAAGTGACTGTTGCCTCTGTCATCAAGACAACTTCTAGAGATGAAGATATTAAGCTTATCTCAAACCCAGCATAAAAGGCTTTAAACTGACAGGCTGAAGGGTCTGAACTATGTCTTCCAGAATGCTTTATCAAAATCCAGAACTGTGTGGAAGAAATAGAGTTGGAAAGTCAGAATTTTGAATTTCTAAACATTGAGTACCATTTTCCCAGCTCTCTTCAACATTTTCACTCCTCTGTTAAAAATATCTTGGGTCCCAGCTGGCTTCTGAAGAGTATCAGAGAGTGGGAATGTATTTAACACCTTAGTTGCTTTCCTGGGAGAATAAATTAGGAATACCTTTGAATAATCTGATGGGAAAAGATCTTTTGTTAAGTCTGTTACATTAATTGTAATTATTACATGATTTTGTGCTGAACATATCAGGTGATTTGTAACACGCAATGCCGAGACACTGGTTTCCAACTCTGGGTTCTTCCCCTGTCTACAAAAATCCCTAAGCTGCAGATCGCTGAGAGCTGGGAAGATGTACCAGTCAAGCAACCACTCAGCACTTGTTCTATTTCTTATATTCTCTCCCAAAACATCTGTTACTGATCACTGTCAGATGCAGGATACTGGGTAAAATGAGTTTTGGTCTGACTTAATGATTATGTCCTTGTGTAATAAATAAATATTTCTATGACATGAAGTACATTCACATGAGCAGTCTTTATTCTTACCACCTTCTTCTGATCGGGTTGGGAGAGAGGGTGGATCCAGGTGAAAGCCGTGGGCTGGAAGAAGTCTCAAGAGATTAATTAGTTAGGTCCAATTATTTCTAAACCATTCATGGCAGCTATTTATCTAACCAGTTCATAACAATCCTCAACAATGGAGGCCCACAGTCTCCCTGGTGTTCATTGCCCTAACAGCTGGAAACATTTTCCTCATCTCAGAGCTATATCTCCTTTCCTACATTTTAAGACCAGACTGACTCTGCAATCCTCAGTAGACATGGAAAATGGCTTAATCCTGTCTTCTTTCCAACTGTTTTTTTTCATGTTTTAAGGTTCTCGCAATTCTTTCTTGTCATTTCCTCCCTGAACTAACATCTCATGGGCATCAATCTTTTCTGATAGGTCATGGTTTCTACCTCAGGCCATTCCTATGGCTCTCTTCTTGAATTTCTCCTGGTGGTGCACTCTTCATTTGAAGTCTAAGGCCTCAAAATGGTGACAGTACCATGGCTGAAGATTTATGCCATTTGAAAGTGGCAGAGGAAGAGACCACTGTTTGTGTGTTTGAGTATGATGCTTGCTTTTTTTGAGTAGGTGTAATTGTGCCACTAATTTCCATGGGACTCTTTCCTTCAGCACAATCAACTCACGCTAATATTTTCACAGGAGACATCCCAAATAAACAATGGCCAGATCAAAAAAATAGACTCTAAAACATTAAAGAAATTATCAGACATCATTTATTTTATTAACACCATCATCACAGGGCATCAGATTTCACTTCACACTTCCATGTTGCAAAGGGTGAGTTACGTTTTGCGACTTCCATGTAGTCCAAGCAGCAAACACCAAGAGAGATGACAGCATTTTAATTAAAATTGATAAAGCCTCTCTGAAAATTAGTCTGGGGAAAACACATCTTGTACAACACAGAGCTGCCAAGTTTTGGCTGGAGGCTGAAGCAAGGTTTGCTGGGACGTGAAAGAACCCGTACAGGGCCGATGGGAGACCGGGAGCAGAATCACACTGGTACAATCAGTTCTGTTGAATGAAAAAGTGCTCAAGGAAAGAAAACATCTTTAATTACCAAAATGCCATCATGTGCAAACAAAAAGGCATTGAAGAGCTGGCCTCCCATGTCATATCTAGAAGGAACAAAAATCCTTAGCTCATTTTGCGTACATTTGATGATGGAAGATAGCTTGACTTCCTGTCCCTTCTCTCTTCTGAATTCTGACCAGTGTGTTCTCTAGAGCTGGAATAATTGCCTGTATAATATTAATGTGGCCTAAACTGTAACTTGTGTCTACAAAGTCTGAATAATAACTGGTGAGGTTTGAACCTAGTGGGGAAGAATGAGGTGGAGGCATGTACCTGTTACTGCAAGTACAAGTTTGGGATAAGACTGTAATGCAAGGGGGTTTTGTGGGAAGGTCTCATGGTTATGGATTAATTTACTCAGTCCTGGACATGTCACCATGGTGTGGAGTTTTTCCAGCCCTGTGACTGTCTTGTCTCTTCTCACCTTCACTGTTAGCTGCCCCGAAGATGTTTCTCTGCCCTAAACATCCTCTAACCTTACTTCAACTCTTTACCAGTGCGAAAGGACACTTTGGTGTCTCCTCAATGGGGAAAGCTGAAGGACAGGAAGAAACCTATAGCTCTATATGCAGTGCCGTCTGCTGATGGTCATCAAAACTGGTCCTACAGTTGTGGTATGTCTCAGGAGACATGTAGGGGTTGGGATGGGAAGCAAGGGGAGCGCTGCTTTGCCATCCCTGCTGCCTCCCCGTCTCCACTCATGTCAAACATCCCTTTGGCAGAAGCTCACAGTTGCTGTGCAGGAGCGTAAGGCAGGAGATGTGTGCAGGAAGCAGAAGATTGGCAGGCCAGAAGCATCAGCTGTGCTATAAAAATTATGCTAATGTGCTAAAATGGAATTTATTTGGAAATAACTTCTTCACATTATGGAGGTCTGAGTTTCTTGGACTCTTTAGCTTTCTTGATGTGTGTGCCTCTTTCTCCCACACAGCTTCATCTTGACCTGGTTCCCCCAGCTTTCTCCTGCAGACATCCGGAGCCAAGTGCAGAAGATGGGCTTGCATTAACAGCATCCACCAGTTGGCAGGACTAAACTACCTAGCCTATTAAAAGCCTGTCACCTCTGCTGTCAGCTTTACAGAAACTTTAAATCCCAGTAAAATGAAACACTAACAGCTGCCTGTTATTTCGTATTGTGTCCTGTATTATTCCGTCTGTGCTGTAGTGAAGTTTACTGAGGAAAGAAAAAAAAAAAATAAAAAATCACACTTTCCCCCTTGCCAGAAGCAAGATGCGCATCTGGAGAAGTTTTCCCAGTGAGCAAAAATTGGATATAAAGCCATATTACGAGGAAATTGCATTTTATCTCATGTTTCCCATTCTGCATGAGCAATTTTTTTGTGGGGGTGTACGGGTTCCTTAGCCCGCATGTGCCTGTGTGTTTGACTGCTTGTGACTTCAGCTCAATGCTGGTTTTGCGCAGAATTTGCTTGTAGACAAAGACTCCACATAAATAAATAAATAAATAAATGAAAGCACATTCACCCAGAAAAACTACACCATCACCAAGAGAAAGGCCCCTTTTGTCATTGCATATGCAGTAGCTCTGCAGAGAATAGCCTGTTCTTTGTTGCCATCCAAAGAGACATTATTTTATTCGACACCCATGGAGCTGCACAAATGAGAGTCAGCAGGCATCAAGCCGTCCTCTTGGAAAAAGAGTTGGCATCTCCTTCCCTGGCACATCTGGTGAGTTTGAATGGCATTCGTTGGCATGGCTTTGCAAAATTAATTACATTCCAAAGCCTTGTCACAAACAATAAACCCTTGTGCCAAACGCTGATCTTTTGCTTTCTGCCAGATGTAATGCATCTGCTTCTCTTTATCAGGTTTAATCCTATTTGGCATTGGCGGAGCAGTAAACAATGCTGTGGAAGTTGGAAATGAAAAGCGGAAGTATGCGGGAAGGCACTGAACAGAAGTAGAGGCAGAGGTGCCACGTGGTTAAGATGCTTGGCCTGGAGCAGCTGGATAACGTGACGGCATGGGACTCAGCCGTGGTGAAAAAGGCCTTTCTTCCTTAACCAGGTTCCATCAAGCAGCAATGTGAGGATGGACCCACAGCAAACTGTCAGAAATCCTACTGAATGGGCTTGGTGTTGAGTGTCGTAGTTTCCATGCCTAGTTTTCTCATTGATTTCTCTGTATAATCTGGCACAGAAAGATACCTCTCAGTGCTGTCCCACAAACCCAGGGAGGGCTTGGTCCAGAGGGAGAAATGACGTGCAAGTAAACTCCTGTCCCATTTTCCTTCTTCTGTGCTTACGGTTACCAGACACTAAAACACCCCTCAG
Organism: Burhinus oedicnemus; assembly: GCA_008921705.1. Lineage (NCBI taxonomy): Eukaryota > Metazoa > Chordata > Aves > Charadriiformes > Burhinidae > Burhinus > Burhinus oedicnemus. Next base: position 4,000,423 of record VFFE01008974.1, read on the forward strand.
TAGAGCCACAATGGCTCAGGCTGTGCTCAAACACTTGTATCAAAGCACAACCAGACCCTAACACCTCCGCTGCTGCTCAGTGGTCAACTGGAATCAGGGTCTCACCTCCAGCACAAACCTGAGATGTCTCACCTTGTCTGATAAGATGTCCCAGTGGGACTCCAAGATGGCTAACAAAACTAAAAGTGAAAAACAATTCAAACTTGTATTTTTCCCCCTATCAGAACTTAATCGAAGCAATCGTTCAAATTCTTTATTAAACCTAAGACAGAACTGAATGGGTTTAAAACCAAATTGAATCCCTCTGCCACCACCTCCAGGCAGTGGTCTTGAAAAGATCTGGGATTCTGCCACGTTGGAGGACTCGGTGGTGTTATTCCTGTTACTCCCCCACGGTCCACTAGGGCCGTGTGTTGCAGCTTCCCTCTCAGCCAGCCTCGTGTATCTCATTATAAGAAAATACCCATATCCTTCTGCTTCTGTGCTAAATATATGTTCAGTGGTGCACACGGCTGAAAGCCTGTGACCCCCTTTGGTCATTAAACTCCGTCTCCCGCTCTCTTTACTTTTGCTCTGGTACAACCGGGATCTGAGCTCAACTGCTCAGTTTCTCTTAAATTCCTTAAATTAAACAAGCAGTGGTACGGTTGGTACTACTGGGAACACAAAAATTGACTGGTCTGTGACAGAGGACCAGGAAAAAGTAGCCTGAAGTCCCTTCCTGGTGGGATCTGTGGTCTCTAGTGATGCCTTTGTCATCTGGACTTTTCATTTTTAAATGTATTTTTCAAGTGGAATAATTTCTACCTAGTTCAAGGTTAGCAGATTCTGACTAGTGTGAATTGGAGCTAAACCAAAACTGTTTCAGTCACAGATGAGCTGGAACTGAAGTCAAATTTACTGCTTCAATGGTCTTTCCTCCAGGTGTATTGAAATCAAACCTGTATGACTGAAAAAGCAGAAAGGAGAATGAATGAGGGAGCAGGAGACTGTATTTCAATTTACCTGCCTAGTTTGTAACATTTCCTCTATTTCAGTTCAAGGACATAAATAACCTCAACTGTCTTCAGAGCTCTTTCCCATCTGGGTCAAAACTTTCTGTAGAACTTGGACAAGAGGTAATGGGCACAAACTGGAACATAGGAAGTTCCATCTCAACATGAGGAGGAACTTCTTTCCTTTGAGGGTGGCAGAGCACTGGAAGAGGCTGCCCAGAGAGGTGGTGGAATCTCCAACTCTGGAGACATTCCAAACCTACCTGGATGCCGTCCTGTGCAACCTGCTCTAGGTGTCACTGCTCTGGCAGGGGGGTTGGACTAGATGATCTCTAGAGGTCCCTTCCAACCCCAGTGATTCTATGATTCTGTGATTCTGTGACTCTGTGAACTTTGATGCATGGACACCAGTTTAGACTTTTAACTGCTATGCAACACCACAATTTGATCTTTATTTAAGCTTTAACAATGGTAGGACATTTAGGCAGTTGATGACTTGTTGAGACTTCCTCTTGCTCTTCCATGTTGGAGTTTCAGCGATCAGTCACACCTTGGGTATCTTCAACAGCTGCTGCTAGTTAGCCAGATCTCACCCTGGGGACAACCCAGATTGTGCCATGTGCCCCAGAGAAGAAAAAGGGCTGAATGAAAGAGCTTTGATGGCCTCCACCAAATATGTTTGTTGTCAAAAGGAAAATGCCAAGTTAAGGGATAGCAGGAAATAGGAAAGCCAGGATCCAAGAAGAAGGTAGCAAGAAGTTTCCAGGAGTTGCAAGCAGCAGCTTGTTTTATTCTAACACCTTAAAAAGGACTTTTCAGAGGTTAGATTTGGAAGACAGCTAAAAGTTTGTCAGTAATTATTGCAAATTAACTTCTTCGCTCATTGTACACACTTCACTGCCACCTAAACCCCCGGTTCCCTTGACAATTTATGTTTGGTTTGGAGTTAGAGTTGGTGCCCTTCAAGCCCCAGTCTGACTCCAAAGACCTGATCTCTGCTGTCATCTCTGTGATGGCGTCAGCAGGGACAAGTTACTTCATTGCCATGCATTATAGCTTCCCTGTCTGAAATATGTAAATGATAGTAATGGCATCCTCAGTAAATTGCTCTGAGATGTACAGGTGAAAAGTGCTATATGGCAGTGGCACTATATGTAACAGCTTTGCTGGTAACACCTGTAGCAGTCATGGTCATGACCTATGAGGGTTACCCAACCCATGGGAGTGTAAAGATCGTGACCAAGGGGTTCTCGAGATTCTGAAATAAATACACAAGAATGCAGAAGCTGGGCCTCTGAGAATTTCTTTATTGCAAATTACTACAAAACTACTATTAGGAAAACCAAATATATATCTATATAAAAATGTATGTATGTGTGTCTATGTATGTGTATATTATACTATGAGCCAATACAAAATTACCACCAGGGAAGCAACTGTGTACATTACAAGGGTAAGGCAAATATCAGTGTATTACAAGTTATTACAGAATTCCAACTAGTGAAGCAAATATATACTTATGAACCTTTACCTGTGTGTGCGCGCGTCTATAGATACATTATGTGAAGCGTTAGCGGCACAACATCATCAAACCACTTCGAGAATTTGAGTTAATCCACAACAGAAAAGTCTCACTTCAGAGATGACCTGCATCATTGAGTCTGGAGTCAACCAGGTGTCCCCATGGAGGGTCTGGTCTGTCTGGGAGATCTCTTGCAGGGAAGCTCTTGCAGAGAAGTCCATTTTGGGTAGGCAGCAAGTTACTTTTTATACCTTTTTGGTGTACATACACATGCAGGTGTAGGACATCAGTTGCCAGAATAGTTGTTGCTGAGTCCTGTTTTCCTGGAAGGTGAGTTTGTTACTAGTTTCTTTGTCCTGTAGCTATCAAGGTTTCTTTGTCCTGCCAACTACTGCATTAAGGAGGTTTCTGCTGAGCTTAGCAGGGATGTCTCGGGCTCTGCCTAAAGAGGTGTCTTTCTTTGTCAGGATGTCTACCTGCTGGCCTATGTAGAAGCTCCATCAACACCTTTCTGAGTCTGTGGCACACAGTAAAAGCCACTTTGATATCTTACCTGTTAAGAAAGTGCTTTCTGGGCCTGTCTGTCTTTCCACTGACTTTTGTGGGTTTTGGATATGATCTTGCAAAACCTTGTCATGGCTACAGGGCTTTTTGAAAGCCCAGCTCCTTGCTTCAGAGCTCTGTGGTAACTCCATGTTCAGGGATGATGCATACAAATAAAATTTTGGGGTGGTTCATGTTCCTTCTCTCACTGGCCTTCCATGAGGAAAGAGCAATCACGAGTTTCTGGAGGGAAGGATAGACTTTTAAGTCTATATTCATACACTATCTACTACAGTGAGCTCATGGACTATCACCGGAGCTGATAAAGGCTACAGTAATATGCAGAATAATAATAAAGACTACAACTTCAAAGGGAAATCCTACCCATCTTAATTTCTTAATGTTATTAAACAGAGAGATGAGGAAGTTGCAACCCACTTTGTGACTTTTTTATTTGATTTGTGCTAATATTTGCACGCAATTGCCATAATCAATTGGCATGCATACGGTAACTCACAATGGGTCATCCTAGAACATCGGAGTCGGATCAGAGCCACAGACACCTGAACATGAGATCTGCTTCCAAAGAGAGAACGTGAAACATCTGCATAATCTGAGCAGTTGTAATCCCAGCTCTTCACGCTTCTGTTTTTGCTAACACAATCTGTTCCTGTTATACATTTTTAAATAATTGCATCTGTACCCAACTGAACTGTGGCCTTTTTCTCTTCATTAACTTTTCCCCAACACTGTCCAGGGCCAGATAATTAAGAAAATCCACCAAGATAATTACAAATAACTAATATATTCTGTCAGTGGCTTTCTTCTCTTTGTAATTCCCTTCATGGGCTCTGTTTACTCTCTGAATGTCCTTATTTATCCACCTGCATGTCTAGAAGAAGGTCCTGTCCTGGATAACCTGTTACACTTGTCAGTTTTGCAAGTTAATGCAGAACATAATAAATAGTTTTTCTCTTCCTTTTTTGTATTTTTGTTGCCTTCCACCTTTATCAAAGATATCTCACTTTTCGTTTAGAAATCAAGAGTTCTGAAGTATTCTTTATTTGTACCCAATTTGTTTCCTTTCCTTCACTTAAGTTTTGATTCAAAATCCGTTGAAGAGCATGAGAAGACAACTAAATCTCATTGAAGTCAGTAGATATTCATACTCTGTAAATTGCAGATTGCAGTAACCTGTATAACTCAGCGTATCAGTATTTGATTTCCCTGTTGTCACTTTCAGTCCTCTATATTTCACTTGGCATTTTTAGCTATACAATTTTGTTGCAATAACAGAATACCTTTAGGAGTTGCATGGCACAGCACTTATGAGGTTTAAAGATTTCCTCTTCCACTGCAGAAAAGTTAATTGCACTGGGGCTGTGCTTTGCCGGCACCAATTAACACAGAAGCCGAAACTATGGCTTAACATTCCGGTCATGTGCATGTAGTCTGATTCGTTGACACCTCCTCAAGTACCTGCCCTCCTGCATCCCTTGTTCCTTCCTGAAGCTCCGTAGAGGTTGTTACAACAGTTTGCAAACACCAGAGTTTTGTTTTACTGCTATGAAGTAGAAGCATTGCAAGTAGAAGGAGATTTTAGAGTTTCTGTATATGTTTACAACTGAAGAAGCTCCAGCTAGCTCAATTATACTTGAGCAGCATGAGAGCCCAACCTCAACTCCCCAGCTTGCGTAAACCTCCAGATGGGTATCAGTTACTCTGCCTTGCAGAAAACAAAATTAATTTTTGGCGTTTGCATCTGTATAATTAAAAGAAGTTTTTAAGAAAATCAGATACTTTCTTATTATTTTAATATCCGATCATCAGTTTCTAAACAAGAGGCTAAAGGAAGTGGCAGGAAGGAGAATGGAAGAGTGATGGGATCCCTTATGCTTGATAGTTAAAGTGGAATGGATGGGGTTCCAGCTCTGAAATGAAGAAACCCTTGAAGCAAGCAGCATGGCAAAACCCAACAGCATTGCATCTGACTGGAGCAACCATCAAAATCCATATCCTAGTGGTATGGTCGGATTAGGAGGAGAAAGGGACAATGCAATAAGGTACCTGTGATGGTTTTCTACTTGCATACCAGAACATATGTTCTGCTTTCCTGAATGGAGCTGAAATCACTTCAGCACTCTCGTACTCACAGAACAAAGGCTCTTTCAGGCAGCAGCTCTATCTTTGCCTTCAAAAAGCCTTGGAGAAAGCCTCAACAATATTTGCCCTATACTAGAGACAGGGAACCGTTGCAGAAAGAAAACTAGGGCTAGATTTACAGGGAAGGTTTAGGTTTCATCACTGTAATAACTAATTTTAAGCCACCCTTAAGCTGTTCCGTCCATCTGCAGGAGCAGAAGTTCACCAAATTAATCTAGTTCACCGTGTTATCAGGGTAAGATGCTAGGCAGCTACATAAGGCAACTGTACTCTCCTACACTCCATACTTCTATGTTAGCCCTCATGCCTTGATCCTTCTGTGTTTTCACTTCTTCTGGAAAATAAAAAAACGTGCCTGTGTTTTAAAAAAATCTACATTATCTCTAAAAAAGAAATACCTATACGTATATATTCTTATTAACCTTATTATTGTTATTTATGCAATGAATGTTACCTAACTGTCACAACAGCTATAGTTCCAGCATTATCACACCACTTACCCTTGTGGGAGTTTCACACATTTTAACCCTTTCTATCTTTTCTTATTGTTTAACTTACATTTTCCTAAGACCAATATTTATGAAATACCTGTCACAGTCAGCTTCAATTATACCTGTTTAGGTCCTTAAGTGTTTAACTCCTTAACTCCTTTAACACCTTAGGTTCTTAATGTAATGTATCTAATTTTTTTGTGTTCATCATCCAAAATCACTACCAGCTAAACCTCATCTCACCAGTAAACTAAGAAAGTGCTATATCTTTCTGAGGAATAGGTTAGTTATGTAGCCTACTTCACAGAGCAAATTAAAATGGCATGAAGAATTGGGAAATTTGACTGCGAAGTCTTTGCTTAGCTCGTGAGACCGTTCTTCAGGAACATTCTTTAGGTGCATAAAATGAATTAGCTCCATGAAATAAGAACACAGCCTAAAATGGCTGGAGGTAACAAGCAGTGAGGAAAATGCAGGACACTGGAAGGACAGGTCAGCGCTAAAATGTTGGTAAAAGTCGATGGAATCAAGCTGCTAACTCTCACTTAAGCTTTTGTAGATATTCTCCAAAACTCCTGTGTAAGCAGCAGCATGTCAGATAGCTTGGACACACCATGGAGGCAAATTCAGGATAATGCCAAGTGGGCAATTGCAGGGTTTCAGTAGCATAAACCTGGGGTAAAATATAAACCCAGGTCTTCTGAGCTTATGACAGGATGTAATATCAATGTTTCCACTGAACAAGTCATATTTTCTCCATTCACACCTAAAAAAATGAAAGAAAAAAATAAGGCTGCAGGAATAAAGGGATTCTGTGGACAGAGGAGGCACATGGGCTGCTGAGGACTCCTTGGTGATTAATGATTGCTGGACAGACCCAAAACCTGAAATGACCAGACAGACCAGTGTCCAGTAAGTGACAGACCATATAATTACCAAATTACAGAGCATAAAAACCACTGACTGCTTCCAATTATAATGTGAAAGGGCAACTTCACAGTTGTGCCACTTAGTAGTGCTGGGGAAAGGCAAAGGAAAATGTGTTAAAGGCCTAATGAGGTGTGTGGGTGGAAGTTACTGCCATAGTTTACGGCTGTTCAGGTTGTTAGTTCCTACAATGTGTCACTATGAGAGAGAGAGAGAAAGCGAGGGAAAGGGAGGGAGGCAGAGATGGGAGGATTTGTGTGGGAAGGCATTTTCTCACCGGGCTAACCGCAAGTAAAGATTTGCTTTCCTTTACTTCTTCCTGAACAGATCTGACAATATATTTTAAAAGAGCCATTTAAGATTCCCAGACAGTTTCAGTAATTGATTCAGCGTTTTTACAATCCAGGAGACATACTTGTTTATTTTAGCAGGCTGGGGAATTGTTCCCTCGAAGCCCTTAAAAAGTACAACAGGGAAAAAAGAGATAGGGGCCTCAGTATATCAGCAGGAACAGATGGCGCAGAGGGACTGCTATATAAAATGCCAGATGAAACCCCAACCCCAGTGACAAAATGTCATCTGTGGCCTTTCCCAGAATGGTCAAATCCTATCCACGCAGCAGGGTACTCACACAACTGACCTTTTGTGAGCTTCCACCTTCAGAAGGTATCTCCTCCGATGGGGTGGCTCCAGGACCAGACCGTCCTCCACTTCATTGCAGATCACACTACCCTGTCACACATAGCTGACATAGACAACTGGGATCATAGAACCATAGAATCATAGAATGGTTTAGGTTGGAAGGGAGCTTAAAGATCATCTAGTTCCAACCCCCCTGCCATGGGCAAGGACACCTCCCACTAGACCAGGTTGTTCAAAGCCCCGTCCAACCTGGCCTTGAACACCTCCAGGGATGGGACATCCACAGCTTCTCTGGGCAACCTGGGCCAGTGTCTCACCACCCTCAGAGTAAAGAATTTCCTCCTAATATCGAATCTGAATCTCCCCTCTTTCAGTTTAAAACCGTTCCCCCTCATCCTATTGCTAGGGAATTAACCAGAGTACCTAGCTCATTTGACAGTCCTTAATTTAAAAGAGAAGTCACCTCCTTGGGTTTTCCAAGAGATATTTGCAGCTTGTTCTGTAGGCAATGGTGGTCTCAGCGCTGCCTTTGAACCTACCTTCAAGGGGCGCAGAGGTCAGCAGCCTTACTCTGTGCAAAGAGATTGCGCACTCGGTAGAGAAATAGTGATAAATATCCATTTGCTGGTTTGTGGTGTCACCGCAGTATCAGCTCCTTGAGACCCCATTCAGACTATTCAGTCCCACATGGTCCTTCCAGGCCCGATGCACTGGGGAGGATCTAAATCCTGAATCAGTAAGAAGTATCTGGCACTAAAAGGGAATGGCAGCTGGAAAAAAGCACGTAGATTTTTGTTGTTGTTGTTTTCTCTTACTTTGCCAGAAAAATAAGACCCTGCAAACCCATAACTGTATGTTGGATGGGAGGAGGGTGTCTTGCTTTTATTGATGAGTAGGGGTATTACAGAATTTCTGCTTCTTGGAAAAAAAGCACATTTTGGTTTGTTTGTGGTTTGGACTCAAAATACTAAAATTTTTGCAAGATGAGCCAAGAAGAGAACTAGGTATCCTGCAAAGAATTTTGGTGACATTTAAATACAATAGTAATTACAAAAACCCTCTCGCAGCCAGCTTACAAATTCTATAGCTGACCAGCTCCTTGCCCTTATGATCCTTACAGCCCATGCTGACCCCAAGGGAGTTACTCGGCAGGTTTTTAAAGGGAAATCCAGGTGTTAGACCTTCCCTTCCCCTACACCACCAAACAACAGGATCCAGTAACATTCTCAAATCAGTGTTAACTCACGGAATCAGAGGCCTGGACATTGAATTATGGTGCCTCTTCTCTGAAGGAGAGGTGGGAGTGCTCTTTACCTGCTTTGTAGATGAGGATTACAGCACTGACATCCCAGCTTTCCTACCAGATTCAGATGTGCTACCACCACTTTACACCAAAGTTTCTTAAACACGTGGTTATAGCAGACAACCTCTGGCTCTTCTGTTCTCTGTTACACAGAGAAAAACACAAAATTCACAGGGTCTCACATGCCCCGGAGGGGTCTCACCCAAGGAGGTTCCAGGGGCCAGTGCCTGCTTCAAGAACACTTATTTCATTTTATCCTGTGAGCATTGAATGTACAATGCATTAAAAATTCCAAAATAAGAAAAGCCGATTCCCCCTACCTGCAGTGAGTGTGTAAATCACGGTACTTTTACTTATTTTCTCAACAGTGGAACAGCTCCAAATCCTTCCCATGAGCTGCAGGAGGAATCATTGTATGACACAGAGTTCAGAAGTCCACCAAAGATGCTCAACTTGCATCTGCCAAGACCTTTTCTGTGCCTCTCCATCAATCGAGTATACTTTTATTTTCCTTGAATACGAAAAGCAGCTATTTCCCTAATTACTACACAAATTGAGTGTTTCTTTTCTTGTTCAAAGTGTCATAATTCCTACACAAACAAAAGATTTTTTTTGATCTAGAAAAATGAGATTTTGAGTCAACTACAAGCATGTTAATACAAGCCTTTTCTGCTTATATTATGTCACAGTTTGCTACGGCGCATCATTTGACGTGCTATGGCTATCAGTATGCCATGTTGTGACACTATGAAAGACACTGGAACTGCTGTTTACCTACCAAGAAACGATGTTAAAACAAACCAGAAAATTAAGTGAAAAAGTAAATCAAAGTGAATTTTTAAAGTTCTGTTTGGATTTCTTTCTCTAGGTTATTATTGTCCTCATGGAAAACTCTTTTCCATGGAGACAGTGTGAAATCTTTTTTATTCTTACTTTGACAAAATAGCTGTGCTTGACAAAACTATTAGAAAAAAATAATCTGAGTTTCTCTTGGCATAAGAAGCCCATTTCAGCAGAAAGGAGGGCTTGGTCCTGGGCTGGGACACCCAGCAAGGAGCAGGAACCATGCACCAAGGTCAGACAGAGCCCACTGGTGTCTCTGGAAGCCAGCTTGGGGACATATAGAGAAGAGGAGGAATAAGGACTCACAGGACAGTTGCTAAGTATAATCCAGAGAAGCAAATGAGCTAAGGGAAATGTTTTGTTCTTCAGATATAGCTGAATGTGGGTTGTTTTTAGACCCCGATGAAAAGTAGTCTGAGAGTTTTGTTTATCTTGGCTTTGATGGCAGAGGTTAGCTAGACACTTGTCGTGACATACAAGGGTCTGGGAAATGTTTGTTTCTTCTCCTGAGGAGAGGGTGCTTTGGAAATAGTTTTATGGTAAGTCCAAGTTTCAATTAAAGCAGCTATGTAACTTTTTCTCTTTTTCTTTTTCTTTTTCTTTTTCTTTTTCTTTTTCTTTTTCTTTTTCTTTTTCTTTTTTTTTTTTCTTCTTTTTTCTTTCTCCTTCTCTTTTTCCTTCTCTTTCTCTTTGTTTCACTGACCTCCTTAAAGTACAGGACATTGTTACTGCTCACTCTGCAGCTGGGGACATGGGGACATGCCACATATTTGGCGAAAGGATGTTTGAGTTGCTTGCATGTACTTTCTGAGGAGAGAGAGACAATTTTCAGTTGTCTGAAAGTCCTGAAGAAACATATACTCTGTTTTGTAAAGTTTTTGATGCAGGCAAGAATTGTGAGGCAAAGAACTGAAAAAGCAAAACCCATTACAGCTGCAAAGGAATGATTTTGTCATGGGACTTGAATCACACAGGAATGCAGTATAAGTCACTCTTTCCCCAATGTTTTTTCCTTTTTTTGAATGCTTTAATCCCAGAAGAGGGCTGGTGCAGGGGATGGAGGTGGCCCTGCTGTCATGAAAACTGTTTTATTGGATAAAGGAATAAACTTTTCATAAAGGAGTGTCTCCAAGAGAAATTCTTCAGACTCTTTGAACCACATCAAGCCACTATATTTTATTTTCCACAGGGAAAGAAAGCAGCTGCATGTACAAGTTAATCTGGAGTGACTTTTGCTTCCACAGGAAACTCTCCTGTTGGAAATCTGGAGTGACTTTTGCTTCCACAGGAAACTCTCCTGTTGGATGTTTGAAACAGCTTGTATATGGCAACACTCCACACTGGTACTTCCCAGAGGAATACAAGTACTTTCCTCAAACCAGAAATCCAGCAGAAAGGTGGCTAGCTAATTCTTTTTGCTCTCTCATACCAAAACTTCTGAAATCTCACTTTGACCACACAGGAATATATCACGATTTACACCTTCTAGCATCTATTGTTCTTCAGTATAGTAGGCTTTGAAATTTCCACACTGCAGCAACACACATCCCATCTCACACGGCCTAATAAAAATGGCATCACACTGAAGAGGAAATCATGCCACGGTTATGGATATGGAGGACAAGCTGTTCCTAGACCATGAGCCATAATGAGAACTGGGGCTTGAAATTTAAAGCCAGTCCTGGGTATCAAAGAGGCAGAAATGTTGAGCTCTTTAAAGTTAGGGAAAATATTGCCTATTTAAGTCTGTTTATCTTCCTCTTGTAGATTAAAGTTGCACGTGTGCCTTCGAGACAGGCTATTATCTTATCTGTTTTAAGCCACAGATAATAAGATTGTCTAAAAAGTGTATGTACAAACTCCACTCTGGTATTAATTCTTCTTAACTCAGAGATATGGCACATTCTTTCCAAAATAAAAGACATATTCTTCATGAGGCATCCACACATCTCTTGCCTTCAACACATATACATGGATTGCACTAATAGTCAGATATTTTGGCCCCAGTGTGCCAGGACAAGCTCTAACACTCTTGCCAGAACAGATAAAATTAACTTTGCTGTTTTCTCCATATTCATACAGCTATAATCAATCAAAAGATGCTCAAGAGTTTTTTGAGAAATATTTTTCCTACCATAGACAAAAGTGAATTTGCACCTATTTTCTGTTTGTCTTTGTCACAGAAGACTGGACATTTCTTTCTTGATCTATATATGTAATGCTGGGCAGTCTCAGCCATATATTATAGACTCTTTAGCTTATTTCCCTTGAACAAATCTGAGCACCAGCTGCTCATCAGTCCTGTGTGCACAGGGGAGACGATAGACTCTGTTCATAATGCATATTTAGACAGAAGGGATTGTAATGTCACTTTTTCCTCTTACATGCCACTTCTCCTAATGGCTGTCAGGAAGGCATGGTCTACACTGTATCTAGGTTTTTTACTGCATAGAGCTGAAGCAGTGACTAGTTAACACTTAATTATTTTGGCGGAATGCAATTTTAGTTTCATATGTGACATAAAAATTAGACCTGGAACAGTCTCACTGAGCTATTCAGACACCCTTTTATTACAAGTAAGAAAAGAAAGGAACCAAAACAAACTACATGAAGTTTCCACAGGAAGCAAAGAACAATCCAAAAGACAGCAAGCCTGCCAGAAAAGACTCAAAACATTCGAAACAAAATAAAGATAAAACAAAAGGCAAAAATTCATTTACAGGCAAGTGCACCAATTAATTTCTAAGAAGTTTAACATTCTCCTGGAGCATACCAACAACTTGATTAGAAGGAACGGCAAACACAAACCACTGCGCTGTAGGTGGGCTTAGACAAATCGAATTTGAGTACTGCTTATGTCAAAGAATATCTAAAACAAAACAAAACCCAAGCACTTATTTTTAATAATATGTTTAGAAGTGAAGTATAGGGAAAAGGGAGGAGGACAATCTTAAAGATATTAGGCCTAGACATGGGAAAACTATCCTGTTTCCATCTCTGCCAAATACAGCTTTTCAGATTGTGGGTGAAGAATAAACTCTCACTGTGCCTCCGTTTCCCATATTACAAGCAGATAATCATGTTTTTAACATCTGGCTTTTAAAAATATGGTCTCTGAGTCATTTGGAGTGATACATGTTGTTTATGCTGCAACTGTACAGTGCCGAGGACATTGAGGAATTTGATCATCATTATTGCATTTATGCACCACCAAAATAAAAGCAAAATATATGTTCAAATTTCCTATGTCCAAATCTCTACTATCAATATAGACCATTCTGTTCCCTAAGGCAATGCATCACTTTTACAATCATCAACATACTGCATTTGAGCTATCACCTCCAGGAGAAAATAGTGTCTCTGTGGTGTATTATACTTGCTAGCATTTTTTTTCAGATTTCAAATAAAATTATCAGGAGCACTATCAGCAATTCTCCAAAAGCTACAGCAAAGCTGGAAAAGCATGGTTAAAAAAATCCTTGAAACTTCTGAACCTGCTGAATTTGAAATAATGTCATCACTTTCTACAAATATACACTTGCTCTAAATAGACCGGATTAGTTTTCCATAGCTCTTCAGAATATTAGCATTTCTTATGGCGTTTGCATATTTGCATAGATGATACTCCCCACGCTTTCCTAAGAGAGAGATCCCGATAGCACTTTCTGGTCCACTGGCAAGATGCATTCAGTACTAGAGACACCCACCCTGCTTTCACTTCCAGGCAGAAATCCATCTCCTCCTAAACACTGGGCTCCTTTTGGGGGTGCAATTCCTCTAGCTTTCTACATTTCCTTTTCCACACATTCTCTCTTCCAAGAACACATTAGAAAGTGCGGTGGATGAGCAAGATGACAAGCAGAGCAAACTTGCCTCAACGCACTCACTCATGTTTGAGTTCCTCATCTCTCTCTAGCTCAATGGTTGGTAGGGTCCTTCCTTGCTGTGCAGTTATCAGCAAGGGGTTGGTGGTTGCCCCCTTTTTAGCCAGTGCCATAGCCTTTTAGATCACTCTCCTTGAGTAAAGGAGCTGACAGCCTGGTTCTCCTCAGCTCCCAGATGCAGAACTGTGATCTATTCCTCTCCTGGGCACCTTTGACATCAATCTACAGGAGAGCTGTTTGCACCACCTTCTCTAGAAGTCCTGTTTTAAAAGAAAAGCCCTGTCCTCCCTCAGCTCTTTGGAAGAGACATGAACACCCATCCCTGAAGAATGAGTCTGAGCTCTGAACCCAGAGCAGAGGGAGATAGTCGCCTACAAGCCTGAGCCAAGGAATCTGCGACCTGCTCCTGGTCCGGCATTGGCGTCAAGTGCAGTCATTGTGTTGAAGGACCTAAATCTACCAGGCACTCTATAAGCAGCTCGTGGCCATGATGTAAATGCGCTGTGTGGTTAGGATCAGGTTGTGTGATGCTGATCATGTTAATTTATGGTCCGGATATTGCACCTCTCTTTCAGGTAAATCTGTGTGTAGGGTAGCTACCCAGGTCTAATTCCAGGTTTTGAACTTTTCTCCGGTTGACCTCGGGCTGAAATATGAGCCTCGCACAGCATCAAGTATCTAATTCCACAGAATGGGAATTAGTCTCCTAGAATGCCGCAAAGTTCTTGAAAATGATGGCTTTGGCTTTTGGTTTATACATGAGATCTGTTTCCAAATGCTGGGAAGGTATTTACACTTGAATTTACATTCTCCTTCATGAGCTGTGCCGTTTGAGTTGCCTAAGGAGTGCTGCTTTTTTAAAAAATAAATCTTTTTTATTGAAATGAAGATAACCACCAAGATCGTGAAATAGGAAGGGAGATGCTTAAAAGTGATCTATTGCTAATGATATGAGGTATGTAAACTTTTACAGAAGTGATTTCACTCAGAGATGAATTATTGATACCTGCTGTGTGCAAGGTGAAAAAAACAGATGTGATAAACAATGCAACAACTGTGACAAAGAAGCATTTTATTGCTTGTTATTTTATTGTTTATTATTTCCCCATTTATAAAGATGATGAGTATGGAGCAGCGCCCATCTCTGAACTTCAGTAGAAATCGATCTGAGAAATAATTAAAATAATTGAATCCTTGCAATGTTTTCTGAAACAATCTGTAGAAATCTGAGCTGAAACCGGGTCTCTGCAACTTATGTATATCTCCATCTATTTCTTTTCTAAATCAAAAAGATATCCTTGGGGCATGAATCTGGGGTATGAACTGATAATTAAAATGTAGAGACCTGAATTAGGGTCAAGGCTGCATTCCTGAACATGCTGCAAAAATGTAAATAGAGACAATTCAGGCCTTTGCCTGCACATCCACTCTCCTTTCCTCTTTAACATGAGATTAAGGGGATATCCACTGAAGGTGGACTTAGAATCTAAAATATGTTAAAGAAAGCACATTTCCATACACTGCTCTGAAATCGGTGGCAATAATTCCCTAGTCTGCTATTAAAGCCAAGAATTTTAGAGGATTGCAAAGGGTCTGGCATGTATTTAGATAAAATATTCAGAGTTCTGGAAGGGTCGAAGCTCTCCTGCTCCTTGGTGCGCACCAACTTTTAACTACTGAGAATCAAGAAGAAACTTTCCCTGCCCTCTGAGCGGATTTTGCCTTAATTGCGAGGTCTCTGGCCTTTCAGAGCAGGTGGCCCCGGCCCCCACTGGATGATCATACAGCTGCTGCTTCTGCTGTTCTTCAGTTTTATCGTCCTTGGAGAAGAAATTGTTTGCTTGATGAGCTTCGGCCTTTTAGAGCTGCATGTATAAAAATGCTTGGGTATAATATGTTCTTCTTTACAGCAGGAATTACACAGGCAAATAATCAGCCGGAGCGCTAACGAGGTATTTGCATGCATAATTAGATCACTTGTAGGCACATTTTTATATGCAGCTTGAACCTGAGCCTGACAACTCTTGAAGCACCAGGTAACATCATTTTGGTTGAGTTCCTCGGGACTGGTATCCACCTCTCTGATTCTGAAGATAAGATCGCCGTCTGCACATCAGTCTTTTTAGGAAAGCTCAATACAGACACAAAGACATATTTAAGCTAACTTCCAGCTCCATCCCTGTATCTGGTGCTTTCGTTTGATGGGATCTGGGAGACTCCTAAATCCAGGATGTTAATTAAACCTTTGAATTCTCAGATGTGCCTGTATTCTCCTCTGACTAAGCCCAGGGGTCAAAGTAGACATTAAACTGTCTGACTAAGACCCTTTAAAGTATAATCTTTAGCGTAACGCCCTGATATAGACTGAACGAATGTTCTGGGCGCTCTTCTCTCCCACTAACGCTCCCCAGAAAAGATTTGCTCTCTGTAGGAAATCTTGCACTGTGCTGCAATGCGAGGTTTTTCCAGCGTGCTTTTCTGGGAACTGGCCCTTTACGCTTGGAAACAGCCTTTTAACAGCTGCTTTGCAAACAGCTACAGCGTCTGCTCGGTTTATTTACTGTAGTCATTCTTTATACTTGCTTCCCATCACTTTTTCTTTCTGATTTCTTAAGAAGTGGCACATGTTGGCTCGGGGAAGCGATGCAGCCTACAGGACTGAACGCTAACTGGATGAAAAGGGAATCTTGATTTTCTTCCAGGGCTTCTGTGTGCTGTGAGTCACTTCACTTCTCCATGCCTCTATTTCTAGCGGTGGAAGTGATGATGTTATATCATTTTTAAAGCACTTTCGAGATATCTTGATGAAAAGTGTTCTGTAAGAATTAGGTAATATTTCTGTTTACATCTGCAAGCACTTAATGGCGTAAGATGTGAGTTAACTGTGCACTGTGTTTGGCAAAAGCCATTCTTAGCAGTTCTCCCTCCTCTTGCATTAGGAAAACAATTAAAGCAAGTGATTAACCTCCCCTATGCCATTGATTTGATAATGGACTCTGGTGTCCTCCTTTCTTACTGAGCTGAACTGTCCTAATCGTGTTTAATTTCTTTTCATATGCAAGCTGTATTTAAGGGTCTAAGAATTTGTATTGAACCTTTAGATGTCTTATGCAAAACATGTTGAGATTAGAAAGAAGATTCCAAAGATTTCAGTAATTTTTGGATTAAACCCTCC
>VFFE01008974.1:4016930-4116372 GCA_008921705.1 Burhinus oedicnemus
GGAGGGGTGGTAGGTGTGTTGCATTGTTTAAATTATCTAAATAGAGATAAATTCATACTGGAAATTATCAGATTTCTTTGGAGATTTTTGTGGACAAAATTTGGAATGGGAAACATCCTGCTACTTCACTTTCCATCCATTATTTGAAAACTTCGCAAGAGAATTAAGAATTTCCTCTTGTAGATTGACAGACACTAATGTATGAAAAAGGAAAAGTCTGTTTCTGTATATAGCATGAGGTATTTATTAATAAATTTGTATAAATCACGGGCGATAATTCCTTTCCTTAAGAAAAGTGTTCAACCAAATTTTAAATCGGTAAGTTTCTTCTAAACTTTTTTCTTGAATTTGAGTTTTTCTTTAAAAGAATTAATCCAGCCTGCCTCACCTCAAAATCCCTCCAAATAATCCCTATATTTATGGTTTTTTTGGAGTTCAGTTAGAAGTGTAACTTGACTTAGTTGAATTCAACATTAAATTTCCATTTTCATGGGAAAATATATTTGTTTTGTTTACTAACATTTATTATTATTTGTTGGGTTTGGGGGACTCCATTCCCTTTCCTAATATCCTAAAGCCATGGTGGCTGAAGTATATACAACCTCTACATGTATGGGAATAAAATTTATGGATGTGGATGGAGAAATACACAAACACTCATTGTATTTTATGTATAACATCAACAGTCCGACAGACCTTATTGTTTATTAAATGTATGTAGGAATTTTCCATAGAGATGATATTAAAGGTGCATGTGCTCTTTGTGCGGTAAAGTGACAACAAAAAGCCTGTGAGGGAAATGGAAGGGTCCCTGTGTCTGTGTTTTGTTCATATGGGGTCGTTTCCAGGTTCCTAATAACAACTCCCTTTAGCAGCGAACCTGGATATAGACCCAAGTACTCCAAGGGTTGGTATATCGTAACCTAATCCTCTTCAAGGGCCCCTTTCTTCTTTCAGTGCTGTTGTCCAGTGAAGAAATATGTATCAGTAATATGTGCATGCATCAGTAGTTCTCAGTCAGTGTCTGCGTTGGCAGCCTTCCACTCCTAGACAACCATCTCCTAAATTCAGCTGTTGCAATGGTCTGCATTGTCTTTTCCCTTGACTCTCTCTGATCCCTGGCTTCTCCAACATCTCTTCTGTGTCGTATTTCGGAAACTCCTTTCCCTGTCTTAGAAATTGGTGAAGTTTCTTTTTCTGTTTCTCTTATACATTTATTGTTTTCTACTCCCTTCATCAGAGCAAATCTGCAGTCAAGTGGCTGAAAGGTTTTCATTCATGTGATCCTCTATCTGATTTTTACAAGAATGTTCAGCTTCCCTATTTTTAACATAAATGAACTCATGACAGAGAAGTCCATGTCCAAGCTTTCTCTTAAACAATATTTTAGCTCACAGATGTTTCCAGGATGCTGCCTTGCAATTTCATGGTGACTCATAAGCCTTTTAAAGCAGCCTTTTAACAACTTTTAAAAATATCTTTCATAATACTTTTAGACTGTGGCTAAGACTCCAAGCAAGGTTTAATATCATACAATCTTGCAAAACATTTAAACTCATAGCAATGAAATAGTGATCCGTTATCTATCATTACCAAGGTTGGAAATAAATACAGATTTATTATCTGAGATTACATGTTCAGCTGTATTCTCTAACACAGTACTATTTCTGTGTAATAGGAATAATTATCCAGAACCAGTATACAACTTTTTCAGCAGACACCAACAAATCCATGCCAACTGTGGACCATAGATCTAGTTTCACAAATACATTTACTCTTTCGATGTCAGAAACTTATTCTTCCTTTTTTCTTTCCCAGCTTTTTTCATAATATTGTTCTCCTTGATGGGAATTTGACTTATTGGCTTGTTTCATCTGTATTTCCTTTAGCTCACATTTCTCTTTATGTATCTTCATATATATTTGATTATAGTTTTGCTCTAACTGAATGTTCATCACATTGTGTACTTGTGCATGAATTATATTTTGTATATACTGCTTTCTGCATGTGTGTTCAATATCATCATGGTTTTTGTCTGTAAGTAAACTCTACAAAAATCAAATGAATTTTTTTCCCATTATGATTTGTGTGCAAAGGCTCAACCTAAACATCAGAAGATATTCACTAGTGGTTAAGAGAGTATTCTGGTCACTGGATGTAGCTGTCTTGAAGAACAGATATGGTGTAACATCTTCTAGGAGTGCTATTGATCATCTCAAGTGCTTCATGCACATTACATGTGAAATCTTCATTTTTCAATATGCATGTGTGTGTGTACAGACTCAGATTTTTTGGTACTTTCCTACAATGGATTTGCTTTACAAATAAATGAAGCTCTGTCTAAAAACAAGGCACTGCTTTGATATATTTCCTTCCACACTGTATTTGATATTTCACACTGCTTGAATTTTATTTGCATTTTTGAAGATTTATCTTTGAATAATCTGCATTGATTTTGCCTGCATGTATATCTATGAGTCTGTGTTTCCCTCTAAAAATTTGTGTTTGTTCTGGTTATACTATGCATCTATTGAAATAAGGTTTTTTAAATTTAAATCAGAAACAGAAGACAAATCTTTTCTTCCTTTTGGGGATCTGATCTAAAATCTGATTTTAAATTAAGGATTAGGGATTTCACAAACCCTGAAGAATTGCATGGTTTGTTTAACTATCCTCAATATATTACAAATCTCAAAATTTTCTTGTTTTTATATTCTCATGAGAAACTGGCACTTGCAAAAATCAGACCTTTTCAAGGAGTGCAGTACTCTTTCAATGTATTTAACACACTCACGTAACTTTGGTCTTCATCACCTAGTTAGAGGCTACTAAATGCATCCAATCCTCTAACCCATGGACAGCAAAAATGCATTTGGAATTTCAAGTCAGACTTTCTAGTTCTTGCTGTCTATAATCAACTCAATTAATCAGTTCTGTATGAAAGAGTTTATGATAAGAAGAGGAAGATTTTTTTTTGAAAGGTCAGGTTGCCCTGGACACTATTGCTTTACATGGACTTGAAGACTTTTTTTGTCCAGGAGAAACTTGAGATTTTGTCAAATCTGCCCACAGCATTTGACTGTTACATTTGTGGAGTTAAAGATCTACCTCTTGAACCACTGCTTTGAAATCCTACAAACATTTTAGACTGCTGTTTTGAGAGGTTTTGCCTTTTGTGCAAAAATCTTTTAGGTAACCAAAACCCCCTACATAAAGTAGAGGGTATCCTCAACTTGGAAAACAAAGATGCCCGTTCTACAGCTGTTATGGTATGTACTGAGAGGCTGCAAATAGATCTACAAATAGATCCGGTGATAAAGCAACTCGGTTCTATTAGCGCTAAAGGGTTGTTTGGAACTTCTTTCATTTATTAATAAAACCACCAGCCTACAAAGCAAAGCTTTGATCATTTGCTCTTCTGACAGACTGTAGACTTCATTCGTTTAGTTTTCATTCATTCTTGTGAATTTTGCAAACTAGAAATTACAGTTTTATGCAAAAAAAATGTTGCTGCCTTGATATTTACAAATGAGCAGGTGTTAAGGTAGTAACAATATACTTCTTGTCATGTTGGTTTCATAGATAAAACCTTAACAATTAAATTCTGTAATTACTCCTTCTTATGCTGATATCCCTACGAGGAGGATTCACTTCTCCATAAAAGCACTGGATATGTATGCCACTCCATGTTCTGATACAAAATCCCCCATTAACCTTAGATAATCCCAAATCTGTAATATTTTTTTTTCTTCTGATAAGTCTTTTGCAAAGCTAAAATCATAAGTGTCGGTTCTATGTGTAGGTAATGCAAGAATTAGGACAATATAATACTAATAGACGTATTAGCCTTCTTACAAAATTTCAAAGCTTTCTAGAAAATGTATTTTTACATTGGATCCAAACCAGCTCAATTTCCCTCTCTCCTGTTGGAGGGCCAATATTTCAGAGAAATAAATCAATACTTGTTGATCCAAACTGTTCCTGCAATGGAAAGGTACTCCCTGGAAAGACGGAAAGCAGGAACTTTGGTTTCCTGCACTACGGCAAGCTTCCGACCAATGTGTTGTTTTGCAGGGATCTTGCTTGTGCTCTATCCAGCTTTATAACCAGGGTAATTAGGACAGATAGTCTCAGCTGAGATAACTCTGTGGAGCTCCACTGAGCACTGAAATTTGGTCCTATGCCAGCTTACATCAACTTGAAGATAGGGCCTTCAGGTGATAAGTTGTTAGTGGCAACTTATTCCCATGGTACAAGGAATTCTGGCTATTAGCAGAACCTTTACTGCTATTGACGGGTATTATATTTCCAAAATTATATTCCTGTTACAACATTAGTTATTGTAAATCATTTGAAACAGCCATATAAATATGTCTGGAGTGGTATGCTCTGGAAACCTAATCGATATGGTGTCACATTAAACAGTGAGGAACAGAGGAGTAAAGGGAATCTCTAATTACAAGGAAAAGATAAATAACTCTGTGCAAACATGTGGAAACATGTGGTGGATGTCACATAAATAACCCAACTGTAGGTATACAATGGCAGTATTTTTTTCTTCCCAGTTGTCCAGAGGCTGTGCTGGCCATGGATCTGGCCTAATTTTCACCCCTCTGCTTGTCTGCCAACTTGTTAGACCTTGTAGGCTATTGCTGTTTCTTTTGACAAGCCAACAAGCCAACAAATTTCTTTGTATTTATCAGAGGCCATTTATGAGGCCAGTACCTGCTGGAGCTGCTTTCAGCAGGCATCTCACTTAGGCTGGTTGGCTTGCACCATCTGCAGACAAAGTGACAAGCCCTGTGATGGTCAGTTTGTCCTATATCACTGTCAACTGTAGAAAGCACCACATGCTCATTTCGTGGTTAGTAAAATCAACTGAACTCAGGTTGTATTCAACTGCTGTGTAAATTTAGGATGGGGATAGGCATGGGGAGCGTGGAGGAGGACTGACCAGAGTCACTGCCCCTCTTCTGTGCCTTCACTGAGTATTTAGAACCCCATATGATGGAAGTACAGCAAAAAGGGAGCCTTGAATCCGCCACCCCCGAATCATCTATCTCACACATTCCCCAACATCCACGACTACTAATTTAGCAGATCGCATGTTTCTCCTGTTGTACGATCATTTCATTCTTCCCATTAATTCCCCAGCTGCTTCATTTTTGTGAAACCCACAGTTGTTAAGCACTGCTTTGGTAGAACCTTTTTTCCTGTGACACCAAGGAATTAGGGCTGGGCTCAAAGTCTCCTTCCTGTCATGGGCGAGATGGAGCAAGCAACAGCCCGTAGTGATCCGTACCCTAGGGTTTATGTAAGAAACAGTGAGACATGAGTTTGACATGAACAGATTATCTCACACCCTCACTTGCTCACTCCTCCAACAGCATTGAGATCACCAGGTCTCAACTGCCCTTCCCCACAGGGAGGTGGTCACTGGCCCAGCAAGGTCAGGCAGAAAGCCGTGCAGGTCCGTGCTGTTCTACCAGTTACATCTCAGGTGTCCCCAGCCGGGTCCCTGGGCATCACCCAGCATTCATCCACATGAATCTCCCTGATCTGCAGGATCATCCCCTACTTCCTGGATCTTTCCTCCCACCAGGATCTTCACCTTCTTCTTTCTGAGGCCGTTTCTTCCTTTCAGGAAGAAACTTTCCTTTCCTTTCCTTCTTTCCTTCCTTTCATTTTTTCCTTTTTTCATTTTGGTGCCACCTCTTCTTTCGGAGCACCCAGTCCCCAGCTTTCCCAGTCTAAACAGTTTGTGTGCCGAAGCACACCACACGATCATCCTCCAAACTGGTGTATCTGTCTTATGTCTCCTCATATACTGGAGGACTCAAGAAATCCCACTTTTGTTTGGTCTAGGTGTTATCAAAATTTACAACTAGCCTTTACCAGGTGTAGCTAGAAAGTAGCAGTCTTCTGCCTGTGAGTTCAAAATAACTTGGACATTGCTTACACATGCACGCAGAGAGAGAGAGAGAGATACACACACACACAGAGTTATCTATCACTCGTTTTCACAATTTAAGCCATTTTTTCACCTATGACACCTGCCCATAGAAAAACATCAGATTTTCATGTTGAAGAGGGGAAAAAAATCCAAGGAGGAACACTGGGAGTTTATTCCTTGGAGGAAGACTGAATGGACACAAATAAACGTAAAGTAAAGTAAAATGAACGGATATTTTAAATCACAAAGGTTCAGTTTTCCACCCTGGACCAAATAGTAAAGACGCCACAAACAACAAATGGAACAGTTTAAATCTCTGTTAAGAAAAACAATTGAAAAAAAAAAAAGAAAAAGAAAAATAGAGACATGTTTTATTAGCTCATCCAGATGGCTCATGGGCTCTGGCTTAAGCCGTATCATAACATTACAAACTGGACCCAGATCTGCAAAGGTGCTGTGTACCAGCAGCATCCTTGGGTGCTAATAAGACCATTTGCTAGTGCAGAGATAGGAATGTGTGCATACTCACAGATTTGGAGCCATATGCTCAAGTTCTTTTTGTTTTGTTTTGTTTTCCCCCAAAGAGCACAATTTTTCCCTCTCTTCTACTCAGCCATTTCTCCTGACATAAGTGGCTTATTCTCTGCTCTGATCTCTCCTTCCAGTTTCAGAGCCTTTCTTCTCGAGGTGTCACAGCCGTGCAAAGGTTAAGTCCCCTCCCTAGGCGGAGAGGCACTAGAGATACTTGAAAGCTGTCAACAATTTCAATAGGAATCTTCCTTTCACAGTGAAGGACCTCGCTTGTCAAAGCAAGCTGTTCAGCAGCTTGGATTCAGCCTACTTGATCCAGTCTGTTTACCTCTTAGGATCGCTTGCAGGGTGGGTGTTTGCTCTGCACTTAATGCCGGCCTCCGCTTAAAATCTTACCAGTCTGGTAGTGCAGGTGCGGAATTCACTCGGTCGTTACACTAAAGATAACACCAAAGCGCTCAGTGTAAGTGTGATTCTGTCAGATGAAGGTGCCCTGCTTCTCCACGTGGCTTGTTTCGACTCCACGCCAACCCTTTGCAACCAATTATTGCTGCTCCCACTAAGTGGGAGCCCAGTAATTATGGAAAGCGTTGCATTCTCTAGCATAAGGGTGACAAACTCTACCTCATTTCACTCCCGCATTCAATCCAAAGGGGTTTAGAAGCTGATCCAGTGAAAGAATGTGCCTCAAGTTAAGCACATGAATAATTGTGTTCCATTTTGGGAACTCAGAGGATAAATATTTTCTTGGATAATAATCCCCAACAAGATACGCACCAAAGGTGCTATTGTTATAACACTGTTGCACAATCGAGTATTATATTTTTTCAACAATTAGCATCTACTTGCACAAGCAGCCTAATAAAATAATTTATTGTGCCATTTAAATTTTGCATTTTGAATCGCTACAAAACAATCTCCCTTGAATTTTAATGATGTCATCCACCATGCTTCATTGTTGCAATACTAACATCTTAACTACCTTCTTTATTACAATCTTGTCGTCAGCCAATAAAGCCATATGAGTCATTAATTTAAGCACAACTCATTTTTGCTAGAGGTAGATGGTGGTGGCAAAGTGGGAACCTTCCTTTCTAATACTCTACATCATTTGGTGAACCAGCAGAATTTAGCTCCTCTGGTGCCGTGTATTTTCTCTGTTGTCTTGGGCAAGTCAGTTGAGTTTGCATTCATGTCCATATTATATGTCAAATTTAAGTACCTAACATATGTGTCATATATGAGCTAGGAGATGGGTGCCATTACTGTCAGTGGAGACCTGAAGCTCAACTCATTTGCTTCACTTGCCCAGAACCATTTTACATGTCTTAAAATATCTACCTAAGATGTTTTCATGGGTTTGGTGGATATAGCATAGGTTCAAGGGAACTATCCTTTCCTGTAACCTTTCCTCAGCAGCAACACAAAGGATGTGATCCTCTTCCCATCTCCACACACAATTTACTTCGTATGTGCTTTTAAGGTAAAGCTTCATTGTTAATTGTAGATACTTGTGTGATTGCTATTAGAATAGTATAGTACATGCTTCCCTGAGTGCCTCTCTCCGTCACAGCTCTGGGAGATCAGAAAGTATCAGATGTGAAGGATGAAAGTCAAATTTCCCTTCCATTGTCTCTTGTTCTCCTACCCCCACCCTCCCACCCCCTCAAATATCTCAGTGTCTGATTTAAATTTCTGCAGACTGGGATTTATATCACACAGTAAGGTCCCAGTGCTCAATGTAGAGGGAAGAAGGAGAGTTAAGACAGTTTAGAAGGAGATTGAAATCAGACAGCGAGCTGAGCAAAGAGTAGCCAAGAGCTTCCCAATGGTGTTTCTACACATTGAGCAGGTAAGAAGTCTCAAATTCTTCCTCTCAGAAGCTATTGTCTATATTTGAAGGACACACTTCTGCTCGCAGGGAAGCTGCAGTTCAGAGCTTTCTTCTGCAGGTAGATGCCTCTGATCCTTCCTTCAAACAATTGAACAAGATACCTGTCTCCTCTTTCAAAGCATGTAAGAGAGAGGGGAACAGAACAGCTCCTGAGTTAGAGACTCTCAAAGTGAGACGGGGAAGTTGTAGACTCAGTCCCTGCTTCTGCCCATGTCTAGCCTGCTCCTGGAGATAATGTCTTTGACAGCTGTTAACTGTTCTGAGCAGTCATTTTCTACCCACCAGAAAAAAAGATCTTGGCCCAGAAGGAGCCTAAAGGTTACAGTATTCTCCTTTGAGGGGAAAGAGAAGTTTCTGGCTCATGTTCCAAGAAATAGTTACTATTTTACATGCAATAGACATGGGATGAAGAAAGACATTCGAGGGGTGTTAGTGCTACAATAAGACTTTCAGACTGTTGCAATTCATAAAGTGCTTTAAAATGGGAGAGTACACTTGCTGGAAAAAAAAGGATGGTCTAGCTAGAAGAGCTCTAGATCACGAACTGAGAGACTTGGGTCTGTCCCTAACTCAGGAGAGCCTTGGTAAAGGGGTACTCCATTAGTGACGGTGATATTCCTGCTTCAGTTCTGTTCTGATGAGAAACACAAACATAAAGCCAAGCCACACTGAATCATAAATCATCAATTCACAAAGGCAGTTCAGTGCTCTGGCTGAGAAATTGCTAGAATAGAGCACAAATAAGGCTCAATCCCCTATGCAAGCAGTCTCAGTAGCATTTCAGACTCTTTTACTCCCTAGCAATGTGTTTTCTGATCAGGAACGAGAGATGACTCAAGGCACATCCCTAGCCTCATACCAGAGCTACCTCAAACAGAATATTTAGAATATTTAGAATATTCATTCCCAGTGAGCATAGTGATTTTGTTATTGCAGTACATGGTACCCTTCCTTCTGCCTAGAAACAGAATTCCTTAGTTGTGTTATATGCTCTATACTGATAACAGATGGTGGTAATTTTTTCTGTAGCCTCAGTTGAATAGTCTCATGTTTTGGAGAAGTTCTGTAGTGTTATTTCTGCAAACCACAAAGTCGTGAAGTGTTGTGGATTTTTTTCAAGCTGAATGGAAGATATATTTTTTTTGCCTAGGAAATTCTACACTATTTTAATGTAGAACTCAATAAACCTTTTCTGACAGCTATTATGATTATTTTTTAACTCAAGCCATCATTTATTAACTGAATGTATCTGGCCAGCTTAAATGACATTCTTTTGATATTTTTTACATGTGTTCTAGTCTCTTTTTTAATATGTATCCTAGGAGATAATGGTAGTCTATAAGATTTTCAAAAGTCAAATCATGTTATATATATCACATGGGAAACATTTATGGTGGATGGCATGATAGAAAATGAACCTTGTTAGAGCATCACGTTAGGTAATTACAGTTTGAAATATGTACAGTATTATCCCCCGTAGATGATTAACCCACTTTTAAGGGGCGATAGGTGTTATTAATTGACCTGTTCACTGAACTCTAGAAGGTGTTTGGGAACGTGCATATACCACAAATTATGGTTCTATGTCGTTAATCATCCAAGTCTCCTTCATGACTCAGTAGACGTGGAAATCAAAAGGCAAAAGGCTAACAGACAACCCATTCTTTTACAGGCCCACAGATATAGTACAATAAATAAAATCGTTCAGGACACAGTTCAAAAAGAAGTGACCTTTCTCTGTGTTTCCTGTCAGATTTAACCATTTCCCCCTTCCCACCTCTGTTTTCTTTGCTGGAGCTGCAGTCTCATGCATTGGTTACGTTCCTCAACAATATCTCGTGCCTCCATCTCTCCGTTTCAGGTGTCTCCTCCCTTTGACCCTTTTCATTTTTCTTTGTGTTGCCTTTTCATTCCATTCCCCCCGTAGCATATGCCACATAAAGCTGACTGGGGTGGCTGTACCTGGGGAACGGCATTTTCCAACCGGTGTCGTTTGACAGTTCTCAATGTGCAAAGCAACGAAGGGAAAGGGCAGAAGAGCAAATAGCGTACAGACACATACAAGTGGATGGAGGTCTTCATCCCCTCAAGAAGTTTGGTACGGGGTACCCCTGTGCTCCCCTGTGTACTGTCACCTTGTTAATGCACATCTTCCATGAGCACTTTCAGAAACACAGTATAACCACTCAAATGTATAATAGATAAGGGAAAGACAGCAGACTGAAACTAATTGAGCTATTCCTCCAACAGAAATGCAAGAGAAGAGGTTATTAATATTCTTCCTAGAGGCTTTGGATGTGCTCCAATATGTGATGAGAGATCTGCACCTGTATCCTTTGTGAATATTTAAGTATACCTTATTGTGGTGTCAGGACACAGACTTTTGTTCTGTTTGTTCTGCTAATGGGATTTAGCTTCATCAAGTAATGTTCAGCATGAGTTCTTCTAAAAGATGCCTGTATGGTTAAACTATGGTAACTCGAACGATGAGTTAAAGACTTGACTGAACACTGAGTGTTGCTTATGAAATAATCATGACTTTGAGATGATGGATAGACTTGATTCCCTGAATTTCCAGCTGAGATTTTCAGCAGGAGCTTCATTAGACAGACATGGGTTGAGCCTGTTGTAATCCAGATACAAATGAATTGAAAAACTGTTCTAACTTAAAACTTTCAGATCTGAATAATTTAGATTGCCTGATTGCTCCCCAAACTAACATCTTCATTCCTGTTTTGATGGCAGAGAGGAGTGGAAGTGTCGTATTGTTGTACCGAGTTTAAATAACTTCAAGAAACTTTCCCATCTAATCAGGGAAAATAAAATTCATATGTTTTGAAGATGAGCAAAACTGTAGAACTGTGCCAGGAGAAAATGTGTTAGTCTGAAGACTGATTCTGTTCTCCAAACATAGCACAGGGGACCGATTTGCACAGACAGGATATAAGAGAAGCCTGTCTACCGAACCCTCTGAATTTTTGCAGTATACTGAAGACATGCAGAAGAGTCTAAAGCCTGGCTTTAGCCAATATTCTGAAGATGAGGAAACCCAAATTCAGGAAACTCTGAGAGATCTGAATCTCAAAAATCAATAAATTGATACTACTTAAAGTAGTCTTCTGCAGATCCTGAGTCTTTCTATTAACCTTAGCCCCAAACAGCTAAGAATTTAGAAGGCAATAGTGTGTATAGCCCTAGCAGCTCCTCTCCCCTCAACACTCCACTGCGTATTGCCCAGTGCAAGCTTTATCTTGATTCAAAAGGTGCATTAGTGTGTGCAGCTAGCCTCCCACCACACCATCCTCAGCAACATTTTCATATCTTGCTATAAATGCTATTATTTGTCATAGACAATTCAAATATACAATTTTTAAGGAAACACTGGTTTAAAGCACAGTTTGACTTAACTATATGTGTGTATGTATATATATGTGCATAAAAGGACTTGCTTAATAAGCACCACAGTATTTTATACATCCGTTTATAAGCTTATGGCAGAAGTCAAAGAATCATAGAATCATAGAATCGTTTAGGTTGGAAAGGATCTTTAAGATCACGTAGTCCAACCATTGACCCTACTCTACCAGGTCTGCCACTAAACCATGTCTCTAAGCACCACATCTACATGACTTTTAAACACATCTAGGGATGGTGACTCAACCACCTCCCTGGGCAGCCTGTTCCAGTGTTTGACAACTCTTTCCATGAAAATTTTTTTCCTAATGTCCAGCCTAAACCTCCCCTGAGCAACATGAACCCATTTCCTCTTGTCCTATCGCTGGTTACTTGGGAGAAGAGACCAGCTCCCATCTCACTACAACCTCCTTTCAGGTAGTTGTAGGGAGCGATAAGGT
The DNA here is from genome assembly GCA_008921705.1 of Burhinus oedicnemus. Classification (NCBI taxonomy): domain Eukaryota; kingdom Metazoa; phylum Chordata; class Aves; order Charadriiformes; family Burhinidae; genus Burhinus; species Burhinus oedicnemus. The sequence continues at coordinate 4,029,163 of VFFE01008974.1, forward strand.
CTCCCCTCAACCTTTCCTTCTCCAGACTAAACAATCCTAGTTCCTTCAGCCGCTCCTCATAAGACATATTCTCCAGATCCCTCACCAGCTTTGTTGCCCTTCTCTGGACACGCTCCAGCACCTCAATGTCCCTCCTATCCTGTGGGGCCCAAAACTGAACACAGTACTCAAGCTGCAGCCCCACCAGCGCTGAGTACAGGGGCAAGTCCTACCAAATGGCTATCCAGAAACTTACCACCTAGCAGGATTCCCTAAGAAGGTAAAACAGAAAGCTCATTTGGTTGTCCAAATGTATGCTGCAGCACAGATATACACTGAGCTAAAAGAGACCAAGGTCCTCCCTACAACCCATTGCCCTTCTCCATTAGATGAGCCAATCCTGATGGATCCTTGTTAAGCTGCTTTTCAAGACCGTCAATGATGAAGACTTAACAGATCCTCTAACTAATGTATGTCAGCATTTCACCATCCAGACCCTAAAAGCTTCTACTTTGAGTCTCCTCTGCATCTTCCTTGCTTAAAAACATTTGAATTTCATTGTTCTTTGACCTACTCATAGCAACCCAAAAAAACTTACTTGAAAACCCAGCTAGAGCAGAAATTACTGACTGTACTACTGGTAGTATTTCTAGCTCTCAGTTTCTTATTTCATCTTCTTTATCTAATGATTCTTTAGTACAAAATAAACAAATTGCCCTCACCACCTAGGGCTTCCCTGGGAACTCGCCCTTCACCAGTTGGCTGGAGCCAGTCTCTACCTTATTTTCTTTCTGTCTCTTGCAAAGAGAAGAAGAAAGATGAAAATACCATCTGGTTTCAATTTTTTACTGCTGGTGCTATTCTGAAGACAAGTCTGATGATATTTCATAGACTTTTGCTGCCCCAGTCTGGATATTTCACTAAGGCAAAATTCATCCGATTTTGAGTTTGGGAAAATACAGTTCCAAACTTCTGCCCCATAATGGGCAAAAATCCTACAGTTTTAAGAGGGAGATTGACCATTAAACCACACAGTCAGTCATATATAATACATGCCATAGAATTACGTATTACTTCATGCATTGAAGAACCCAATTAACTGTATTTGGTTAAGACATCTTCCACATTTGAAGCCATTCAAACATGGAGAGACCTCTCTTTCAGCTAGCAGTTTGCTGAACACAAACTGTGTGGGATATGTGCAAGCGTCTACGTGTGTCTCCTGTATCTAATTTCCAATTCAGCTTGTTTTAACCTCAGCTTTATTTCTATGTTTACACAAGCCAGTATCTTGAGAGGCGCAAGACCATGTAATGTAAGCCTTGCAAAGGTTCAGACAAAGCTTTTCTAACAAACTGTAAATCATCACATAGCTCTGACAGTCCAAAAGCAGAAATCTTCCTGATGGGAAGCAGAAACACAAGGAAAAGAAGCCTAAAACCAAAGACATGCTTTGACACTTTCATAGAAAGTATTGTTGTGATTTTCTGCCTTGTCTCTTCCTTTCATTGCATGTAGTTGTATAATCTGATTTACTTCACCCACAGATCTCTGAAACACTCCAAAGGAAATGAGGTCCATAACGATGCTTATTTGATGTACAGAAAGACTTAGGGAAGTGGAAGTGAAATGACACATCAAGAAGTTCAACAGCAGGTAGATAGCTATATCTGGAAGAAAACATGCACAAGTTCATAGGATATCCAGTCTGAACCTCTCCTGTTTCAGCTTATGCCTATTGTCTCTTGTCCTCCTCATCTGCACCCTCAAGAGCCCTAATCTTTGAATTTTCAGTAGTTTGAAAAATCACATTTTATGGAAATTTCTGTGTAATAGATCTGATGGCACACTGCATTTGTAATCCTAATGTAAGATCTACCAAATAAATACAAAGGGAGACAAGGTATACCTAAAAATGTTGTTAAGTGCCTGGTCCTACGGAGGATTTTCAAGGAGGATGTAACAGATGAGAAGATTAGAGCTGGAACCTGACTCAGATCAAGTCCCATTTAAGGTAATAGCTAAGATGAGTTTGGATCCTCACTCCCTGCAACCACGTGTTGCCACACCTCGTTATCGAGGGTACATAGAGAAAGGACAAGTAAGGGAGCTCCTACTATTGCCTGGCATATCCGATGCCTAGAAATAAGGGTATTCCGACACTCCTTCTGACCAGAAAATGACACAGGTCCTGCGTCATGAGATTGTGGGATGCCTACAGATGGGGATGGACAAAAGGTAGGTATGGGTCTTTCCAGAGAAAGCCAGAAAGAAACATAGGTTGCAGGTAGTTTTCGTAGGATTGTTCTCTATCAGCCTCGAGAAGGTGTGAAAAGCTGAAAAAGAGCCAAGAGAAAAGAGGAAATTGAAGAAAACTGCCAATGGAAGAGGAAAAAAGTGAGAAATGTGGTGGAGAAATGCAACAGGAAGGCACACAAAGGCAGGCAAAGCTTTCAGCCACCTGAGCCTTCGCCTATTTTGGGCTCTCTGCACCCATTGCCATGGAGGCTAAGCACAGTCCCAGAAGAAAAGTCTTTCTGATGCTAACTAACTAGAAACTGCTTTCTTTTCTTTCATGTTCTGTGCCTTCCTCTGGTGTCTACACCCCTTTTCCCATCATCTTCTTCCTCAGCTGACTGATCCTACAAACTGTGTTGTGATGATACTTGCCATCAAGCTGGAGTCAATAAAGAGAATGCAAGAGGTTATTCATGCAGAATGCCAAACTACTATAAATCTCATACCACATAGGAAAAAGTCTTTTATATCTGACAACTTAGATTTTGGCCACTTCTCTAACCTGTGTATTATATCACCCTCTTCAAGTCTGGCATTTTTATCTTATCTTTGTAATAAATTGCACCACCCTGGGTGGTCAGATTTGCTTATGTGAACTTATGCCATATTAAAGTATGGACATTTTCAGGTTGAATCTAAAGTTTTAATACATTTTGTGTTTGTTTATTTATTTGTAGAGATTTTTTCAAAATCTAGTTTGGTTAAAATTTTGTAATCGAATTTTTCTAAAATGTGTTTGCCTGGAATGGAATAATCAAGATCTAAACTGGAAATGTTTTGGAAATATAAAGGCTAAATGGCAAAAATCCTCTGCACACTGACATGTAATAATTTCAAGGGTTTTAAAAGCACTTTTTAACTTCATTCTATTTACACTTTCAGTAGAAATCTGACTAATGTCAGTGCATACAATAAGAGAAGCAAGATCAGCAGGAAGAAATAATATTTTAGTTGGAGTAATTGATATAGTCAAGAAAAAGTGAGCCAGTTTGTAGACACACAAGCTCTCTTTCAGAGCTAAAATAGAAGTAGCCCACTTGAGGTTCAGTGATTACTTTCTTCTTCATTTCTAGGCTAACTGACCATTTTTTCATTCTTAAACCCCAAAATCCTAAGCTGGAAGCTTTCTGGGGTAGTATTGTTTCATTTTAATATATTGTCACAGCCCACTGACAGTGTATTTCAAAGTCTTGCTTATTTTAATACAAATAATAATGTCCAGCTCACAATTTGTCTCTTTGGTTTGAATCTAAATCAATTCTTATCAAAAGAGAAAAACCAAAGGGACCTGATAACAAATGGCTGAAATGATGAGTGTCCTGCACAGGTCAACAAAGGGGAAAAAAAGGCAATAAAAAGATTGTTTATTCTGCTTCTCACAAAGTATTAAATTTGCTATTAATTTGAGCTGGTGCATTTAAAAAAATACTTACAGGTTAAGAACAAAAAAGAAAGTTGATAATCCTATCTAAACACCGCAGGTATTGTAGTGCATTTTTCCGGAGTAAATAGCTGCAACATACAGGTGGTACCACATCACTTCAAAAGGAAAGCGAAAGCTGCCATTGCAGGAGTCTCGCACGGTGCATTCAAATGATTAGTACCAAAACAGGCTCCTCAGAGCAATTAAGCAGACGAATATTTGAGAACTGTCAATGCCCTAAAATGGTAGTGAAATGCATACACTTGAATGAGCGGATCCCTTTGCTGAACCGGAACTGGAAGCGCTCCAGCCCAGTTAACGCTGCATGACACCTGACATAATCAGGTGTGCACCTGATCTTGCAGGTCACCGAAGACGCCTGTCACTTGTCCTGCTGCTGCCTCAAAAGGTCATGCCTGGAATTCTCTTTGTGCAGAGTCTAAATTAAGAGATATACTTTTGTTGCCAGTAGAATCGGTAAATCAGAAGATTAAATTTATGGAAATAAGAAAGAAAAACAACCAAAACTCTTTTATCTATGATACAGTTTATAATTGCATTACTTAATAGAAGAACATAATTAGGGTTACTAGTACAGACATCAGGGTAGTCTTGCTTCCAGGCTTCAAAGTGCCATGTATTATTACCTTCCTCTTTATTACTCTTTAAAACTCAGCCTATAAATCTTAAATAAACCACTGCACTCCTCTGGCTCTGGACTTGTTCTGCCCTAGGACACCGGGTTGTGTTGAAAATGTCGTCTCATATTGTATTGCTCCACTGAGCATCCAGAAAAACCCAAACCAGAAAGGTCTAATAAATTAGTAGTCCGTGTCTACAAACAACAGGTAGAGCAGTGATTCCACCACATGTTCCCCGTAGTGTGAGAGTGATAATAGCAGGTCTTATATCTGTGCAAGAAAGGAAGTAAAAGCAATATCAGCTTAAGATACCATTGTAGGAACAAAAAGGAAGGATGAGCTCTCCTGCCATCGCCATGAGATTGCTAAGGTGTAGCTTTACCACCCTAGGAACACTATTGGCACAAATACATCACCCAAAAATCAATCTTGAGAACAATTCTAAAAGGCATCAGCATACTTCCTGCTGAAAACCTTTTCTTAGTAAATAGAACCATTTTGCAAAACTGTCGTGATTTCAATGACATTCTTAGTGAGGTAAAGAATCAGAGGATAAAATTTATTTGATTATGTTTTGATTGGACTTCGGTGACAAAATTTAAACACAGTATTTAGCAGGGCAGGAGCACCTCTGCTATGAAGACAGGCTGAGAGAGTTGGGGTTTTTCAGCCTGGAGAAGAAAAGACTCTGGGGAGACCTCATAGCCCCTTCCAGTACCTAAAGGGGGCCTACAGGAAAGATGGGGAGACACCCTTGATCAAGGACTGTAGCAATAGGTTGAGGGGTAACAGTCTTAAACTGAAAGTGAGGAGATTTAGATTAGATATTAGGAAGAAATTCTTGACTGTGTGGGTGGTGAGACACTGGAACAGGTTGCCCAGAGAAGCTGTGGAGGCCCCATCCCTGGAGGTGTTCAAGGCCAGGTTGGACGGGGCTTTGAGTGACCTGGTCTAGTGGGAGGTGTCCCTGTCCATGGCAGGGGGGTTGGAACTAGATGATCTTTAAGGTCCCTTCCAGCCCAAACCATTCTGTGATTCTGTGATTTTCAATCCACAGGAAGAAGCACAGCTGGGGTAGAAGATATTGCATGACCAAAATGTTTCTTTTCAGTACTTTTGATTTTTTTTTTTTCTTCAGAATTTTCAGGTCTTCCCATGAAATAATATTTCGGTTTATTTATTGAGATAGTGCAGTGGGAAGAAAATATGAGAATTTAAGAACCAGCTCTGTCAATACAAAATGCAGTACAGCTAAATTGGTTGATATCTAAATATGGCTTATTACCACGCTTCTGAAAGGTATTGATCAGTGTGAGACACTAAGCAGGGCTAAAGATGGATTAAAGAAAATGTGTTCTTCCCATTTTGAAGAACTATAATTTCTTTTCTCTAGTTGCTGTGAGTAAATCCTTGCACCGAACCTGTATTTATACTCATTATAAACCAACATTGATGGCTCTGCTACAGAATTCAAAATGTTGAAAAGCTGCAAGAAGTTTATCACAGAAATTAATAGTCCTGGCCATTGCTAATAAAATATACATGTAAAGTACTTTACTCTTCAGGAAAGGGATACACTCAACTGCATCTTCATATATGTGCTTTCCATATTAAGTGCACAGGGTTTTGAAGTGAAAGAATGATTAAAAATTGAGTGTTCAGATACCCAACCTGCAAATTATTTCTCAGCTAGCCTGTTTCCCTGCTTAACATATTCCCCTGAACAGCACGTCTTCTGGAGTGATGCATGAGGCGAAAAAGAGGGAAACGGAATAAAGCAAGACTTTCTGTGCCCTGACAGCGCCGCGGGACTGTGTGTTGTATTTCCTTTTGCTTGGGGATTTTGTGCATCCAGCTCCAGCCAGCCCTCTTCCTCTGCTATGCACTCCCACATTCCAATCTGCGCGTTTGTGGTGGACGTTATCAGTTCGTCTGCAGATTTTGCTAATTTACTACGTGTTTGTGCATGTCTAGGTCTTAGGAAGTTTCGTGCTGGAGACAATTCCCCATCTAGCAATTCTGCCGCAGCGTGTTGTGAGATACCCAGAAGGTGTGCAGCCACGCGCAGCCCTGACCCCAGAACTATGGAACATTCAGCTTCCCTGCCGGTGGGGACCCTCACCTCTTGGGGCCACCCAACACGTGAAGGCTATATTGAAAGAAAGACAGTGTGTGATGCCAAGCCCTCCCTCCGCAGAACTGGTGTCACCAAACTCATTGCACCCAACTGCCAGATGTTTCAATAAACCTGTTGTTAAAAACGATCTCCATGTGCAACACAAAGTTTATTCTCGTTACTAATCAACCCAAGAAGATAAGGGACTTCAATAAGAGCCATAAAAAGAGACTATAAGAACCTCTTGATTGAGACCTTATCATTTCCTAATTTTGATGTCCTTGGTTCTTCCTCCACACTCCCACTAATCAATCATTAAAATAGTGGTCTGCGGAGGTCCCGGTAACCATTTGACCTGTTCTTATCAACTTTGCCCTCTCGTGAAACTGCTCACTTCCCTGTGATTTGTGTGGATCAATACAGCAGAAAGGTCACAAAAGCACTAAAGAGAGACGCCAATCAGAGAGACGTCAAAAGAAAAAGAAAGTTTGACAACATCAGGATCAATCAGGGGCTGCTCAGGAGAACTTGTCAGCTGTGATTAATGGCACATTGTGCGTTGCTGTCATTTGGAAAATGCTTTAGAACTTTTTAGATCGCTGTGTGGAGAAATTGAGTTTAGACTCTTTTGATGTCTTGAAATTTAGTAGTTGCAGGGTCCAGAGTGGGCCAGGCAAACTTTTTCTTAGCAAACAAAAGCCTGATGGTGTCATGGCTGAGTAAAACTCTCCTACCTGTGTTTGGGTAAGGGACGGCATGCAAATCACCCAGCTCTGGGGAGACTCTGCTCCCCACCTCCCTCATGCTGTGATTAACTGGGGCACTGAAAAAGTGATATTCATGAAGGAATGCTCTGAAATATGGGTGTATCGCTATGAAACGGAGAGGTGGCGTTTCACAAGCAGACGTGTTGGTGTTGCTCCCTTTCTTAGCCGGGGCTTCCCAGTGCTCAAACCCCACAGGAGATTTTGGTGCTGTGATAGTGACCTCAGCAACTTTCAACACCCCCAGAGGAATTCCTCAAGTACAGGTGAAGGTCATGAGAAGAGCTGAACCACTGCAAGTTGGGCTGTCCATAAATCATGCAAGGAGTGTGTCAGCTAGACTTTTACCCCTAGTAGCAGCTCTCAAGCTGTAAGGGAGTTCCTCTGAAAAAGCTGAGGGGGGAAGAGTTACCGTGGTCCCTTTGGGAACAGAAAGAGAAAGGGAGAGTGAGAGAAGAGTTGTGTCGCTTCTTCAAAGCCTTTTCAGCACTCCTCTATTCTCCTAATGTTCTTTTTTTTTATTCTCTAGGGAAGGGACTACCCAAATTTTGTGCATGGAAAGTCTGTGCCATGGCTGACAACAAAGACAAGCTGAAAGTATCCACTGGCATCATCCCAGTGAACGTGTCTTCCTACTACACGTTCAGCAGTTGTGATCTGGGTCCCTTTGCTACTGGAGGAAAAAAGCCTGGAAAACTCAGATGGCCTTTTCAGTTAGGCTATGGTAAGTTATAGTTTTTGATCGAAAGTATTAATAGCTGAATTTTCCATATGAATGTGCCTTGTGCTCTAACCTATGAACGGTGGTTAAAACAGTGTTACATAGACACTGCTGGTAAAGAGACATTCATACTCTTACATCCACTAGTAATTCTCCTGATGCTGAGACACGCAGAGCTTGGGAGCTAAGGGCGTTTCTGAGCAAAGGTACCTTCCTTCCCATCTGACCTACAAAAGGCAGTTGCTTTCTTCTGTTTCCCTGGGTAGTCACTAAGGTGGCCTTCCCTAAACCTCCTTAGTTTGTATCCAAAATGACTGAAAGGCTTTGTCTGCTGCGTGCAAGACGTGCTTTGTTGTAAGATCAGGTTGCAAAAGTAACTCCGGCAACCTTGCTGTAAGTGTCGTACCTTCTCTTCTTTGACCCAATAAGAGCAGCTCCTTGTTGCCATTGGTTTCCTTGGGTTTCTCATGAGTGGCAGAAGAATATTTCTTAAAATGACAGCTCTCTTAAAGGACTATCTTGCTCTTACATGGCAGGAAACCTTTCCCTTTGCTGGTGTAGTGCCACTGAATTTCTACCTGACCAAGACAACTCAAAGTGGATAGAGAAGTCCTGAAAAGATGCTGTTCTTAAGAAAGATCTATATTGAGCTAGTATTTACATCATCTATAGTCTATGAAACCTGTAGTAATTTTAATCCATTTTTTTACAGCATATTTCAAAAGTTTGTTTCAAAGTGAGTTATAACAAATGATAGCATGATAGCAGAATGGTCCTCAAGAAAGAGTGGGGAACTAGGGCAAAACTGCACGGTGAGCTCCCCAAGGTAATCCTACAAGATAACGGCAACATCACAGGTTTTCTGTTCACACCCTCAGGCCACAGACTTCTCAGCACTTAAAGGTCTGTCCCAATCTGTAGCACAATGTCCCACGCACTACCTGCCTAAATGCTTCCATGTGGTTTTGTCAAACTAAGTTTTGGCACAGTTTAAATCAAATTAATCCAGCTACAGAAATTAGTTCTTATTTGGCCTTTGGTTGTCACTTTGGTTTAGTACTACTTTGAAGAACTTCCTGGCACTCGAAGTGATGGCCGTATTCACATTTCCATTAATTAAGCCATATAATTTTGCAAATAGTGTGGCATACAATGGTATCTCTTTGCTGCATTGGGCAGAGACTGTTGAGGCTACCTGCTGTTAAGTCAGGTCTCCAGAAGCGGAGTTTTCTATAGCTGTGCGCTTTCCTATCAAGCAATCCGTGCTCTGAGACTGGAGTGTGCGGTCTTAGACACAGGCAGAAAGGGTTGATCCACACCAGAACTCCAGTTAATCTCAGCTGATCATCCTGCATCTGTGGTATATTCAGCTCCAGTTATACGCATGCAGCCATAAGAATTTTTATAATGCATTGTATAAAATACATTTATTCCCCATACTAACAGTGTAACGTAACTGGGATTCTGCTGAAGGCGTGGGTGGCAGTATATCAGGTACGTGAGATAAATGTCGGATTAGCTGACAGTTGCATGCTGTTTAACACATTTAATACACTAATTTAGATTTAATGTGCATATCAGAGGACTCTATAATGTTGGCACAGGAAAATGTTTGTCAGAAGATATACAGATATGCAGGACTGTTCTAACTAGCCACTGATCAAAGAAGCGTAACAGGTTTGGTTTTTTTAAAAGGCAAGAATTACTGATGTTTTGATATTTTGTCTGCATCAGAAATTAGTCTTTCCAATTCTGGCTAATTTTTCATTTTTCCCACCAGTGCTGTAGAGTTGTAAAGCAAAGCAAGGCTGCAAGAACAGAAGTGCTCCACAGGTCTGCAGGTTACATCCCTGCTGGTCGATTTGTCCAAGCTGCATCACACTGGTGCGCACCGGTCAGCAAAACTGTGACTTGGACCTTTGCCTCATCCTCCCATCAGCAGTTACTGCTGACAGCAAATAAAGCAAGACTGGTAGTTTCAGTAGTGGCAGTAGAATGAATAGGGAAGAAATAAAACTCTGATTTAAGCTTTAGACGCTTTACCCATATAGGCTCATTTTCTTAGCCTTTTTCATGCCTTCCCTTACTCCTCATCTCACCAAGCTCTCCTAGATGTTGTACACAAGCTCTTCCTCTCTCTTTGACCATGTTCTGGTCAATATGATTTAGTGATGCCTGTCTTTGTACAGTCTCATGATCCTTTCCATTGGGCCTGATGCCCAGCATTGCTATGAAGAGGCAGATGGGACCTGAGAAGAAAAGGGATGTTCAGGAGATGCCAAAATGAAGCAAAACTGCCTCTGCCTCCTGCAACTCATGTTCCCAGATGTCTTCAAGGATGTTTGTTTACACATGTGCCCTCACCTTCCCAGAGGCGCTCATGTCCCCACAAGGGAACTATTAAAAGTCATACTCCACCAAGGAACATTGACCAACCTTTCTTACCAGCTTCCTGATTTCAGCTTTCAATCAGAAGTGGGGCCAGTTATTATCCTCTGCGGGGAGTCACATGAAAGCCCAAAGTCCAGGTGCTACAGGCAGTTGTCTTGGTAGGCTGACATCATGTTTTGGGATGCATTACTGAACTTTTATGTTTTCCTGTGCCCGGAACAGGAAGATGAACCTTGGGTTTGTCGTATTGTTTTAGATGCTGGTTGTTGTTTTGGACGTGGACATCCTTTGTTTACAGATTACCTAAATCTCTCCTGTGAGACTTTGTTCTGCCTTTACAAAAAGTACAGTTCTTTGAATAAAACTGCTCATGCAAAGTATCATTAAATGGATAATTTGATGTAAAGCCTGAGGGTAGCTCAGCTACCCTAAAATTAGGTTTTAGACTATAAATTTCATTCTAAGCCTCTGTTTTTTACCTAAAATCTCAAAGTCCTTGAGCAGGAACAGGATGGCTGGTTTTGCTTTTTGCTTTTCATTAGACTTTTCATTACTTTGGAAAGAAGGACAGTTATAGAAGGTGTGCATCAAAAGCAGAAGCACAGAAGTAAGGCATCGAAAGGTGAGGAGGCTATCTCAAGATCATGCAGCAAGGCGGTACTAGGGCTTGCAACAGGCTGCTGGACTCAGACACGCTCTCCTTTATTAGGCTGTTCTGACTCTAAAATTTCCCCCTTCATCAGGCTCCTTAATTGGCACTTCTAACCTAGGGGTTTAGTCAAAATCAACTTCCACAGTCATTTTGATTTAATGAAGTGAAGAGCTGATAGCAACATCACCAGCCCTCTAATTGAATGAAACCTCTCCATGAATTAGCACAGGGATTTAGGCTGAGCTCTGCAAGTGGCAAGAAAACACAGAAAATCCAAAATTTTCCTTTTCCAACGGATTTGTTTCTAAAGCACCATCATTAACATGTTGACAATTATTTCACATCCTCTTCCCAGCTTTGGCAGCTTCTTGGCTTTCTTCATCGGAGTTGCTTGGTCAAATCTACTTCTCTTTCCTCTGAAGGAAACTCGCGTTACTTGCCTCTGTAAGAGCACATGTACATCCGCTGGGAGAGACGTTTGACAATAATGCTGCACTACTTTGCCTACTTTCCTAGTTACTGTGAGGTTTCAACGGTTTCTGTTCATTGAGCCAGATCCACAGCAGGTGTAAACTCCATTCATTTCAGTGAAGCTGCGGTGGTTTGTGCCAACTGGAAACAGGGTTTCACTGAGTTTGGTGCACAGATTTTTCCAAATAGGAAAAGAAATGTTGAAAGCAAAATGAGCAAAACACAACTCGCCCTTTTTGCATTGGCCGTTCCTGGTTTTGTTTCATTTCACAAAGTCTTTCAGACCTAAATGTCATCAGCTGTAGCAAAAACGTCCTCCAAATCTAAGACGACAAATTGTTAAAACAGAGCTAAGAGCCATCCCTATAATTGCTGTTACTCTCAGGTTTAACTCAATTTTAACCCTGACCGACTGATACATAAATCAGAATAACATAGATCCAGGAACGAAAATGTGCAAATGGCTACATTTGTGCACTTTTCTTGCTGATATGTATCTCTGGGAAGTTAGAGCACTGGAGCATGGAGACTGCGCTGGTCAGTACAGCCACCTACGATATAACTAGGGCACTGGATTCTTAAAACTGAATTGTCATCCCTGGTAGGGCTTCAGGCTCTTCTGTCCGCTGAACAGTGATGGGCCACAAACATGTCTTCTGTTTGGCTTTTTCCTCTCCACCTTGCTCTGTTTTGTTTGTTTAGGCTGGAAGTTGGAGGATTCTCTCTTGCAAGGCAGGTATGAGATCCTAATATCGCTTCAGGGTCTGAGACAGAGAACAGAATAAGTAATCCTAAATAAATTTAGATAAATCCATTGTGACCCTTCTAATCTGCTTCCTGCCCCCCGCCTCCCCAATGTTGCTATAGTTGTTTCTTCTGTTGCTCACTGTTTGCTTTGCCTACAGATCTCAGAGCAGCTCCACTGACTCCTTTCTTGACTCACTTAATCCCTGGTCTCACTTCTCTGCAGGTTTCTTCTCTCTATTTTAAGTCAGGGAATGGAGGCGAAGGGGGGAGGGACAGGAAAATCATACAGTCTAACTTCTATAATTTTATGTTTTTACTGCTTGGAATGTATGATTCATGCACTTCCACATTTTGTCCTTTTTTTTTTTCCTAGAGAGACTAGCTTTAATGATCACAAACCTCTGCAGTTAAGGAGGGAGCAGAGCCTTGCCAGCTCTCAGCATTCCCAGCCAAATCTCCCTCCGATTGTTTAGATTTCTTTTCAACAGTATAAAGTTCTTAGGTAAGGTGGAGGGAGGAAAACAGAGGCCCCAGAGTCCACGTTTCTACAGCAGTCTGGGAGAAGCTTTTTTTTCTTTTTTCTTAAGTGAAATATTCTTTCCCAAAAGTTTGCCCCTGCCATCATCCATCATTGGACTAGTTTTACAGCACAGGAGAGTAAAAAAATTTTCTGCCGAACTTCTAAGACAATTCCTGTCTGGATCAATTGAGCTTTGCTCCAAATGAACTGAATTCTGTGACAGCTGTTTTTGGGGTCTCTCCAACTTTCTGGCTATTCCCAAAAAATAAGATGTTGAAAACCATCCTAAGATTTCCCTGAATCTCTCCCTTTAGGATTTAACTTTCTCTATTTATCACAAAAGAACCTGAAACCTAAATCTTCAAATGTGTGAGGTTGTCCTCAGTTATCCAGACTATGGACTTAAGGAGACCTAATGATGTCCACCATCAATGCCTATAAATACTTAAAGGGAGGGTGCTGGGAGGATGGCACCAGTCTTTTTGCAGTGGTGCCCAGTGACAGGACAAGAGGTAATGGGCACAAACTGGAACATAGGAAGTTCCATCTCAACATGAGGAGGAACTTCTTGACTTGGAGGGTGGCAGAGCACTGGAAGAGGCTGCCCAGAGAGCTGGTGGAGTCTCCGACTCTGGAGACATTCCAAAGCCACCTGGATGCCATCCTGTGCAACCTGCTCTGGGTGACCCTGCTCTGGCAGGGGGGTTGGACTAGATGATCTCCAGAGGTCCCTTCCAACCACTGTGATCATTCTAAGCAACCATGAGCTGACCTGGTACATAAACACGTTCAGAGGTGCCACTATTCAGAATGGACACTCATGGTCACCCCCCCTCTGCTTGTCCTTTATTCAGAATTGCCCTTATGCCTGGAGCAAATAGTCAATATGAAGCCGCTGGATTCGATAAGGACAGGATGTCACCTATTTCTCTCTGAGTCTGCAGTTTTCTGAAAATTATTTCCTTCTAAACATGCCTTAGAAATCCCCATGAGCACTCCATATTACCTGCAGTTCTGCTTTAGGGTCCTTCCTCAGAAGGCCAGGAGTCTTGCAAGGATTCTGGCATGCAAGACAGAAAAAAAAAAAAAAATAGAGGAAGAAAAGATCAAGTGCCCTTTCTCTCAGGATTTCTTTTTTCCTGCTGCACTCACTTTCCAAAAGGGCATATGCTTTTATTTGTCTCAGGAAACACAGGCTATCTTCACTTTCTAAGTTTGTTTCTTCCTACTTTCCTGAAGTTGTATTCTGCATTAATATCATCAGAATTTTACTCTGCGGACTTCTAGTTTAATATTTCCTGTGAACTATTTGTTACAAAAAAGTCACCTGGTTTCAGGTTTCTCCCTCCCCTCCCAGACAGTCATGCCCATGAAAACTCTTTTTCCTTCTTCCGCTTGTTCTGCAGGCTCCCTGCCTGACGCAGGCTGGACCTGCCCTGTACCTGGCTATATGCTGGTATGGTGCTTTGTCCGAATTCCACTTGGGTCTTGCCAGGTGCACTCCCCTGCTTACCACTCCAGCCGATCCTTTTAACTCCTCCAGTGTGCCAGATGTTCCCCACATTGTGTTCTCCCTGGGTGGATTTTAAGGCAGAGCCCTCCTTCCTCCCGGGCTCGGCCGCAGCTGTGAGCTGATAGAGCTGCCTCTCCCCACTGCTGTGAGCTTTAATCGGGTTCTAAAGTTTCATTATCAGAGTGATCCATTCTGGAAGATATTTCACGCTCCCCAAGCCCCAGGCAAGTCCTAACAACCTTTTTTAATATTCTTTTTTTTTTTTCTTTCCTCCCTTTACTCATTTTTTTTTTCCCTTTCTCTTTGATGATGTTCTGCAGGTGCTTGAGCAAATACAAGGCTCCAAGGTCTGCATCTCCCGAGACTGCTGCAGTTTTTAGCTCTCAGCCACCATTCCAGAAGCCATTCTCCTTTTCATGGCCGACAGCTGGTCTTTTTCAGGAGTCGCTGGCGCATAGTCAGGGAACTCTGATCATATGCCTTGTAAGATTCTTAGTGGCTGACATCATTTGCCAAACGCCAGCTTTCCTTGACAGCTTTTCCCGGTCTTTCCAGCTCTACAGATACTTGGCTGCCAGGTATAACTCCCCATCATTAAAATATAACTTTGGGCTCCCTCATCACAAAAATGGGTGCATGAGGATGTAGATGGAGAGCGCAAAAGAAAATTATTTGAAATTTTCCCTGCTATTTGTGTGCAGATCATCCCCCTGAGATCTCCAATAACGGGTATATGCCACGTTAATGGCTAGCATCGTTAATGAATGCATGCTAGTTAATGAAAATGCGGTGATGAGAACTGTAACTGACCCTATCACTGCAATTATTGTCCATAATAATTAGTTTACAGTTACAGGATTACATTAGGAAGTGTGACTGCTACTACATTTGTCTCAGAAGATAGAAGAAAATCTAACTCCTGCTTTATATAGTACAGCTTCTAAGAATTTACTGCCAAAGGACACCAGTAGATGGTTATCTCCTGAATGTCATGATTTCACTCCAACGACCCTGTATTAGGCCAAAAGTTAAAGTCTTTGTCCTTTCACAGTTTGAATTAGCAGCCTTTTAGTCAGAAAACAGAGGCCGTTTAGCGTAGGCAGTGAAGGGTCATTATTTCAAAGATATCCTAAATTTAGTCCTTGCTGCTGTGATGACTCATCCAGTCATATCGCACTGCGGGATGTAATGAAAAAGCATCGGAATAACGCAAAGTAATTACCTACTCCTGTAATGTCTCTCTGGCTACATGTTTTCCCCAGCTCCTTGGCTTATAGACTCCACCAGCCTGGACTTCCTTATGTTCTCGTTGTTGTTTATTTGCACCAAAGTATTCAGGAATGTTCACTCCAATGTGATTAGGTAGGTAACAACCGGGTGGCCTTAGGTCCCCCACAATGAACCATCTTGGTCTTAGCGCACCGAGAAACCACAAGTCGGTACACAAAACACAAGGGGATGCGCAAGAGCTAGTAAATGGTTCATGCTCCCTCTCTAGGGCTTAGAGTTTAATAAGGGAATGCCAGCTTGCCATGGTGGAACGTCTTCCCCAAATCAGCACTGACCGGAGCCGTGGCATCCATACCATGCTGCAAAGTGCCATGTGGGCCCTGAAAACTCTCCAGCTATGTTCATTGGGCAAACTCTCATCTTAGTATATGTAAAACAAAACTATGGCCAAACTTGCTAGTTCAGTCAACACTGTCTTGGGGATCTCTGAATAAGGCTCTGTCTTGTTGGATGATAAAGAGTCGAACTGTGAGTAGTCACCTAGTTTGCAGCAGGTGGCCTATTTCTTCCAGATTTTGCCAGCAGACTAAGTATTGTTGCTCAAAAGCATGGAATTCATACTTCAAAATGACAGTGGGTTGGGTTTTTTTTTTCCCTTAATGGAATAAAAATCCTGAAAGTGTTTTAATTTTCCAAATCATTGCATTAGGACTGACAAGGAGAAGGAAACCATCAGGACATAGTTGCTTCATCCTGTAACAAGGTCAGTCCAGAACCTGCTGGTATCACGCAAGAGTCAGTTGAGTCAGTGAGCGAGAAGCTGAGGCCCCCACTCTTGCGTGCTTTGACTGAGGAACATTCTCCATCAAATATTAGTTATCTAACTTCCTTTTCTGACTCAGTAATCAAAGCTGCTTGTGTAGACAGTGACTATTCCAGGAGCCCATTTAGGTGGCTCCATTCCTGTGCAGTAAAACACAACAATGTTCACCTTTTTTTTTTTTTCCAGTAGCAATCTGTGAAGGAAGAACAATGGTTCAGAAGATGCTCTTCAGAACAATTGCAATTGTAGTAGTAACAAGTACAAGAACAATTGTTCTTGAGAATAAAAAATTGAGTGCAATTTTCTTATTAAAACAAAAAAGAAAAGAAAAAAACCCACCACATTTTGTTGCTTTACCCAGCTTTAACCACATCCGAGAAAAGATTGTTCACTGTTAAAGCTTTAGTATATTCCAGTGCAACTACCTAAAAATAACATCCCCTTCCTGGAAAGCGAACCTGAGCCCTGAGCATCTGTGACCAGTTCTCACCTAAATATTGCTGAAGACTCCTTAAGACACAAAGTCTGGAACAAAGGGGAAATTAGAGTAGCAAATTCAGTCCTAACAATTCTGACATGCTGTCTCCTGCTGTGCTGTCACCACCCAGCAAACTCATTACAATGCTCCTTGTTGTACTTCAGGTTAAAGTCGTGGGTGCACGGCTGACAAGCTCTAAATGAGATGTCCTTTGTTGAATAGGTTTATTTCCTGAGCAAGACAGATTGGCGTTAATCAGAATTATTTGTTTCTGCCAAATTCATAAAATCATAGGATATTTTAGGTTGGAAAGAACCTCAGGAGGTCTCTAGTCCAACCTCCTACTCAAAGTAGGGTCAACACTTAATTCAGCCCTGTTCCTCAGGGCTTTCTCCAGTTTGGTCTCCGAAACCTCCGAGGACAAAGATTGTACAAACTCTCTGAGGAACTTTTTCCAGTGCTTCACTGTCCTTCTGCCAAGAAATATTTTATTTTTATCAAGTCAGAACCTTTCCTGGTTTAGTTTATGGTCATTGCCTGATAGTCATGCACCATGCATCTCCGTAAAGAGCTTGACTTCACCTTGATAAATTCTTCTACAGTTTCGGAATGAGTAGTTCAGTGTGGAAAGTGGTAAACTTCTGCATAAAGCATTTAATAGTTTCGAAACAAAACATTTTGATACTTTTGTTTCAAATGGCATATTATCACTAAAGAAATGAAAAAGAAATGGAAATTGTACAGTTTGGGTCATGTGAAACATTTAATTTAGACCAAAAGAGAGTGTTTTGTTTGGCTGTTTTTTCTATTGGCCAGTAAATTGAAAAAGTATATATTCACAAAACTCTAGGTAAGCTCTATGTTTATGGTGATTTAGGAACTGCTGGTGGAAAATGGGTAGAAGTTATTTTCTGTTAGCTAAATAGAATAATACAACCTTCAATCTACAACTATGAAGAGCTGTAATTTGGAAAACACAACATGTGATGGAAATGGATTATGGTGCTGTTCCATTCAGATGTATGACTTCACTGTTTCTGTAAACCTTGTCCTTTTAATGTGGATTTAATAACATCGGGCACCACGAGGAACTAGGTTCTTTTCAAATTGAAGAATGCACAATGTTTCCATAACTGAACCTCTTAATTTCTGAACAAGGAGCAAAGCCCTTTCCTGCTTTGGATTGGAAAGTGTTTTCATTTTATGTGTGTAGTGACAGAATGTATAGACTTTGTGTCTGGGTATAGGGATGGAAAGTAAATTTGAATGTACTTTGAAGTTTATTATAGTGTCACCGCAGAGGTCCCTCCTTCTCTAGCACTGCAAAACTGTGCTTCCATTTCCTTACACCCTTCCAGGATAAAGGAATATTCATTTTTCCTTTAAGTATCTGTTTGGATTATAAAATGGTCCGTAGATGATTTCTTTTTCAGACCTGGAATTCTTCACTTAAGAAAATCTGATAGAAACGACTTCCTGGCCAGTCCCTTAATATAGTAATGACACAGGGAATACAGTGGCCATTGACTATGGAAAATGGTAAAGCAAATGACATCATATGGATTTCCAAGAAGTTCTTTGAAAGAGGACAAACGCTTGGCCCACTTTTGTTTTTTTACTCAGGGCTAATACTGACGGGATCTGCAGTCAACAAAGTGGAAGAAGTGAGGTGCCTAAATAGATTGAACTCGGAACAGCAGCAGCTGCTGAAGAAAACAATCTTCGGTCTGGATGCACCTACATGGAGAAGTGTAGAAGGAAAAGACCGTAGTTTCCAAAAGGGTGTGATGCTGTGGGCAGGCAGATGTTTGGTTGGAGGGCAACAGACATATATTTTTGATTCAGAACAGTGTTCCGGGTGATATCTTTTGCCTCGTTCCCACCACAGCTGTTGGAGGCTGATACTGATTTATCTGATCCAAAAATAAGACCTTGGATGCACCAGGGAAAGATCACTTTGGAGATACTCTGGGGGTACTTTGTTTTTTACACTCTTCCTTATCATTTGCTACCACCCAGTGTTAAAGTAAGGAGGCTAATAACAAGAGACCTTTGACTTGACTCAGTTTGGCCGTTATGATTTTGCTTTCTCTTTATCCCCTCTTGTCTCAAAAGTGCCACAAAAGTCTTGTGTGCAGTGCAGTTTATGGTGTGCCACTCCGCTCTGTTGACCTGCAGGCTGGAAGAAGGGATGCATTGGATAATTTACATTAGTAGGGCACAATCTTGGGTTGTAAAAATCAGTAAAAGAAAGTTGATTTCCACGCAGGCATGCAAGCTCTGAAGCCCTAGGTAGATGTTGTTTGGGTAGCACAGAAAACAGGGTGTTTTCCAACCACAGGAAGGGTCCAATACATCACCTCTTCAGTCCCAACGCAGCTGGCAAGACTGTTGTCTTGGCCAGGTTTGTGTTTCCACTGACACTGCTCCAGTGGGTATGAGTCTCACAGCACACCAGTGCCATCTGCACAGCTGCTCTGCAGGACCAACGCTTCCTTCTGTCTGCAGCAGTCTGAAATGACTGAGGAACTGCAGATAAGGAAGCATTTTGGTGGCTGTTGTGAAGTGCAAGGGGACTCTAGTATTTTTCCCCATGGCTGGGTAAAAGGGGAAAATCCAACTCGAATGTTTCTGACTCCTCCAAGGTTTTTAGCGACTCAGCTCAGCAAGGCAGATTTTCTGCCACCTTCAGTCAACTAACTCCTCCTTAGACTTTGAGAGTATTCAGAACCTGGTTTACCAAAGAATGAAGAGACACGTAATGTTCTTTTATTCTTCTATCACCATTTTGTGTAGCATGTACCCTGCGTGCCACAAAAGCTACTTCCTTTCCTTGTCCCCAACCCATTATCACAGCAACTTCCAACTCAGGAAATATTCACTTGCATCCTCCCTCTATAATAAAGGATTTAGGTTCCAGACAAACAAACAAACCAACCAAACCAGTTTTCCTCCCCTAGATCCAAGTTGTTGATTTTGGGTAAATGCGGTCTTTATTGAAAGGCAGAGGGGCACTGATTCCTCAGGTGGGGTCAGTCTTGGTCAGGTGAAGGCAATATATCCATCAGACACTGATGCAAACAGTAGAAGAAGCAGGGGGAGGTGAAGGAAGGAAGGATGTGTTAGTGTCAGGAGCGCTGCTGGGGTAACTTGGCAGACATAGCCTTGGTTCCTGCATTTTTTCCTGAGATGAATTTTTATCGTGGCCATCTCATGAAGCGAGGCGTTCATCTCCTTGACTTTTGCCACTTCAGTTGTGGTTATTTAATCAATTAAGCTTTCCCTACATGCAATGAGGAGACAAGAAGACCTAGAGGATAATCTACCCTTTCCAGAAATAAACATGGTAGATCACCTCCTGGAGATTTCTTCACTCCATTGATTACAGAGGAAGCTTCAGTGGTTGCTCAGACAGGTCAACTCGCTTTTAGGTGGATGAAATTAAAACCGACAGCTATTCCTACCCTCCCTCCTTTGGTTTCCCAATTACTCAGAAGATGAGAATAGCACAGAGGAGAAATGAGAGAATAAGCATTAAAAATGAAGATAGGTATGTAGGTAAGGGCTTATTGGTGTGGAAAGGACCTACCGTCCCTCTCCAATGCCGGTCTATGGAGCAGGATACAACATAAGCACTCTTATTCACACTTGCTCTTTAGGGTAAGCATACTGCTTACTCTCTCTCTTGTTTAAACGTTACAGCCACAAAACGAGCTAATAAATTTCTGGCTGACAAGCCTGACAGAGCAATAAGTAAAAACAGGAAAGCATCTATTACATATTACCCTGAATTTATCAGCTCTCCCTTCAAAAGGGGAAATAACACAAGGCAAATTGTGGGAAGTTTTTTTATCTGCTAGAAAAATATGCCCTGTGCCCCAGTCAAAAAACAAGCTGTTGTGAAGTAACCACATTATTTAAAGATACAAGTCAAACAGGAAGAGGAAAACCAAACAAGCATGGCTTGAAAATTTCCCACAAGTGAGCTCTGACAGTCAGAGCAGCGATGGACTTGCTGACAGAGCCTGGGCTGCAGGGAAACCATCGGTTTTTCCAGGGCCAGAGGGCTGGGAAGGGGAATGAAAGGGACTCCCTTCTCTTTTGAATATTTGTCTCTGGCTATATGTTTCTGGTGTTTGCTTCTATTACTGTTTTTAAAGCCAAATCAATACGTCAGCTACCGAGATTTCATCTCAGCCTCCAAAGCGAGGTCACTTCTATGCATCCAGGTGTGTCTGAGATACTGCCAGTTACCAAGGCGAGAAACCACGGGCAGGATTTCTTGCTGTAGGCATGCACGTTTAAGCCACACTCCTTCGAAGCACTTCAGTCCACGCCTAACTTTAAGCAGACAGAATTTAAAGCTGAACATCGCGTAGGACTAAGGTTTTGGTTGCCGTGAGCCTGACAGGCGGTGAAATGGGCGATGTGGACAACCTGTTGGCTGGAGCCATCGAGCCACATAACATGAACCATGCCTTCTGAGAAATTCGGTGATGGAAAGGGATTCTGTGTAGCTAATCTGCTATTGGGATGTCACCACCTTTCACTCCACAGTCTGTTTTCAGGGTGACTACAGAGCCCTTATTTGAAGTCACGCTCCTCACGGCAACGCTTAGGGTTAATTTTTTTTCCTTTTCAAAACCTGGTCCTCAGAATAGAAACATTTATAAGCATCAAGCTGACAAGCGCTAGCACTCTGGATCCTTGTTTGCTTTCTCTTACACAAAGACACCACTTTGCAAAACCCCAAGATTTGCAAACGATTCCTGATGAATCATCCCTATCCAAAAGAATGAGATGTTAAAAGTGTTTTCTATGGCATTTTCCTATAGGCACAAGACTTTTCAAAGGGTATATTCTAGCACATCTTATACTAAAATAATAGCTTATGAAATTTATAGGCTTTCAGGTCAGAAAGGGCTATCATCAAGATTAACCTGTGGCATAAATTTATCTAACTACATAGTATTACCCAGAGATTCCTGGATTAGACGAGATAAATTCTTCCCACCTTTGAAAAGAAAAAAAACCCCAAACAGTAACTTGTCAGTATGGCATATCTTATATAAAAGAACCAGTCTTGATTTTAGAGAGTAAAATGATAGGGTATGAATTAATTCTTGGCAAATTACACTCTTTCAATAATTCAGACTAAACTCAATTCCAAATTGAATGTCAGATTTCAGTCCAAATTCCATTTTGTGTTCCCATTTTACTTCCAATTTGATATTGTCATAATTTCAGTATCCAGTTTACTGTGCCTTTCTTTGTCTGCTAGACTATCGTAACATTTATGGACTAATAAAAAAAAAAACATTTTCAAATTACTGCAGGGAGCACAGTCCCTCCCAGTACACGTCCTGGCTCTGTAATACAATGAATCTAAACCAAAGATGCAAACAGGTATTTGGCCTGGGAATCAAGGTCTATATATTGATACCATAGCATGTAATAGGGGTACTAGATTATATTTTGAAAAACACTGGAAATCTGAGTTTGTTTTAGGACGGATTTTGCAAACAAATGATTTTATAAGTGTATTCATTTCTAGGGAGCCTTCCTGTGTTTTGCTTCTAAACAGAAGTAAAGCCATGCAGCCCGGAGCAAAAGATCATCAACCTCCTGACATAAATTACTTTACTGTCAGTTCTCTTAGTGTATGTTTTCGCATTTGTCGGGCAGCTCTGACAAGATGTATTGTCATGTAGAACCAAATTAATACACAGGGAGGCTTTGTCATTAAAGAAATACAAGCTGATTTCTTTTATTATGAGCGGCAAGAGAGCTGCATTTGCAGTACAAACAGCTACAGCGTTCGCTGAGCTAATATTCCTGGGCCACATGGCTAACTCGTAGTAACCTGGGTCCTGAAACCGGGCCAACGCGTTTATTTAAATCCGCAGGGAAGAAACTACTTCAAATCCAGGTGCTTAATGGTAGAACCATGCGTAAACTGGAATGCACGACATCCATCCATCCTGCTATTAAAGCAGCACGTTAAAAGGAAAAGAATGAGGAAAGTCGTAAGAGACCTCAAGAATTTTCGTCTTACTAACAATTCAAATACTGTGGGTGATGTTACATATGACCAGAATTTTACCCTTGAATCCAAGCTGAGACTAAACCACTTCTTGGAGGAGAAGCTAAACTCAGCTCCTGATGTTAAGAAGGCAGAATAAAACAAACGATCCAGTGCGGTACCTCCGCTCTGACCCTGGCTCAGGATGAGATGTAAACACACGCTCCGCTCTCCCGGGCTGCACTAAGTGCCCTTGCTGCATGTTTTCCTGCCAGCTGCTGCGAAGAAACACACAGGCAGAAAATCAGAAACCACAGAATAATATGCCCGGAGCAGAGCTAGCTTCCCCGCAATCAGGTGGGAAGAGAGTAGGTGAATTACTAGTTAAATGCTGCGAGACAACGAGGTGCATCGCTTAGACTTAAATCAAAAAAGTGCTGGAATTCGGATTGATCCCAGCCTTGTGAGGCTTGCCAAATTTTCCAGCAGCAGTGGAAAAGCACGTAAGCGTTTGTACAGTTGTTAACGTTGTTTGAATCCCGGTCTAGGTGATTCGGCTGGGATGAGCTGCTTTATCTAGTGGATATCTGAGATTCGGAAACTTGGGAGAAAAACTGCTGAGACAGATTTGATAACAAGAGATGAGCTTGAATAATGCCCCTGCAGACGCTGGTGAGAGGTGAAGCTGTGTCCAGGCTAAGCAAATCTCTAGTTTCTTTTTCGCTAGTTTCATTGCTTCCTTCTCCTTCTGAGGGAGGAAAAACAAGACAAAAATATTTTTTCATGGTATTTTGGCACTTCTGTTTCCTGTTGTGGCCAGAACCTAGAAGTTAAGAAACTTGTGACTGAAACAATTGAAGTAGCACTGGAAAATTCAAACAGGAAGCAAGATGCAATTTTTTAAACAGTGAGGGCAATTAATCACTGGAACAGCTTTGCCAATGGATGTGGTGGATTTACCGTCATGCAAGTCTTTAAATCTAGTCTGTCTTTCCTTCTAAGTGTGATTGCTCCCGTTTAAGGTATTGGTTTTAACACAGGAAACACTGGGTAAAATATTCTGGTTTAACTAGATTGTTACAGTGATCCCTCCCTGATCTTAACGCTGTGAAAAACTTCACAAGATGCATTTGAGGACGGGTTCTTTTGCAGACTGGGCTGAATGTGTGGGACGTGAAGAAGAGAGGTGGATATGGCCCAGACTTGCAGTATCTTCATGGGCAGGGCACTCCACTGAGACGAAAACCATCAGGATTGAAGTTTTTGCTTCGGGTCAGGTACGGGCAGGGACCGAAAAGAGTTCAGTTGTTAAAGGAGCATCCTCACCCATGTTCAATTTACTGGATTTAAGGGCACCTTTGTCCAGGTGCCCAGGCTGGCACCCTGATTTTCAGGAGACAGTCACGTTAGGAAAGGTTGCATAAAAACAGGCTTTGCTTTCAGATCCATAGTTAGGTGCCTGGCTGATTACCTGTCCGTAAGGGCAGTCCTAGCTCCTCTCCTGGGCATTCACTGTGGCTAGCTGAGGCAGCTCCTTGTTGGTGGCCACAGCAGCTTTCATAGGCATGTCTTTCTTCAGTACCTAATAGCAGGATCCTGAGCTTCTAAGTCGTGGCTGGATGTCCCACAGGGCATAGAGCCTTGGATAAATGTTGCGGTTTTGAACATTTAGGTCAATAATCACTAGAATGATCATTTTGTAGGTATTTAAAAGGCAATTGCTTCAATAGCAGTTAGGTGTCCAGACGCCTTTAACACTCTGTGACATAAAAGCCGTAAAAAATGCACCTTCTGGCCTACAAAATATGGACTTTTTATCTTGTGATAATCTGATCTCTTTGGGTGGGGAGCAATCTGTTCGAGCTAAATATCTGCAAATGTAGGTAGGGCTTGCATGAATTGAAAATCTATAGCTAGTTCATTGTGAATCAAAGGTATGTTTGGACAGAAAGCCTCCCCAGGTCTTGAAGACAGTTCCAGTAATGAAGCGTACACCTGCATAAAAGCATCCCCACACACACACAGAATAATAGAGGAAGGAAGGACTTTCAGTTTCGCTAGAAACAGAAATGCCTGTTTCTACTCTCAAGGAAAAAAAAAAAAAAAGAAAAGAAAAGAAAAAGTTTTGCGCTACTTCATGGAAACATCTGGGTGAAAGAGAACAGGAGGTGTCAACAGAAGTCAAAATAACAACTCGTATCACATGGGTTTGATGTGAATGGTTTTGACACATTTATTGTACTTGCCATTCTGGAGGAGCAGGGTTCGATGTATGCCAGGTAAAAAAAGCAGCAGCGAGAGACCTCTCTTTTTAGAAAGAGGCAGCCTCATGTAAAGAATCTAAATTGCGTTTCTGAGCATAGCAAATTAGCTGTAAATGCAATTTTATGGTTGTTCTAGGGAGAAAATGTGGGCGGAGCAGGCTGTAAGAAAAGAGAAAATAAGCAAATTGAGAAAGAAAGACACAGACTAGTTGTAACAGGAGCTGAAGAGCTCTGAAGTAAGTTTTCTCTCATCTTGCTAATCTTGTATAAAAGGCACAACATTTATGGCCCACCAAGACTTTCTTTGTGGCTGAATAATTTTTTTTCTACCAGCTTTGAAGGTAGTAAATTTTTTGTGAACACTCAGACCAAAAATATGAGCCAAAGGCTTGCAGAAGTGCAAACTTTTCTAAAATTATTTGCATACAAAGCTATACAGTAACTTTCTCTGCGGTATCTAACCAGCAACCTAAAAGCAGAAATAACAGTATATCAGGGACACGTGGGGGAAAAGGTGTTTTCTGATGTATTATGGTGATCAGTGGACAGTATTGTAGCCAAGTGTTGTTCATCCGTCTATAATCTAGGTTTTAAAATCCACACTATTCTTCATAGCTTTGCAGCTGGCTTGAGTAAGAGACACAGGGTTCACCTTTACCATGAAATAAATCAAAAAGAAAGCGTAAGAACTAAAGACACCCAACTGATAGCTCTTTTTTGGCTCGGCTTTCGATGAACTCTCTCCAAGACAATTCTGCAAGACAGAAACCCCTAAGCAGGAATGTGGATGCGAGCCAGTCACTGTCGCATAGCCCCTGGGCCAGAAATTGGTCCTTGACTTCTTTTGTTCGGCAGTATAGACATATCAATGACTCACTCAGGTATGAATAGCTCTCAGCATCTTTATTAAGTACATTTTCTTGCCTGCTTTCTGTTTAGAACTGCCTTTTCATTACCGAGAAGGAAAACGAGTTCCTATGAGAGATCTCCAAACAAGCTGAAGGTTAGCATGATAAAAAGGCTTAGTAAGAGCACTCCCTGAAAGGAGACACAATAGAAGGAGGCAGAGAACTGAGTGGAGGGGTATAATGGCTAATGTCAGAGATGGAAACTAGGAGAGAGGGATACATAAAAGGAGAGAGCAGAAGAATTCAGACCTCTGACTCCAGAAACCATTTAGCCATGGGTTTTTCTTGGGAATGTAACAAGGCCAGCATTTCATGCAGCATGTCTATATATTTTCCATCTGGGTACTATTCTACAAAGAGTGGGATATATCATAATTTCACCTCATTAAACTTCATTTACTTCATTACTATGGTATCCATTCAAGAACTATACTTTTCTCCTGATCAAAGAAGGAGCTTAACTGTTGTTTCTTTCAAGCTCTTCTATGAAAAAAACTTCCCTTTTACTCTGCTTTCCCCTTTTTTTCTTTTCTACTAAAACTGAAAGAAAGGATAAATTTGAAAACTGAATGGGCTTGTTTTCCTTTTTTTTTTATTTTTAATTTCATTTAAAGAAGTGGAGTTTAAATGAAATTCATGACAACGACTCCTACTTTGCAAAAAATTACATTTGGGATTTGGGAGCTTTTTGACAAATTCTTCTCTCCCACCTCAGGTGTCTACAGTGTAGGTGTTCACATCCAAGTCAGTAGCCCTAGAGAGGTAGTCCACGCAGTCAATGGAGCTTGCAGTGTCCTTCACATGACCAGAGTTTTGCATGTATTTCATAAGACAAATAATGACTCCATTGACTATATTGACAAGCCTTCTTCCAAATATCGGTGCAACCTAGGAAGGATAAGCCCGGATGTAAATACCTACAGGTGACTTAGGTGTCTGAAGCTAAGCCAGCTGAGTCCCACCCCTCTTTTTCTTAGGTTTCCCTCATGAATCAAGGACAAGTGAGAAAGATGTTTGGAGTCCTATAATTTGACTCATATTCTGGAGAGGTTTATCGCTTTTTATTGGATGTATGGAGGTCCTGTGATGAATATTCTCCAGCTTTTGGAGCTATCCTTTAATGAGGTGAATGGTACAACTGCTTCCAGAAGGTATTTCTGGGAAGAAATCTGCAGTAGGCTTGTTCAGACAGGGGTTGAGAGCATATTTATTTCTCTGACAGCTGCAGAGCAAGGGCCTTGATTCACTGCATTTAGACGTTTAGACATAGTCTAGTGGTCAGCAGAGAGGAAAGTATATTTCTGAAAGGTAACTCAGGTCACAGGTGGGTTTGTGCGTGGTGTAAGCGCTTGGGGGCCTAAGTAAAGGTGTACACCAGGGAAAGAAGTGGCCAGCAGTATCTGAAATGCTCCCCCAAAGCCCAGGTTCAGGTGTGCCACGTGCAGAATAGGGCTGTGCAGCGTGTCATTGGAGCAAAACACCCTGTCCAAACACCCTGTTTTTAACAGCAGCCAAAAGAGGAAACAAAACTCTCAGACAACTCCGTCTTACTTCGTAACAGATAACAAAACAGCAAGGGAGCGTGTTTCTCGTTTCTGACTTTCTGTATGATGGTGCCTCTCTGTATCTGGGATGTAATCCAGAGAAAACAGAAGGAAAAAATTGCTCTATTGCACTTAAAAAGGTGTCTTAAAAATATTAATCATTAAATAAATAGCAGCAAGCATTGGATTTTACTAGAGAAGGGAAAGTGGTCCCACCTGTAGTTATTTAGTTCCCAAGCTGAGTATTTGTTCTGTGGAAAATGCTGCAAATGTACACGTGTACATGTGTGGTTCTATATATGTGTGTGTACAAATAATATATTTTGTTAAATTAGTAAAATAATCTAGATAAATACATACTGCACACATAATAATACTTTATAATATACATGATTACTATATGATATTATTTTATAATATTATTACTATATTAATATATCTCATAATATATTAAAAATGTTTTAACAATATCTGCCTATTTTAAAGTCGAGGTTGGATTGCCAAAAGAAAATAAGCCAGCAATGCCAAACACAATTCAAAATACTAAAAACAGAAGATTCATTCTCCTCATGATACTTGGGATCCTTATGACCTCAGTTATGGTCAAGTGAGCAAAAAGACGAGTCTCTTGACCTTTCTTCACAAAAGAAGTCAAAGTTGTGTTTTCCAGTGAAAGAAATATAGAATAAATGACAAATTAAATTTATAAATTATCAAGAGGCAGCAGAACCAGAGTCTGGAGATATCTTTTCCATCTCACAATGGAATATGGACCTATTTTCTGTGCCCCTTCATGTGCCTCTAGCTGGATCTTCATACTGCTACGGCCACCCTGTCTGAGCTGAGGGTGGCACCTATGCTCTGTCTCGCAAAGTTCCTTAGTTCTCAACAGAGCCGAGCAGACAACATGCATCAGGCAGACATAAAAGTTATAGGGTGTTACTCTGTTTATAAAGTTGTTAATTACTGGGTGAACCCAAGAGGGAAAGATATTCCCAAACTGGGAATTTCTCTGTGAGATCAATATTTCTACATTTGAACGCCCAGAACTCTTGTTTCCCAAATCTCTTAAGCATCAGCTAATGAGAGTGATGAGTGAGACAAAGCCTTTTGGTTCCCTTCTCTTCCTAGAGGAGTAAAACCTACTAAGGAATAACCTTTGGGACGATTACAAAGGGCTTTAGTTTACTACTGATCTCCTGTGAGACAGGTAAGTTGAAGTTTTGGGGCTCCCTGTCTGGTAGAGAGCATGGCGAGGTCGTGGTGACTCTCCAGGGTGAGCTCTGTAGCTCTGATGAGGCTCCCGTTTCCAACATGTTCATGCCTTTCCAAGGGACCTGTTTTGGTGTGTATCTCTGTAATATCTGTGATCTTTCAGGATGGTAGTTAGAGATGTACAAACTCCAGTCATGAATATGCCTACTTGGGGCAATCTTCTAGCCTTTCAAAAATGGAATTAGGTATCTGCCACTACTGTGGTCTTTAGTTTTCCAAATGATAAGCCCCATACGGCCCCACCGCTACTCATGGAATGATGCCCTCAGGGCATTTCTGTGAAGAACTGTTCCCACGGAGCATCTTTTTGCTTTTGTCAATCAACATCTGTATTAACTCACTGAACCCTTTTCCGGGCACTCCCAGATAAGATTTTTGCTTCAAAAGGGTTAGAGATGAGATCCATCTTACTTAGCTTTAGCCATCCACCAATGAGCTATCCGTGCCAATTTAACCAAGGCTTCCAGCTGGCTTCCTGAGATATTCAGACCATTTTGAGTAGGACTACGCACTGTTGTGCACTTGACCTTCCTGGTTCTAGGTTAATAAAGAGAAAGACTTAATGTTAGGGACTAAAGGTAAACCTAGGGCTGAAAAATAAGAGGCATTTCCTTGCTAAGATATTTTAGTAAACCTTTGTACCTATGGATGCGGGAGAATCTCGTCTAGAAAAAAACAAGTGAGGTATTAGACGGTTAGAGAGCAAAATCTATTTTTTCATAATTACTTGGTGCTCCAGCAAAACTGCTTCTTTCTAGGAGACGCTCAGCCAGGCAGGGGTTAACGCCTCTTCTCGCCACCTTCCTTTTCAACTCAAAACTTAGGAACATGTGCACACTTATGCATGCCACAAACAAAGCCACCGCTTGCATTATAATCTCCTCAGGGACAGCCAACTGGGAAAGACAAATTTAGCAGTGTACTTCTGGCTTTTTTACATAGTGTAATGCCATTAAACTCGACATCATGTAGACAATGCACATTACAACAAAATACTGATGCTGTTTATTAGCTGCCTGACTTTTTTTTTTTGAGAGGAAGCACATGTCACATTTGTTTCAGACAACCGCATCAGGGTCCCACAGCTCTGATTAAATATGTATCCTTTGTTCAGCTGCATCGGAGTCAGTTTTGGCCTACATACGCATTTCGTTAATATTTTAAATAGGAAAAACAACAAAGAGAGGAGAAATTAACAGTTGCTGAACTTCTCCAATTACTGCTAATCACATTTACACCCTGGGGTTTGCAGAATTAGAAATCAATTGGTGGCTTCCCCTTTCTACAGCAGGCAGTAAATGTGACAATTTAGCAAAAGGACTAGAAAACATCTCAATTCAGCCTGGATGCCCTTGTAAATATCCCCCAGTGAATTTATTGCTTCGGTGTTTGATGTGACACAAAGATTATACGGCATCATTTACCAAAAATGATAAAGTATTCTGTGTGATTGATACTGAAAAAAAACCCGTGGTATCATTCCTTTTTATACATAAATATATTTTTCTTTCCATTGAACCTGAGGCGTTGGGAAATTACACCCCAAGCAAACCTCTGCAGTGAAATCTTGCTGGAACATTAGATGGTAAACCGCTTTTTCCTTTCAAGGTTATGAAAAATGAGTTCTGAGAAAGAATTGCTCTAAATACGATGCTCTCTGATTTGTTTTATGAAGGGAAGAGCACTCTTCCCAGCATCTGATGGTGATTTAGCCACACCATATTGGTAAGAGAGTTACTGTCAGTGTCACTTAGTACAATCTTTAATTGAAGAGTTTCTTCTTAAGTGTTTAGATAAACTCAAATTGGCCATGTACGTGTTTTGAACATCATAAATGATGAACCAGCAGGGTCAAGCAGTCCAAAGCTGCTTACGACTCCTTAATCTGGGAAAAGCCTTAGCGGGGGGTTGTCAAAGCACATTTTGCAACGAGCGCATGTAAACGCACATGCGCTTATAAACACATGGCTGCAGAGCTAAGCTCGTATCCACTGTTTCTAATTGAAGGTGGAAAGAAAGGAGATCATCTGAGCAGAAATCAGTATTTGGGGAGAGAAAATAACCCTGTGGATAGTTCCTTGAACACGCGAGCAGGAGATAGATAGGAGAACAAATGGATGTGTCTGGCAAAAGGCTGATACGGAGGAAAACCGTCATCTGGCTGAGCTTTTTGATTTTTCAAAATAGGACTGAAAGTCCTGTGTTTTCTAAGAGAATACGCAGTCTGAAAGGCTTTTACAGAGTTTATCTCTGCATGTGTTTTGACCGAAACCGAGAAACAGAGTGAAGTGAAAAATAATGGTTGAGGTGAGGAGGAAGGATGAGTCAACCAAACCTCTCTAAACTTGAAATTCAGTTCATGTTCGCACTGACTTAAGGCAAAAAATCCAGACACTGTTTTGTTCATTTGAGCTGTTGCATCGACTGGGCAAAAATAAGACTTCATTGCAGAGCTTCTCTTATGCTATTTCATTAATATATCCATTACCAAAGTTCAAGGGATTTGCTCAACAAATGATCTCATGAAGTATTTAGCCAAATACATGGTTTTAGTACTATTTATCGAAAAAGTTGCTCAACGAGCAGCAGTGACATCTCCAATAAAATAACACATATGACAGGTATTGCTCTGCAGTTTAAGCAACACTTTTTGACAGGAATGGTCTTATTGTGAAGGCCACGATTTGATGTGATCACTGGAAAAAAACTATACAACTGACCACTTCATCATCAGACCTATTTTCTTGAATCAGGGGATTCCTTTTTCCTCCTATGTTATACAAAATAACTCTTTTTTGCCCTTAAGACCAAAATGAGGTGGTTTAAAAATATTCTCTTTGACTTTTTAATAGTGATTGAACGAACTGTCACTGAGTCTGCTGAGAGATTCTGTTATTTAAGACTATACATTGGATCCATGATAATGTTATAATAACATTCATACTCAGGTGGATTTTTTAAAAATCCTGTGCAAAGAATAAATAAATGTCAGAGAAACTGCTAAACAGTATAAAGCTAATGTGATTGAAAGTTCAGAGGTTTATTCAAGTCTAATACATAAGACAGTTTGTGTTTTGATCCTTATAATGCCATCTCCATATGTCTCTTTTTATATTTTTTCAATAGAGTCTCTTTCATACTCTCTGTGAGTCAGGCATGCCGTCTGAAATTCAGGGGTGGACCACTCTAACAATACTAAAATTAAAACAACTAAAGGAATAGTTGTGAGTTTCTCATCTAACAAAATGATGAGGAAATATGAATGTTTTGCAAAGTATACCTATATGTCAACCCACATTAGCTATAGCCATGTCTTTTGTTCTCAGAATGTGAGAACACAGAATGTGGCACATTCTACCTTAAAATTTGGGCCAAGCCCTGTAAATACTTCGCCGGTATTTGTTGAAGTGTTCATGAACCTTTTTGAATCCTTCAGCAAATCTAACCTCAGCGTGAGACTTCCTAACACAATTTTAATTTTCTAAGAAATGCCTTATTCTGTAAACTGAATCTTCGTGTCTGATAATGACAAAGACAAGGAGGAATTTCCTTTTTTTAAACTACCAGTTCAAATCCGCCTCATATATGTACTGTATCCATTTCACCAGCCCAGACGAAACTGAGGTGGTTGTTATTTGTAGCAGTTTGTTATCTTGTGACTTAGTCTTAAGGTGAGAAAATGCCACCACGGCCACCACTGGCCAGATGGCTTACTGGCTGATTCAACAACGTGGTACAGGCTCATGTGCTTGGGGGGGTGAGTGATTGCACAGATCATATTGTTTGCCATTTTTGTAAATTTAGAGAGAAATCTGGATCCATGGTATGATGTACATATCATTATTACTGGTCATCAGGAACCTTTGTCTTGCTGTTTTGCATAGCAGCTGAACACCTAAACCCAGCGCTTTGCAAAACAAATAAGTAAATAAGATGAGGGTGTGTGTGGGACAAACTTCTCCTTCCACCCCAGCAGCTATGTGAAATGTTGCTTATAGGCTGGGATTCATCTCACCTAACTTTGGATTCAGTATCTAGTAGTTTAATTCAGGGTTTGACATCTAAGCTGCCTCTGTCATCATGGAGGAAAACACATCCGAAGTCTCGCATGCATCTTCCTGGGATGGAATAAACTGCTATAAATGTGTCTCTTTTAGATGTCAAAAGATTGGGTGAAACGAATCAATGCCATGTAGGTATAGGAGGGCTTTTTTCTTGCATTTCTGTCTCTTACGGGGCATTATTAGTACTGACTCTGGATGCGTATCCTCTACCATGTCTGAGAGCAGCGAGACGTTTGGTCCTTTGTACCTAGGAACAGGAGCACTGGAATCGGCAGCCAATTGTCAAGACAAATCCTTTGAACTCATGGGTTTGAGCCTGGAAACTGGCAGAAATCTGAATGAGCTCACAACCCCTGTGGGAGGAACACTCTTTTACAAAGCTTGGGCTGTTGCCATAGAGGACCATCGACGTGATGATTGTGTTTTGTTAATGACCCTACTATTCTCTCAGGAGCAATATTAGTGAGTATTATGAGTCAATGGTTTTTAGTAGTAGCCTTATTATTTATATTTGGAATTACACGAATTAAATGGACAAAACTTTAAACTTCAGTTAACAAAACAGAGACCTGGGGAATAGTTTTAACCAAAAATAAACTTTTCTTTTTGATCGCATTTATATCAATACAAGGTGGTGTGTTGTTCACAATGAGTGTGTCTCTGATATTGCGTTTTCAGTTTATGATATTGTGTCCCTGACCAGAGCTGACACTTTGGCAGGATTCTCCTGCTCTTTTTGTAGGAAGTTCCAGAATGGCCAATAAATAAAACTAACTATTCTCTAGAGATATTAAACTGGCAGATTTTATAGGCAGTAACTTCACACACAATCAGAGCTAGGTCACTTCATGGAGTACCAGCGATCCCTCTTTTCTTTTCAAATATATTGAGCCAAGTTTCCATTATTGTGGTACATATCCCTCTCCTCCCCTTTGCAGCTTTTTCTGGTACTACGTACCTTGAGAGAGTGTCTGGAGGCACAGAGGGTGTACACGCACACTAAGTGATGGAGTGAAATACAGATATATCCACGCCAGTGCCAACCTTAGCAAACACATTCTTGCGGGTGAAGGAACTCCATGAGCTTGTCCCAGAACTGTCTCATTGAGTGATTACAGACATATTTTAACATTTACAATTTAAATGCGGCCAACTTCTGTGTTTGTTCTGCCTCACCAGAGCTAGACAGCACATTAAAAGGTACAATCCATTTCCTAATCATCTCATAGCCCAAACAGATAGGTCACTTGCAGGATAATTCAGTACCTTGCCCTCTTCCCTTTATCTAGTCAACCTCTTTTCCTCTAGTAAACCCAGAACAGATTTCTTGCTTGGCTAATTAGCTCTAAACTGCCTTCTACCATCATATCTTCAAGCTTGCCCCTTAAATATTATGTGCATGTTAGTGAGATAATGAGTACAGATTTCAGATTCTCTGCATTTTCCAGGTGGAAAAACTGAAACAGAGAAATGTTAAGGTTAGAATTTGCCTTGCTTAGCTTTGAGAGTCTGAGAGTTAGATCCCTGAGCTAGTAATTTCAGGACACTTTTATATTCAAAAAGCATCTGCAGAAGGCAATTATTCGACCTACCTTATAGTGGGATGAATTGTCTTCCCTCACTTTTATTAATTATAAAGATCTATTATTATCAGAGTGTAAATACACACCTATACTATGTGTAGATAAAAAATGTCATCAAAACAAGTGTGCAACTAAAATGGTAGTTTTTATTCCTTGCCAGTATTTCAAAGTAGGCACTTCCTCATCTAAAGTCTTTCTGTTAAATTTTACCTATCATTATTCTGTGGGTGCAAAAGTATACGTCTGAAATACATCTTAAAGTGGATGTAGCTTAATCCACTGTGATTAAGACAAGCCAAGTTATAAAGTAGGTGGAATATTTTTAAATGTTGTTATTAGTATTATTAGCCATTACAAAGGAACTGAAATGTTGGTAGGTCCCTCGTAGAAGACGTGGAGAGAGCCAAGTGTTTGTATGAAGGCACCTGCACTATAAATGACGACAACACAATAAGTACTGTGGGATTCACCTGTACTAGAAGATTAAGCACACTCAGGACCACACTCTGGCAAGGCGGGATGATGTCATGAAGAGCCTACATACTTATCATTAAGGTCTTTTACCCTACAAACTGAGGAGACCACCAGCTCTCTTTCATGAATTGCCCCATAATATTTAAATTCCCAAATTTTTCAGAAGTGCTTGGGATAGTTACTTCCCAATGGTCAACACGACATCAGGGCAAATTCTAGCACTGTGCCAGTATAGATTTCACTTAATTGATCCTGAATGAGCAGTAGCATATTAATGAGAAAGTAAAGCTAAAATGCAAGCAGGATTTTGGAAGGATTTGCCTTATCTAAGCAAATTATTCTTCTATCTTTTCACTATCAGTTTCAATTTTTACATTACATTTCCAACATAGTATTATTGTAGTGATATACTTCTCGGAGATGAGGAGCTTATCACAAAGACATGGTACAACGTTAAAGTGAAGTGTGGAGTTGAAATCATATCTCTTTCAAAGCAAAACATATTTTAAACCACACAACTTCCCTTTCATCCACAGGCTTTCTTTAAATTCATTACCAGAATCAGAAATTAGCCACTTTTGAGGCACAGCATACCATACTATGCTGACTGCTGTCTAATAATGCATGAAACAAAAAGAAATAAGGGAACAAAAATATGGGAACTGGAGAACTGGTTACCAGAAAGTGATAGTGTAGAGTGTGATGGACCAAAAGGCTAAAAAAAAAATTAAAAAATCAGAAAGTTGAGAAAGTAATTGATTCAATGAGAAAGAACAGATTAGGAAGTTCAGGCAAATAAACAAGTAATAAAATACTACTAGAAGTAGCTGTAATCAATCTTAGGGTTAATTGAGTTGTTGGAAGAAGGTATTAGTATATAGGAAAGTAAATAGCATCACTGAGGGAAAAGAGTAAAAAGAGAAGGAGGGAGGAAAAAAAGATGTGAAGAAGCCACTGACTGTAATCCTTAATGATAATATTAACTGAAAATGAGAGGTCATTATTCATTTGGAGGTTAAAGTAACTGACTTCAGAGATTCACAGTCTTGGTTTTCTACATACAATTTTTAACTGGCAAGAAGACTTTTGAAAACAATACCTTTAAAGTAAAAGATCTACGATATTCACAAGACACTAGTAGAAAATTCCAGGAGGTGCCATCTTTGTAAAGGAAATGTAGACAAAAAAGTCACAGCATTCTGATATGTGGGGACAGAACTACAACATGTACTAGAGAGACATATAAAAGCATAACTTCTCTGAGACTGGATGATCTTAGGAATGGGTTCTTGTGAATAAATTACAAAACCAACATTATTCAATAACATATAATTTGTGTCTTAATCCAGAATGCATTCATTTCCTTCCCTTAACTACAGACAGTTTTGGATTAGGTCCTGGATGGAAGAATTTGACTCCTTTTGCAAGTAACTCCTGAACAAAGAGATGAGATACAATTCCCGAGATCACTTATTACAAATTATTCATCCAAACCTACTTAAAATCTAGTAAGACACCCTTAAATCAACACTACATGTGTTTAGCTTGAGAACGGAATTTAGATGACTTTCAAGTTTCTCTAATGTTCAGCTTCATTAGAAACCAGGGATGAAAATGAAAATGAACTGGTGATGGAAACTCCCTTTTTTTTCCACTCAGCTCAGTTCTCTGTTGGATAAAATGTGCTCTGATTGCTTTGTATGAACAAAAAAAAAAGAACAGGGAGCTGTGAAATGGTTTGCTGAATGTGAAGTATAGAGGCAAACTGTGTGTCAGGTCTGCGGGGGTTGAAATGACCACAAAGCACACTCATCTTGAACCTTTATCAGAATCTTGTAATACTTACAGATGCAGGTAAAGGAGTTTTGAAGCAGGAAGAGGAAAGTATTGTTATCTAACACACTGACGACAGGGGAAATGAAAGACCAAATAGGTTGCTAAATGTTACTGTGAAAAAAAACCAGAAATAAGGCACTATCAAAATTCCAATTTTTTCCAAAAAAAAAAAAAAAGCAACCTTCCTTCAAGTGAATTCAAATGAAATCTAACCTAGATCTGGAATATGGGCAGTACGGACTTGTAAGTTAGGTCCTCGGTGTCTTCACTCAATTCAGCAATATATTTTCTACACATGAGCATTTGCAAAGGGACAGAAGGGCGCTCACTGGCTGGTGGCTTGCTTGAAATGGCTTTGAGGCAATTGTAAACGTTTCCTTAAAAATTAATATTGGAGCTTCCAGCTCCCGTAGCTCCTTTCTGCATGCTTGTTCAAGGATTGTGCCAGAAAACCAACTGCACCGTCCCCTTCAGAAGCAGGTGCAGCAGCCCGACAATAATCCAATAAAAATCCTATTAGCTGTGTCTCCATGACACTCCTGGTATCCATGGGACCCACAATATCTTTAATGCAGACAATAAATCCAGACCGTTTCCTCCTTCAATTGCTCCCAATATGGCTCCACTCCTAGCACTGTTCAGCTAACCTTTTGTTGCCACATTTTCTCATGAATGCTGAATCACTCTCTAATCTTTACAATGAAACAAGTGGAGTCCCCACCAAGAGAAGCACATCAGTCAGGTTTAGTTATCCAAGCGCAATTGCGTCCAGGTGCATTGCTGTGGATTACAACCAGCAGAGACTCAGCATTGACTGGAAAAAACATCAGTTCCACGTCTACAAAGTTTGGAGAAGGCTTTGCGGCAATTACTGTCTGACCAAAACATCCCAGATTAACCCCAAAGTAGCCAGAGCAGAGAGTACATCACTATGTTGAAAGGGTGTCTGTGTGTGGCTGGAAGACATACAGCGAGTCAAAACAAAATGGTGTGAAACAGAAGCCAGGAGAAAAGCTTAACCAAAAATGCAAACAAAAGCAAAGCAAAGACAAATGTTAAGGAAAGAGGTGAACTGACAATACGTTGTCTTCTGGGACCCCTTAGGAGCTATGGGTGCTCATAGAGGGCTGCTGAATTACTGCTTTGTTAATCACAGTACCTGAATCCAACCCAAAAGTTAAGTACTCGAGAGAGGATGTGGGACAGTGTGGCATTGCTAAATGAAAGGGAAATTCATTGCTTGAACCTACCCCTGTTGGTAGTCTACTGTGGCAAGTCTCAAGGGAAAACTCACCTCCGTTGCTAACGGAGATGCCCCAGAGAGCAGCACCCATGCACACCAAGAAGTTCACCACGCCACCATTACTAAGTCCTCAGGTTATCCGCATGGCATGTGTATGGCCAGGAGATGGATGAGACGCAGAGCCTGGAGTACTTAAAGACCATTTCCGAGGCTGCTCTTTCAGAGCAGCAAATTTTTATCCTTCATCCCTGTGGGTCCTGAAGACCCAGTGCCTGGCAACAGATTAGCTGGGATGGAAACTCAAGTTGCAGCTCAGTTATTTGCAGTCTCCTCCCACCCTCTCAGGAAGTTTGAAGTGAAGAGTTCTGGGAGGATGGATTTGATCTCTGCGTTTATATGAATGCTTACTCTGTAGAAGAGGCAAGTTTTAATATGTAGTTAAAAGAACCAAGTGATTGTGAATGACTTAGCTAAAGGACAGGAATACACATAGACAGGCTATTTAAAATTCTGTGCACTTTGTTGTGATTTAGACTACCTCTTTAATTACTTTTTACGGCTGGCTGCTTAGAATTGCATATTGTTTATAGACCTATTTCCGTACAGGTTTTGTCATACGAGCCAGTTTTGAGGGGAACTAAATAACTTTTGTGCTCTCATTCCAGTCCAGGCTCAGCAGCAGCAGCTCAGCGTGAGAACAACCACCGGTGAATGAAGAGAGGGTGGAGGAGTTCCTCCTGGGGCAGAGGTACATTCCCCTAGGAACCTCCTGGGTGTAATAAGCTATAATGTTCATTCCATATGGTCAATGAAGTTGTCCCTGGGACTGCAGGCACACGAGCAGTGAATATTTGTCCAGTGAGGCCGCTTTGTGGTGCTCCCTATCCTGCTGTCACCTCAACCGGAAAGAAGAACCTGCAGCAAGAAGGTCATAAGGCTCCTTGAAAACGAGTGGAGGGCTGGCCTTGTGGGCTGCTCGTACTCTCTGTTTGAACACAAACATGTGTACACAGAGCAAATTGCAGCTCAGTGCAGAAAACCAAGTTTTCCCAAGTTCAGAAAGGAAACACGGTTGTTGGCATCTGCCAAGTCCATCTATAAAATGGACCAACTTGCTGTTTTAGTGAATTGAATTTAAAAAAAAAAGAAAAAAAAAAGCATGAAGATTTATAATTTAAAACTTACAAGTCATTTGCAGAGGAGGTCAGAATTAGGGCCACATGGAAAACTTAAGCTCTGGTTCTCTACTAAGTTCAGCATAATGATCTTTACAGTATAAATGGTAGTCTTTTAATGTAGTACCTAAAGCAAGAATAACTAACGGACTAGGTGCTGGCTGAGCATCTAAGGGGACGGTCTCAATTCCAAAGACTTTTCCAAGCTGGCACAGGCAGTCAGAGGGACTGAGGAGGAAGAGAGATGCCAGCAGCGAAGCTGGTTTAAGTAGATGCACAGTGCCCACATTGCTGAAGTGCTAGAATACCTCCTCTGTGGATCAGAAGACCAGATGAGACATTCTTGGTCACAAAAACCCTAATTCTCACATTGCCAGCCCGCAGCAAGTCCTTTCTAAGGTTGCGAGGGTCCCACACGTCTCCTGTTAGAGAGTACTCCTGAATTCCTTTTCTTATCTGTAGCTCCTGTTGTTTCCAGCCAAAATTTATATGTGGTCAGCTCATACACATTTCCTGTGTAACTGTTGTCCTTTCAGTTCTCTTTCTTTGCTCCTTAGAGACTGCAGTCATTTCCCTGCCACCTTTGTTTTCACTGGGCTGAGCAATCCCATGAGATTTCACCTCTGCTCGTACAGCAGTTCCTCTTTCCGAGAGCTCCTCCGGTCCCCCTGCTAGTCCTGAAGCCTTCCTCTGCATCACTTTTGGACTTAAATCGCCTCCCTTGGTTACAGATAACCAGAAGTACACACTGCTCCACTGATATCTTGAATTTACTGTAATCCGTAGCTTTTCCAGGATTCATCTCGGCTTTTAGGAAAGCGGTCTCTACCAGCCTCTATCCGCAGCATGTGCTCCGTACGGCGGGGAGGTGAGAAGAAAGTGAAGGCATTTATGTTGGAAGATAGGTTAATGGGATGTCAAATAGTTCCACTTTTTATAAACTTTACAGGTAATGACACATGATTAGTGAAACCCAGAAGAGAACCAAGGAGGCAAAAGGCAAAGCCTCTTCCTGGCAGCCAACTGAGCGGTGCAGTACGGCATCTTCATACTGAAAAAGGAAAGGATTCAGTGTTTCTTCCTTCTTTGCACGTGTGCAGGTGTGCGCATGCGTGTCGATGATCTCTTATTGGAGGCATTGACAAAACATGTCTGTTTTGCTCTACGTTTTTTGGGGTTTGCTGAGCTGTGGGGATACTCACCGTTCCGCCGTTTCTGTTAAAGGGGATGGCAATCTTGGCACCCGGTGGGTTCAAAAGTCATGGGCAGTAATAGCGTAAATATTTTTCAGGTAAGGTCTCGAGCATGGTGTTTTCTCAGGGTTTGTGCAATATGAGCCATTTTTGTGCCACCTTAATAGTATACAGGGACATACACGGATGCATGGGGCAGGATTTCCAAACATTCGCACAGCTACTGTGTGAAGTTCTTTGAGAAACATGAGAATGAAAAGTATTGATTTGTTGTTTATATCTTCCCATTGCGCACAAAGATCAGCAATACCTTAGGGCTGACATCCTTACTACACATTTAAAAATAAAGAAGTTCTTTGTTAATAGAGCTTTGCAAACACTGTAAGATAATAATAAAAAATATGTTTCTGAAACTTTACATTCCCAGTGTCATCCACCCTGATGAACTTTTAAGTTCATAGTTCTTTCCCTTTCATAGCTGGCTTCTCTCAGTCCCATCTTTTCCCTCCCAGTTATACCAGAAATGGATAACATCAGCAAGATATTTCTTCAAACACCCAGCCAAATATTCTTCAATACCACTTTTTTTTTTATTATTCTGCGTTCCCTTAGGCTTAATACAATCTTAGGATTCACCATGTCCTGAGCCAAAGGTGCATTTTGTCACCAAACCCATCTCTCTGATACAGTCCACATCTACCCAACGCCTTCTGGCATTCCAACAACAAAATTTTTGTGCTCTTCTGCTCTGCTTGCACTGAAATGCTGTTTCCCATGGCTGTTCTTGCCTGTACTTGAACGACAGAAAGATGAAAAGCATCTAAATTAGTAAACACAGTCAAAGGATACAGGGGATCAAATATTTTTGACTGCTGCATAAAAAGAGTCTGAAATAACCTAGTCAGAGTAGGCCAGATGTTGAATTGTTCAACTATTCTCATGAAGTCTTGACTTGTCAGGGAAGGCTAGGCTCCCTAAAATCCCTAGTTAGCACCTTTGGCTGCTCAACTTTGGGATTGTGCTGCACCGGAAGAGGGTGGACAGATTTATTCAAAACATCGCAGGAGAAGTGGTGTACCTTCCAAAACAGATTAATTATTTAAAGGCTCACTTTAGATTGAAAAAAAAAAACATTGGTGGGTTGTCTTCTTTGACTGAGGATATTAAAACACATAGAAGTAATGAAAACAACTTCTGCGAGAAATACCATTTTCCTTTTTATTTGCTCAGGGTGTTCCTACTGACTCTCTTCCTCAGTCAGATACATTTTGGTCACTTTTACCCCTGTATTAGGCACATTCCTTTGCAACACTCTAACAACTAAGTCCTACCACATCCACCCTGCTACGTAATACAGGTCCTTATGGCTCGGCGTGTACACACAGTCAGGTCTGGGATATCCACGCTCTTTCCTCTTGCCATTCAGGGTGGAGGTTTAGGTCTAGCAGTCAAGGCATAAGAATAAAAGATGAAATATAAGAATAAAAGGTCAAACCAAAGGCTTATCTAGCCCGTTATATTATCTGCACTAGCATTAATAGCAGATACTAAGGAAAATAATTTGTATCTGAGCAATGAGGTAGTAGAATAGTACCCTCCTCTTGGTATAACCTCCCTTTTCCACCATCTTATGAACTTTCCAAGCAGCAGATTGTTTCTCAACCTATATTTAATAATTGATATCTGACCTCCACATTATGTTCTGGCAATGAATTAGTAGTTTAACCACGCATTTTATTACAAAGTAATTCATCATCAGATTTGCTTTAAACCTACTGCCTGACAATTTCATTCAGTGCCCTCTGATAGTTATTTATTAACTGCGAAAACACTAATTATTATTTATTATGTACTTTCCCCATAAAACATTCCTGATTTTATGGACATTAGTCATAACCCACCATCCACTCTGGTTGTCGCGTTTTGAAGCTGTTAAAATCACAGCCTAGCATCTCCTCAAATGGAATTCAGTCTGCACCGCCGCACCTTTTGTACTACTGTCCCATACCCTTTCTGAGACTAATTTCAAATATAGCCAATCCATGGACCTATGCAATAACTAGTATTTTTTTCATTAATTTTCTAGTAATTTCTAGTGTTTTATTCATGTTTTTTACCACTTTTGAACATGAGATGACATTGTCAATGGTGTTCAACACTGACTTCAAGATCTTTTTCCTGAGTAGTAATTCATCTTTGTGCTTTTACTATGCACACTTTTTTCCCTCCATATGCAGATACTTGGAATTTATCAACAAATAGAGTGGTTCAGCTTGGCACATGACACTTCTGATTGCGGGGAGGAGACCTAGCCAAAATACGTCTCAGTGACCAGAAATATTTCCACAGCTGAGCACAGCATTCCTCCTTGTCCTAGCTGAAATGTTGCATAATTAGACAAAATATAAACCCTATGGAGTTTTTCAAATTTCAATGCGTTCAAGCTGTTGTTGATCTTGTTAGCTTTTTTCCCAAGGTCGTTATAATGCTGTGGTGGGGAGGAAATGTCCAATAGGACCCAGAAATTTCCTTTTCATCCCATTGTTGAAACAGCACCAAACAACTGTCTCTCTCTCTCTCTCTTTGGACAAAGACCAAAATTTGTGCTGATTCTTTTGATTAAGTTTTTATGAATGTTGTTCACTAGGAACAATTTCCAAGGTCTTTTTGAGACCTGCTGTGAGCTTCAGCAGAAGTCTGGGAAGATCTGCTGAGTTATTCTGTAGGAGATTTTATTTACACTTAGCAGTGCAAAATTTACAGAATCTCTTAGAGATTTACTCACTCATTTTGTTAAAACAGGGAGTACCGTCAGGCTTCCGAGGGAGTCTGTCTCCACCTTTCTGCTTTGCATGCCTGACTTGAAGTCCAGGTGGAAGTTCTAAACCACTCGCTGGCCCTATAGACATGGTCTTCTTCTGTACTTAACCAGATTGCTTCAGCCTTAAAAGAGCAATAAGGTAATGTTTTCTGACCATCATCCTTAGGCAGAGCTTTGAATGAGAAACTACTCATAAAAGATGAGAAGATCACAACATGTAAGTCATTGGAAGAAAAGGACTGAAGAAAAGGGATCTGATTAGATTTTCTGATACTTTTTAAACATAAAAGCTGCAGAGCTATCCAACGTGGATATTTTCCTCCATTGCATCAACTCTTCCTTTCAGAGAGTGCACTTGACATAGTAATTCAAGCCTCCATCACCATCAGATTGGGTTATTCCCATGCATTCTCAGGGAACCCACATTTACATCTCAAAAGAACAGTTTGATCACTACACACACCACAGGAAAACATGGCGAGATTCCTCCCTCCTGACTGAAGATGTCTGTGGTATCAATATCCATCCGTACAAATTATCTGGGTTCCCACTACAGGTGAATGAAATCTAACACTATTATCCATAGTGTTCAGGGGCAATTTCTTCTGACCACATTTAGGCATGATGAGATGAATTATACCCTCAATTTCATATTGCACCCAGATAGTGACTAGATAATGGGAACCTGGAAACCTAATTCTGACAGACACATGTGCACCATAGACACCTCAAGACAGGTGACAGAAACTGCAACCCTGGTCTCCAGACACCATCTCAACTCTAGGATAAACATGAGATTTTGAAGACCAACCCTTGATGGAAGAGTGGAAAGTTCAAGCCTTCACTCTCTGAAGGTGTGACACAGGAAGGGGTAAACAGAGAGGATACTGAAGTTCATCTCCTTCTGTCACCATGACACACAGCATTTAATCAGTTCAGTAACAAGGAAATCACTTGCAATATCCACTATTAAAAATATGCCAAAGTGACATGACCATTCACACAGTGGGTTTAATATGTGGCTAA
The DNA here is from genome assembly GCA_008921705.1 of Burhinus oedicnemus. Taxonomy (NCBI): domain Eukaryota; kingdom Metazoa; phylum Chordata; class Aves; order Charadriiformes; family Burhinidae; genus Burhinus; species Burhinus oedicnemus. The sequence goes on from VFFE01008974.1 coordinate 4,073,358, forward strand.
ATACAGACAGATGTACGCTGAGGAGCCAAGAACTCCCTTTGAGGAAGCCCTGATTTCCTAAAGTTGGCTATGGAAAGGTTTATTTTAACCGCCAGCCAACAGTACTAGTAGTTTAAAGTCTTTGGACGTACATGAGTATTTGTAGGATTCCTGCAACAAGTATAAACTATCAAATGATTTATACAACAAGTGGAAGCAGCCAGATGTATATTTCCTCTGTTTATCCAATTTACTCACTGTTCCCTGAAATTTGTTAATAATAAAGTCCTATTCCTTTCCCTCTTCCCATATGCCCCATTACTAACAAATAATGAGACTTTAATACTTTAATTAATAACTTCTGGTAAGTCATTTATCATAACATTAAATAGCATAAAGAGCTAATTAAGCTGCTCAGTGAAATTCCACTCTAACAGATGCCTACCTGTTCACACAAAAGTTACCCAGATTCTTAAGAAATAGCTAAACATCTTAAACATCTTCCCTTAAACAACAGACTTGTTCTGGTGTGGGTTTTTTTTTTGTTTTCGTCGGTAATGCTGTAATCATAAATAAAGCTAAACGAGCTCAGGAGAAAGCAACTGCTGAGCAAATTAGCTCTTATGGAATCAAAACACCGTCCAAACTTTTACTTCAGAGCAATGTCTCAGCTTCAGCTTCAGTTTCCTTTCACCGGGAAGTGAAATTTGGCATCATCGTATGATGCTCTCTTTAAAATAAGTTCAGTTTGTGGGCAGGTTTGAGACCCCGAATCTCCCAGCTTCAGCTTTATTAAGGTGGTTTTTTATCTCCTTTTGGTTTAATCTGAAATTCTTTTTCTCCGCATTCAAAACCAACATACTCAGAAGGGAATGCCGTGCAATTCCTCCTATTACCATACCAAAGCAATCCTTCCTGCTTCATGGCTTAAACTAATCTTTCAAGTATTTGGAGTTGAGAAGAAAATATTCCTCAGGGCTCCCACTGTCAGAAGGTCTGCATGCAGGTATCATCTTCTCCCTTTCTCTGAAATACATGTCACCTTGGTCACTCTTGAAGACAAGACCCCATGAGGAGCACTCACTGTGTTCTTTAGAGTTCTTTATATTTCTTGAGAACAAGAATAAGAAAATAATTCTTTCTATAATTAATTGAATTGTATCTAAATATTCCAGTCAATGGAGGCAACTGTACTGTGGAAACTGAAAAAATTATGACAGCTGTGAGCGTTACAGTGGACTGCTTCCCACCTCAGCCACATTCAGGGTTTTCTATAAAAACTTTCTATTTATTTCCTTGGGAATTAATTTGACCTCTAACAGCTCCACTTCTTTAACATAAACATTGAAAAGTATACCTGAACAAGATACACAGCTCAAATAGCATTTTCCTAATTAGGTCTATCAAGCTTTTTTTAATAAGATGTCTATCTTGGTTGCAAAATTCAATCTCCGCTACTTAAAAGTCATTTGTTTGAGTCAGTTCTTGAGTCAACCTGCAAGTAAATCTTGCCCAGATCTCAACAAGGTTCCAGATGCATAACCTGGAATATATCTGACCAAATTTAGGCACTGAAAATGGAAATAACCTCTTAATTTCATGCATCTACCTTTACCATGGTCTTATTTTCTTGTCAGTGTAGATCAAACCAGTATAGGTTTAAGCAGTTCATCTGCCCGTGCAGACATCTGCTGTAGGATGAGCTGAATCATGCCTTCTGTTCTGCTGACTATAAAGTGAGCTAAAGGTGGTTGGCTGGTGAAGTGATAAAGACACCTGCCTTGTGGATACCCACATTTAATCAGATGAATGTCTCTGCTGCATTGCAAGTATCACCCCGAGTATCACCCCTACAGCCAGCGGGGAGAAAGAAGAGCTTTAAAATGCAGTTCATCAAATCCTAAAGACGACATTTAAAGTAGGTCAGATGCATCAGGTTTTAAAATGACCTGTTTCTCTTGGCTGACTGAAAAGGAGCTTGAAGAAACTAATTCAATGACTACTTAGATGTCCAAAGCTGAAAACAACATCTTTTCTGAGGGACCAGTGCTTGGCTAACTCAGCAGTTTCTCATGCTGAAGGCAACGTGGAGCTGCCTGTCAGAGCCAGTGCTGGTCTCCTGCTCCTTGCTAATGCAATCTCAGCATTGGCAGACAGTAGACTTCAGTAATACTGAGTGGCGCTCGATTCAAATTCAGGAATGATGTGCAAATTAAGGTATTTCAAGAGCCAAAGTCCTACTGATTTTTGCTTAACCTCAAGAGAGATTTGGGTTATCTGGTCTGCTTAGGTCTTCCTTTCAGCTGAAGATTTGACTTCCGGAGGTTCCTGCCAAACTGTATTATCCTGTGATCCCAGTCTGTCATTGATTGTGTACGCTTGAAAGTTTTGCTTTTTCTAAAATACGTCTTCTAGAAAAGATTATAGTTGATCAACCATAATTTTCATTGCCTTTATTAATTAGGTTAAGGAGCTCAAAAATATCACTGTTTTCCTCCTCTGAAGCATGAAAGCTTGCTAAAACACAAATTATTACTCCTTAAGTTGAAAAACGATGTTTGTTTTCTTTCCTCTTGCATCTCTGTGACTAAATATATGTCTATACATCTGAAATGTTATATACAGCAATTTATAGGCCAATAATACTTTGTGATTGCTCATTTTCAGTTGAAGATAATTTTGCCCATACTCACAATTGCAAACAAGATACAGCAGTAAGTTACTTAGACCAATTGAATAGCCTAGTTAAACATGAAAAATATCCACAGCCTTTGCAATAACTCCATCAATATCCAGGGAACTTCTTGTTTTGTTTGTAACATACCCCAAGATTTCAGTGATACCAACCAGACCGGCATCACAGTCGGTATAAGAACACAAATTTTTCTCCCTCTCATACAATAGTTTCGGTATTATTAGTATAAGGAAAAAGCAATTTTCATATATAGAAATCTCACCGTTACGCACACAGTGGATGGGGGAGACTCACAGTTTTGCTACCAGCTACACATCATTTCACTTGCTCTTTACACAAGGGGGTTTGGGGTCCTCCATCCATAGTATTTGCAATATGTATCCACAACTTCTTTGTTCTGCAGAGAACACATCTGAACAAGAGGTAGGACTTAGGTTTTTCCTTCAATGTCATGAACAGAAGCAAGTGGGAGCCCTTTCCCAAGCTCTCAGCTTGCTTGGATTAGCACAAAAGTCTGGGAGTGACCTGCCAATTACATGTAATAGATCTCAGCTATAACATTTTGTGGCTGCCTGATAAGGAGCAAGTTGTTGCCTCAGTCCTGGTGGTTGGATATACATGAGTGTGATCCAAAGAATCCAAGTTTTGCACCTGTAAATTCCAACACCAAGGAGAATTTGCATCAACTTTTTCATGCCTTTGCTTTCCTCCCCTATGTTTTAAAATATAACAAGGAGAAAGGGGAAATTAAATTACTATTTTGGGTGATATTTTCAAGCTTTGTTACATAGAAGGTTGAAAAAGCAGATAGTTTAAGTTCTGTTTCTGGTGTTATAATCTGTTATTTTCTGGTTCTGTCAGAACTGTAAATGAAAACTTGGATTCATTCTCACATTTTCTTCACCATTCAATTAATGCAGAATCTATTTTTTTCTATATACTGTACTAAATCTCTTACATTTCGCTATTATTCTTTGTTACCACTATAATATTATTTAATATTATTGTTGTTGTAACTGTTAGAATTACTGTTCAGCCAAAAGTGCTACAAAAACAGCCAGGCCTGAGACCTTTCTTTTCCTCTAGTCCTCATATTTCTTAGATATCCAATTGCACTTTATGACATCAAAAATCCGAAGTCTGCAAAGTCTCTTGCCACAACCTTTAAAAAAATAACTTGATGCTAGAGCTCAGAAAAGGGGGGGAGGAAGCAGGAGGAACACTGACCTTGGGGAAAAAAAAAAAATAAAAATCAGTTTGATTGAAAACAGACTTTAAAATTGTCCGGGGACAACCCCCTCTTCCTTTTTTTTTTTTTCCTTGCGATTGTATAAGTTGAGTACAAAAGAGAAAAGTAAAAAAGGAAAAGCCCTTTTCCTTCCCATGGGGCAAGTTCCTGACTTTGTTGCACACTTGATAGTCAACCATCTATGCTCTGTGGGGCTTGCCATCGCCGAACCTCCAAATTAGCTGGAAACACATCTCTCTCTTTTGACTGGAGCCAGATTGATTCTTCCACACTTGAAAAGGCTGTGTTTTGCTTCCTGGCACCACTGGACAGGTTGCAAATCGTAACCACGGTAATTAGAGAGCCTGTTTTGTGGATATTAAGCGTGTCGGGGAGGAGGGGTCAGATACGGTGGGACAAGGGGAGCACGAGAGGCGAGGAGAACAGGGGAGAAACCAAAAGGGCTTTGAGCAGAATGTGACGACGGGACTGTTACCTGTCGCTGAGGGAATGCTAAATTTAATGTCACAGTATTATTCCAGCACGTTTGCTACACTACCGAGAAGCATGTCGTTATTTTATTTCCTTTTGGGGTTAGGGAAATGCAACAGGTTTTTGCGGAAGTCACCAGCCTGTGCTTCAGCAAGGTTGTCTACAGCAATAGGGTCTCTTCAAATTCTGCCCGTTAACTAAATGCGCAGAGGACAAACCTCCTCTGTGTCTCTCGGTCTCTACAGCAAGAGGCAAGCGAGCCTCCCTGCTCCCTCTGCGCATCCGGCGATAGGAAATCATGTTCCATCTCGCCGTGTTTTGCATTCCCATTATGATTATTACGGGTTCAGAACACACCGGCAGCGGCTGGCCTTTCTCCTCTGATTACCGGCCCCGCACAGCGCTCCCCGCGCGGCGCAGGATAAAGAGCGCTTTGTTCGGCAGCTCCTCCAGCCTTGCCCTGCTGCCTGCCACCAGCCCAGGGAAGCTCCCCTATTTCTTATTGTCCTTGACCTTGACGCTCCGCACCCAGGATTTGTCCAGGCTCCAGAAAGACTGAAAGCACTCCCCAAAGATGCAGGTCTCCGTGGAGGCCAGCGGCGGTTAGTTAACCCGTTTGTATCCCACCTTCCCTTTTTCTTGCTAAAAGAAGAATAGTAGGGACCAGACTGGAAGCCAAAAGTCCAATGGGAAGGGGGGAAAAAAAAAAAGCTTATCTCAGGGAAGGATAATTGATAATTAGAAGAAGTTTTTAGCTCATGGATGAGACGCTTGTTTTATTTTGTTCCCTCCCATGAACAAAGAACTCTCTATTTTAAGGAGAAGGAGTGCTGAAAGGTTACTGAATGACTCCAAGAGTAATCAGTGTCTATTTACACTGGTGACCTGCATCAAGCCTGCAAGGCTTGTGAGCTCAACTGCGGACCAGAGATAGCCATGCGAACTCCCCTCCCAGCTGTTCCCCAATACTACCAAGGGCTAAAACCCGGCCCTTTGCCCCCTCACCACCCCAAACACAGAAGTTGCTTTCAGGAGGGTTTTTACCCTCCTCTTTGAAGGTAGCATCACGTCTGCAGGGGAAGACAAGAAACAGAGTCACACGGGCCCGCTTGTAGGTTTACAGAACGGCCTCAGAGATTCCTGAAAGATTGTTATTACCATATTTCACAGCAATCGGTATCACTGTGACCTAGAAGCTCAGATATTCACCTTTGACCCAGGCATGATAAGAGGCACAGACAGCATTCTTCTGCTAGTTAAGGTGGAAGAGTTACGATGGTGCACTGAGAGCAAAAGAAGGGGTGGCCCCACTGTGATTTAGGATTTGTAAGCTCCTTATGATGAGAAGAATTCACAATGAAAGATGTTTTATCATCGGGAGCTAAATCTTCCTGACAATGCCAGCTTTGTGCAGCAGTGGAATGGGCTTCTTCAAGAATAAACCCAGCAGGATGTGTCCCCCTTGGGATCCTAGTACTGGGGAGGAAAATCAATGGTTAGCACAAGAGCTCTTAATTTACACGCCAGGCAAGGGGCAGCAGCTGAAAGAAGAAAGATGATCTAAATGCTGAGCTGCCTTTGTTTAACTAAAAAATATGATGTACCCCTGATATAGTTAAATTAGGGCAATGTTTTTGGTTGAGATCCTTGACCCGTGCCGGCGGGGTAGGCAGACACCCTGAAACCTGATTTCAAATAACGCAAGGGATGCCCATAAAGAGAGTAAATCCAGAGTAATTAAAATGGTCCACAGCATCACACACATAGACAAATCGGTGGTGTACTGTTGGAATCCAGCCCTCTTATACAAGCAGCTGCATTGTACCTACTCTTACCAACATGCAGAGAACAGTCCTTACCCCTGCGAAAGACACAAACCCTTCAAACCCGCCCTAGAGGAAGCTATAACTACCTTCTTAATAGCCTTCATTATGACCTTAGAAACCAGTGGGCAATTCAATTATCCGTGCCTCAACTTCCCACTTTATAAAATGAACGCGATATTTTGTGTTTGAGATTCGAATGGTGGCTCTGGGGGCAAGGGGAGAGCAGCAGGTGTTCTACACCTTGACTCCGGCAAAGACTTTCACACAGTCTCCCAGAATATACTTGTTGCCAAATTGCTGAGATAGAAACTGAGTAAATTTTCTATGGTGACTGTGGAAAATTAGCTGGATTGGCAGGCTTATAGGGTGGTGGTCAGTGGTACAAAGTCCAACCTGTGGCCGGCTGGCAGTGACACATCTCAGGAATTGCTGCTAGGGACAATGTTGTTCAAACTCTTTATTAACAACCTGGACAAGGTAGTGGAGTGTCGCCCCAGCAAGCGGGTGAATGGTACCAAGTTGGACTGAGAAGCTGATCCACTGGAGGGCAAAGCTCTTATTCAGAGGAAATTTAATGGCCTGGAGAAATGGACTGGCAGAAACTTCTCAAATTTGAGTCCAGTATCTGGGGTGGGCTAACCTCATGCAACAGGACACGGTGAGGTAGAAGACCCTCAGAGCAGTCCCTTCCAAGCCGAATTATTCTGTGATCCAACTCACGGGTGGCTTTCAACCAGTAGGAAACCTGGCCAGCAGAGGACAACCTCCTCCCCCATCCAGATCATTAGTTCTCATTTTACCAATTCAGCTGCCTGAACAGCTTCTGCCCTTTCAGAGCATACAATATGAGAATAATTATCCCCTAGGTACCACACAGCTACAAGTAATAACAATTAAAAGTGGATAAAGGACCTTGAGTCACAGGCAGGGCTTTCTCTACGAGCGCAACGTATAGCGTGTTACAAATCTCTGCATTTTATCAGGAAACAGATTGTATCTGTATGGTGATTATTGTAACCGATGGGTGGTAATACATATTGCACTGGAATTTAACCATACCGTATGTATAATTACATCTGTGACAATTTCCTATCTTGAGTGTAAGGCCTGATTGCCTTCAAAATACAACGTGCAACACTGGGTGACAAGAATGGTTACAGCTGGTGGGCCAACACCTGAGTTTTCTGTGGTTTATGCAGCGAGCCCATCTTGAGAAAATACATATTAAATGCTTCTGGGTTCAGCACACTCCCCGTACCTCAGTGCCTGAAGCCTCAAAGTCAAGCTACCTTGAGCAGGGCCAACATACCAACCCTGAGCAGGACCACCACAAGTCGCGCTTCTTCAGCCACGTTCGCTCACCTTACTGTAGCTGTCTTGCACATCACCCTAATGGGACGAGTCCAATTCACCCAGCTGCACTGCATCCCAGCTAACTGGAGGGAAGGGTCCACCCAGCTTACTGGATGCTTCACTGTAACACGAAACAGATAAATACTCCAATTCACGAGCCTTGGGAAAAAAACCCAACCCAACAGTTCCTGTCACATCCACAGTCCCCAAAGGCATGGTGTGTGGTATTACGCTGCTCTGGAGACGGATGATGTTCGTTAATTACAGACGGCAGTTTTCCCACACGGCTTGAGCTCCACTTTTGTCTTTTTGGATGCCAGAGGCCATAGCTTGTTTTAAACCCTCCAGCTAGATCATATATTGGATAATAAACTCGTTCTTGCAAAAGAGCTGGGTCTCATGGCGTAAAGTCAGGCTGCAGCAGAACCAGGAATGTGAGACCTTCCTGCCCTCTGTCCAGGTCACTTCTTCTGTGGCCAGGGCCATCATGAACATCGGTGAGCAGGTGAGGCACGATGAAAGGAAGAGCATTTAGTGATAAAAATAATCTATGTGTAGCTCTAATGTTGTAAAAATATTTTTTTTCTTTTCTCTAATGAATCACACTAAAATTGTAACAATTGAGAGGAACAGAACTTCAACAATATTCTAGTTGGAACCACAAAATAATTCATTTTTGATGAAGTAAAATACTGTATTTGGCTTTTACATATAGAAGAATGCATTACATGTACATCACAAGAATTACCATTGGCATTACATTCCTTTAAAAAAAATGTATATTTTTTTAATCAGTCAAAATGTATTTAGTAAAAAAAGTCAGAGGAAAATATTTTTATCTTCTTGAAATGAAAAATTTCACCTTACATCAACAACTTCAGCTGATGCCTTTCACCTTTACCTGCTCAAAATGACTGGACTTTCAGCCAACCCCTGGAATATTTTTTTCACTTATTATGAAATTGTATTTTCCAGAAGATATTATCTGGTTAAGAAATTGACTGAGAGCTGAAAAAGTAGGTGGCAGGCATACGCTCATGAAAAGGGCGAAATCATGAAAGATGAACATCTGTATTTTTATTGGCACGTGGGCCTTCTCTATAGAACTTAGTCCTAGTCACTTAGGTAGGCTCCTATGGGTGTGTATGGGTTCCTCTTATTTTTCCTCTTTTTCTTTTTTCTTTTTTTTTCAGCAGTCTAGAGTTTCAGATGCACAGCCCTTTCCTGGACCTGACTCAGAAAATCAGATTCGTTTCTTGTGCGTGTGCAAACCTGGCTGTGTGTTTGTGCAGCTGGGGACTGCTCACCTCCCCGGCTGTGCACCACGTTCTCCTTCTCACTGATGTCAACAGCCCCCTCCGTTTCCTCCACCGGGAGGTAAAGGTGTCCTTCGGTTCATCCAGAGGCAGGGTTTCTTATGCTCGGAAGCGCAGACAAACGGCTCCCAGGCTTGTGAAAATGTGTCTGTATCTATTCAAGGCAGACCAGTCATTTCTCAGTATGAATGTACAATTTCAATTCATTGGTTATTTAATTATCAGAAAATTGTTGTTTCTTTATTAAAACATTAACTTTGACAAAGATGTTATTGCATAAATAATCATGTAATTAAAGTACTTGCATTGTTTAAACCCACTGAAAAGAAGACTGGGCTAGGAACAGATAATTATTTGCTATAATTTGCCTATTAAGTTGCTGGGAAGTCTTTTTTAAAGTTAACATAATGCTATTATAAAGATGGACCTGAGCCATAAACCTTAGCTATCAGAGCAGGTCTGAATCCCAGCGTCGGCAAAGTCTGACCATTTTCAGATTCTGCTTTTTTAATCCAAGCCACAATAGATCCCAGTCCAGCGCTATATACACAGCTGAACTTTTTCTGAGGTGACAAGAGAGAGGAGATTTTGTATTCTAACAAATCCTTCTAATACCTAGAACAGCCTAGGTGATGTTTTCAGGTATAAAGTAATACTTGAAAAAGAGTAGATTTTTTACAACACCAGTGTATTTAATAAATAACTTGATATAGAATCCTAAAAGTAAAATTTCTATTAAGTCATAGCAACAGTGAAAGGTAATAAGTTGAGATCCTCCATCCAGACCTGTCCATGTATCCCAGTTTTGAGGCTTATTATAATCCCTACTGAAAACAGTAACGCTCTCTTCTGGTTTGGTTAGCTTTACTGAAAAGGGGGAAAAAAAAAAAATAAAAGGAAAGAAAAAAGAAAAACAAAAAACCCCACTGATTTCCTCACCAGACTGCCAGGAGGAGAATTAACCTCATCAGCTGCAGACACTCATCAGGAACATCTGACCATTCTGCAGATATTGAAGAGCCATCTGGTGTCAACAGCATTACTGCATCAGTGGCTTGGAACAAAGTACGTACCCACACCAATCCAGAACTCACACTTACCCTGTCAACCTGTGTGCTGTGCACAAAAGGGTCGTATGAAAAAGCCAGCTTGAAGCTCCCCTCAAAACTTACCTTTAACAGTGCTCTACCTCGGTACCTTTAAGACTTGAACAAGAAAATAGATAACTTCATATATATATATATGAATAAATATAACACACCTCAAATACCGTGTTCAGTTTTGGGCCCCTCACTACAAGAAAGACATTGAGGTGCTGGAGCGTGTCCAGAGAAAGGCAATGAAGGTGGTGAGGGGTCTGGAGCACAAGTCTCGTGAAGAGCAGCTGGGGGAAGTGGGGTTGGTCAACCTGGAGAAAAGGAGGCTGAGGGGAGACCTTCTCGCTCTCTACAACTACCTGAAAGGAGGTTGTAGAGAGGTGGGGGTCAGTCTCTTCTCCCAAGTAACAGATGATAGGATGAGAGGAAACGGCCTCAAGTTGCACCAGGGGAAGTTTAGATTGGATATTAGGAAAAATTTCTTCACTGAAAGGGTTGTCAAGCACTGGAACAGGCTGCTCAGGGAGGTGGTGGAGTCACCATCCCTGGAGGTATTTAAAAGACAGGTAGACATCATGCTGAGGGATGGTTGGACTCGATGATCTTAAAGGTCCCTTCCAACCTAGATGATTCTGTATGTGTGTGTGTGTATACACACGCATACATATGTAGGTATGTATATGTATATATGTGTGTGTGCATAGCAACGCAGAAGACTGAAAAACATGGGAAAAACTTCACTAACCTTTGTCAGAGGTAGTGGAAAGAGGTTTTGTTAATATTATGATTTGGAGGGGGTTTTTTTTCATCACTGCTTTAAAAAAAAAGTGGTATAACAGTCAGTCAAAAACACAGTTAATCAGCTTTCAACAAGATATGTCATGAACTGAAAAATTAAATTAAGCTAAAATAACCCAAAATGACCTATGTCAGTTCACTGCTCACCTGCATTAAATTACTTGTACACCCAAGAGCTTGCAAGATCACAGCGTTATAGCAAATAAAGCTGGCTGGAGCCTGGAGAAATTGTCCTGTCCTGTGTTTCTCAGCCTGTAGTATACAGACTGCTGAGTGTCTGGAAGGTGTCAGAATGGGGTTTGTGAAAACACTGCAAAAATGCTTGTAAGATCACATAGGAGTACAGTCCCAGGAATGCAAGCAAAAAAAAAAAAAAAAAAAAACCAAACAAAAAAACAAACAAAAAAATCCCGAAACAACAAAAGCTTGTTGGAGTAATGTTGCACAAGATTATCCTTAGAGTTTTGGGTTTTTTTTTTTTGTTTTTTTTTTTTGTCCAAACAGATTAGTTGATCCAGATTTTAAAATTTTGGGAAATACCTTGTCCTCAAACCAGCTTCCCTAACTACATGACCCCACTCAGAAGCACTCTTTCGCCCCACCATCCCTGACCCCAGAATGCTTCTCCTCTTTCCTTCTACTAGTACTTACCAGGGGTTCCCCAGAAGAAAGTTTCATCTTTCTTCTATGATCCTTGCCCCCAAAATTATACCACCTTGAGAAAAAAAGCTACTGGCTTCCCCCCCACCCGGCATCATGATCCTTTTACCCTTTATGAAACAGGGCAAGCACAAAAATCTTGATCCTCCAACTAGGAAGATTCAGAATAGCTGTAACAATGTCATTAGTACCATGTATGAAATGGAAATTACCAAACACAGCAACAAATCTGCAATACAGAATAAGGGCTTCCTGCTTTTCTCCCAAATTCAGTACCCGTGTAGAAGTGAGATACTGTAGCCAGAAGCATGAAACATACACAAAATAAAGTTTGTGACTGCTGTTCTTGCTTAGTCAGTGATGGGAAGACATATTCTCTTTGCATTTTTGCAATCTTCCAAAATACCTTTGAAAACGGAGATGTGAATCTAAAATAATGAGAGATTTTCCTGGCAAAACCGTGTTTTAAATAAATTATTAGACGCCAGCGAGAAAACATCACTTCACAGCTAGTAAATCAATGGCCTTTTGATTCAGGCTTCATTGAGGAAGGTCATGTTATGTTAGGGAACAGTAACTACGAGTATCTAATAAAAGCCACCGGTGTCTCGTTGGTGGACTTGGCAGCTGTGGAAACACGGTGACCTTGCAGCAGAAGGTGAGAGCATGAGGTTGCACCCCCAAAGACTTAGCCATAGGTAGGTTTATTCACATGAATGTTTCATTGTTGACTTAGCAGCATCACTCACGGGAGCAACGTTATTCATGTGCTTAACGACTGAAGAACCACATTTTCGTGCGCTAGCTCACACCTTTAACCAACAGCTTGCTGCTTGGCCTTTCTTTTGTTCTATTTTCCAAAATGCAGAGACGTACCAGTATTAACTGGAAAAACTCCGGGTACAAGAGTCAAATTTAAATGGACATATCATTACCAACCAGCAGGACAGCAAGTGTGTTAGTATGTCAATACATAACTAAACTTAACATGAAGTCTGAAATTATCCCATGGAAAGTTAATGGGATCCCTAAGCATATGCCAGGCTGGAAGCTGTGACTGGATGAACTACATTTATGGATGTGCCTGTACTGCTACTTGCCCTGTACCAGGAGTGCTCAGTAATTTGTTAAGTTTAACAGTTTCCTCTTTGATCGCATCAGTCTGTTTCTGTGTTGGAAAGCCATCATAACCTGGTAGCCAATGCTTCCTACCATCTCTGTTGCAAGGGAAGTTCACTGTGGTAGTATCTGCCTCGACTAGTCTAGAAGAAGCTCAATCAAAAATTGAAATTATTGGGAAAATGCGTGTTGATTTTCCTTGACTTTGGAGCAGGCTGTTAAAATGCCTTAGCGCTCAGAACAAGACTGTCAAATGATATACTTCCAGCGGGTGCCATTAAAACGGAGCAAATACCGATTGTCACCAAGAGCCAACGCAAATCTTCCCATTGAATTTAACGGGCTTCCCATCAAAACATATCTGCAGTGTTTTCCATTTCAGCTACAGGAAGATACTACAAATACAGTCTCATCTTGAGAGGTACGGAGTACCTATTTCTTCCCACCAATACAGATAAGACAGTGAAACTTTGCTCTCCTCCTTCCTTTCAGTGGAAAAAGTGTGTGGAACAGTGGGAAAATTACATTATCAGAGGCAGCACTTCTCCCGGTATAAAGCGGTGTAATCCTCTCAGCTTCAATAAGCTTCAATAAGCTGATGCAAGTTTACACCAAACAAGATCTGTTATTTAAGTCTCCCTAACTGAAACAGCTCCTGCACAAAATAACCCCACCAACAAAAAAATCACACCACCTTATAATAAATATATTAAAAACAAATCCCTGTGCTGACGGATATATTTCTATAAATTCCGTTTTCCATACAGACATGCACATTGTTGAAGTTATTATTTTCCTCATGGTGTCTTGTGCATAGAAAATGCAAAGCTCAGGCATTAATAAAAATCATAAAAACACCAAACCCAACAATAATAATAATTATGGAACCAATTCGACATGATGGCAGCAATAACTGGTTTTGAAACCCTGCAAGTGTAAAAGTCTTGTTTGTTTTATGAGCCTGCACACAGTGCTAGTCCTAAAAATAAGAAATGTTCTTTCCAGCTCAGATTTCATAAAGAAAAAAAAATTACATCTTTAATTAAGATTTATGACATTCAATAGGACTCAGCAAGGATAGAAAAACTGCTTCAGAGCGTGAAAAAATAACAGTTAAAAATGGGGAAATATGATTAAGTGTCTTTAATTCCTACTGCCTCCTTTACGGGGTTTCCGATGGCCTCAGGCAGAAATAGGCACTTATTGTCTTTAAAACGGCATTATTCTTGGCATAAAATGTTTATGGATCAAGATGAAACTCGTTTTGAGAAATAATAACACTGGCATGACTTGAAAGGACCTTGCCTTTGGAGGAGAAAAAAATTAAACATATATTTAGTTTAATGGAAAAATGTACTTAAAGGGAAACACTTTAAAAAAAGAGAGAGAGTTTCATGATGAAAAATATGGTTTAGACATATAATACTTATGAGACCAGGGTGATTTGCATCTCAATAACGTGAAGTTAAATTTAAATCTCAGTGCAGCCTTAAAATGGAGATAACGATGACCCTTAAAAGGAGACTGAGACTTTGCAAGGAGCACCATTAACTATTTCTCTGCAACTGTGTTGCCTTGGGCAATGAAAAGCTAAGAAAGGTAAAATCCTTTTAGGGCTCACACTTCCAAGCACTTGGCACCTATTTCTGCAGATTTAACTGCAGAAAGCAGTGGAGGCTCATAACTACTGATAGACAAACCCTGGGCTGAGTCTTCGCAACCATAGTGTTGATGGCACTGCAAGCTACAGCCAAAACCAGGCAGAAAACACAGTGTTAAACACACGACCCCTTCGTTAAACCTTTCCCATATCCCAGATCCATGAGCCAATTTGAGGTGGAGACCTGCGTGGTCTCAGTTGGTTCTGCTGCCCCAAGGGGAAAATCACTTGAACCCACATACCGTCACTTTTGTCAAAGTTCGGAGCTGGTCAGGGTTTTTATAAGTCAGGCTTACAGCCCAGCTTTGTCTCCTGTGAAAGGGAAAGAGTGACAAGAATTAATATTTTTTTCTGAGCCCTTGGATCCTGCAGCATTTAGTATTACGAGGAACGACGCTCACTTGAATATGATTGCTCGCACAGCTGCACGCCGAGAGATGTGAACCTAAAACCCGGATTAAAATACAACTAACCTCAGCCAGAAAACACGGTTCAACACGATTGAACCAGGAGGACTGATGAGGCGCTAACCAGTTCCTTTTGATCTTGCTAAGTCTTTGAACTGCAAGCGGTATTAAGGTACCCTCTAACATCTTACCTTGCTTCAGAAACATGGTTAGACCCCTTCAGCTCGGGAACTGTTAGCCATTCTGCAACGGGGTAAGATGGCAACCTTGTTGTGATGGGGCTTGGGGATTGGGTTATGGCTGTAATATAGACGGAGCCTGAGGGAAATGCAGAAAAATAAAATAGCAGCAAGCGGCATATTTTCTCCCATCTGGCAAAAGTGTGTTCCATTAAAAAGTGTTTCATGCAAGTAGTTAACATCTAACTTCATTGAAATGACACCATAAAATCCCATGGAATAGACTACATTCTTTTATCACCTCTTTTCCTAACCAATAAAGGTGAAATACACTGGATGCTCAATTACTTGCCCCAGAAAAGAGAGACAGCCTGAACGCTTTTCTAGCCTAAGAATGAGACCCAAAAGAAGGGAGTCCAATAGAACACGTAGATATCACCCCAAAGCCTTCAAAGCCTCAGCTGAGACCTCAGCCAGGTTTCCACATCTCAAACCATCAAGATCCCAACACCCTTCAACACTACCCCAGCAGGATTTTTAAAGAAGGTCTTCTTGAATGTATGTCAGCAGTCTGTACTGAACCTCAAACAAACGTTCAGGGGTGGAGAGGCTCTGAAACTTCTGGTGTCCTTTTATTTGAAGCCACATAGACATGAAGAAAAAAAATAAAACAATAAAAAAAATAATTAATTGGCACAGAGAGAATGGGATAGTGGCCATTCAGACCAGTTAATCAGTCACTGGGAAGAGGGAAAGATACTCATCCCAAAATAATACTAGCACTTTGCACAGGGTAATATTAACATTTGGGGTTTTTGGATTTAAAATGAAAGCGTCAACAGCAACCAGCTCCCTAATAAACAAAAGCTCTGACAGGTACAGCAACCAAAACGTGTGTTGAGCTTAGGGAGTACAACTCACCTGAAGGATGATACACACAGGGGCCGTTCAAAAAACCCCAGCAGCATCCTAGAGCATGATTACCGATTCAGTTATTATTGCCTTTTACTGACAAGCAAGTCAATGTTTTACTTGACTTTTCACCTTCTTTAAATAAGTGTCCAAACACTGACCCCAGCCTGGGTTGCAAACGTACTGAGGTTTGTACTGAAACTAATTTGCATTTAGTTCCTGAAAGTCTCTGTGGGACCGTGCTGCTCAGCACCCAGCGACAATTAGATATTCCATATTTACCAAGAGATACTTATTTCTAGCGGAGGAAGGTCTGGAAAAAAAGAAAGTGGGTGGGCATGTTTTCTTTTGTTCTGTAACCTCAGCCCCGTCACCAAACTCAATGTCCCGTACCAAGTGTAGACGTGATCCTGAGCGTTGCACGGTGAACTTGCATCACAGAAACAGAATTTGGAACTTCTAAGACAACTTCAGCTTTTTGCCTCTGAGTGACACAGCAAGACCACTTCAGACACTGCTGCGAGTGCTCTGTGGGGCTAGGCACTACAAGCGGAAGATTAAATAGAGCTGATTTTTCATAGCTCTGCCTCTGCAATATATCCCATTCTAGTTTTCCCATGACGTTTTATTCCTGCTTTTCCCTCTATTTATGACTTAGAAACGTTTAGAGGTGAGCTTTTTTTTTTTTATCCCCCCCTAGTCCATCTAGCGGGCACATAGGAGGCTTAAAATAAACCCACAAACAAGCAAAAATCCCAAAAGCAAGCAAACAAACAAACAAAACAACAGCAAAAAACCAAAGCCAAACCACCAAACCCAGAAGTACACAGCACAAGATCATTGCTATAAGCTAAAAATACAAGGGGACTAGAAAACAGCCCAGCTCATGGGCTTCTGTGATCACACATCTGAGGCAGATCATTAGCATTTTAAGGAGTGGGTGATGCTTGCAGCCTCTCAGTTAAAGCATTGTAACATTAACTGACAGCTTGTGGGAATCAAGGCGTTTTCCTTACATATGTAAAAATGAAAGTCATGTAATAGTTACAAGTTCTGCACTCCAGGGGAAGTGGGCGACATTAGCAGAGGATAATCATATGGCTGAAACAAGGAGCCTTATTATCTCCTCCTTTAGGGCTGGCTTTTCTGGAGGCAGCAGTAGGGGCAAAAGCATTGCCACAAACCTCCCGGTAGCCTCTTTCATGATGGAAGGGGCAGAGCCTAGAACCAAGGTGGGCGCTAATTTGTTAACTACAGCAAATGATAGAGGGAGGTGGAGGGGATGTTGCTTTGGTCTGCCAGCATCACGGTCACTTTGAAGTAGCTGCTGTGCCACCCTCCCCTGCTTCTGATGGGAAGGGAGGTTCAGAGAATAAAGTGTTTTAAGCAGCATGTTAGTGATGGGCATTGGGAATGACACTAGGGAGAGAGGCTGGGCCAAATTCCTGCAAGTTCATGTATTTTTCACTAATTTATAGAAACATAGAATCACCTACTTTGGAAGAGACCTTTAAGATCATCGAGTCCAACCATCAACCTAACACTGCCAAAACCACCACTAAACCATGTCCCTCAGCACCACATCCACCCATCTTTTAAATTCCACCAGGGATGGCGATTCCACCACTTCCCTGGGCAGCCTGTTCCTATGTTTGATGACCCTTTCGGTGTAGATGTAACCACGTGTTTTGAAACTTATGATTTTATCTCTATATGATAACACATTTTTGAAGCAGAACATTATGCTGTACGCATATTGTATTAGGGTTTTTTGGTGAATACCTTTCCCTTAAAGCTGGCATTTAGCTTCATCCGTCTAATTTGAATAATACAAATTTACACCACCTAGTTGTGACACAAGATCATATTGATGTGGGTGGGATATTCAGTTAAATCCATGGTTAATTTAGGAGTTCATGTTTGTGTGAAAAGAGAACTTTTAAGACATTTCCGAAGCCTGACTTTATTTTGGACCCTTTTTGCTAACATATGGCTGGATCCAAACTTTGCAAATACTTAAGAATTTATGACCAATTTCCTTTAAATGTACCCTTTGAGCAATTTACATTGTATTTAGCAAAAGCTACTAACATCTTTTTTTTTCTTTCACCTCCCTATTATATCCACATATACTTTACTTAAGTGATCACTGTTCTCAGCATCTTCTAGGGACACTTAAGCCTGCTGACAAGGAATCATTGAATCATTTAGATTGGAAAACACCCTTAAGATCATCAAGTTCAACGGTTAACCTGCCACTGCCAAGTCCACCACTAAACCATGTCCCTCAGCACCACATCTACCCGGCTTTTAAATACCTCCAGGGATGGTGACTCAACCACTTTCCTGGGCAGCCTGTTCCCATGCTTGACAACCCTTTCAGTGAAGAAATTTTTCCTAGTATGCAATCTGACTCTCCTGTGGCGCAACTTGAGGCCATTTCCTCTTGTTCTATAGCTTACTACTTGGGAAAGAGAGACCAACCCCCACCTGGCTACAACCTCCTTTCAGATAGTTGTAGAGAGCGAGAAGGTCTCCCCTCAACCTCCTTTTCTCCAGGCTAAACAACCCCAGTTCCATCAGCTGTTCCTCACAAGACTTGTGCTCCAGACCCCTCACCAGCTTCATTGCCCTTCTCTGGACACGCTCCAGCACCTCAATGTCTTTCTTGTAGGGAGGGGCCCAAAACTGAACACGGTGTTCGAGGTGGGGCCTCACCAGGGCTGAATACAGGAGGACGATCCCTGCCCTAGTCCTGCTGGCCACACTATTCCTGATACAGGCCAGGATGCTGTTGGCCTTCTTGGCCACCTGGGCACACTGCTGGCTCATATTCAACCGGCTGTGGACCAACACCCCCAGGTCCTTTTCTGCCAGGCAGCTTTCCAGCCACTCTTCCTCAAGCCTGTAGCGCTGCATGGAGCTGTTGTGACCCAAGTGCAGGACCCGGCACTTGGCCTTGGTGAACCTCACACCATTGGCCTCGGCCCATCGATCCAGCCTGTCCAGATCCCTCTGTAGGGCCATCCTGCCCTCAGGCAGGTTGGCACTCTTACTTAACTTGACATCATCTGCAAACTTACTGAAGGTGCACTGAATCCCCTCATCCAGATCATTGATAATGATATTAAACAAATAATAATAAGGAAAAATTGCTCAGCCTTAGTGCTAAGGTCTCAGATGAGATTGTCATAAGGAGATGCCCCAAGAAAAGCTGGTGCCTTTTCCCCCACTCTTTCCAAGGGGTTGAAGCCACAAGTGTATCTCATAAATATCACCATCATTTCATGAAGGTCTCTGCTGCCAGGTTCTAAACTTGCCAGTATATGATAAATGTTCCAACCAAAGATTAGTTGGTGGAGGGATGTCTCATATCTTCCCCTAATTTTTAAATGACTGGTTTATGTCCAGAATATATTTTTAAAGAGTATGCCTTTGTTGAGTGACTTATTTTAATTATTTTTAGGTATTTTTTCATTCAAAAAACTAAAACTTCTCAGCCCTTTTCACAAGGTTGAAAAGTTGAATCTTGATTCTAAGAGTGTTGGGGGGGGAAAGGGGGAAGAAAAGAAAAAAAAAAAGTTACTGGTGCCTAAGAATGTTATCTATTTTTCAGCCCTCAAATGGGAAAATAGCTTTCTGAAAACTATGGTAGATGCAAAACTGAAGAAGCTCCTTTCTTAGTAATAACTTTTTAGTGTTGCACTTCCAACAACAGAACTGTCTTATACAAGAATTTCATTTTTTCTCTTGCCTTTCTTGACCTTCCTATGTAATAGATCAAATCAAAACAACTCTGCTCCAAAAAGACCACTCCAGAAATAGCCACTGTTTCCTGTATCTCCCCTTTTCTAGCTTGTAACCATTCTCATGGGTTTTTTTTGTTTTGTTTTCTTTGCTTATAAGAGACAACCATGCTCCGTCAGCACACAGACACACACAAAATAACAAATGTATAAAATTTAAAGTGATATAGATTGGTCTATTCCCAGACGATTTCCCTGAGACCTGTACCTCTGCAGTTCTTAGGTACTGGATGCTGTTTACTTGTGCAAACCTACAAAGATATAAAGGAGAAGAAATTTCTTCACTTTAGAGATACTGAAATTAAATTATACTAAGAACATACCACGAGCTAAGGAAGACACTTGGATTTGTATGTCACAGGTGAAAGGATTTTGCATGTTCCACCTTCAAAACTGAAGTGAAAAACACAAACAGCTCCTAACTTTGATTTCGCTGTGATAAAGTAGAAACTAAAAGAGAAAAGAGGAAAACGGAAGTCAAGAACTGAATAGATCACAGAAGGAGGAACAGCGAGAGGTAAGAAAGTCTTCACAGAGGCTCTCTTGAACCTGGTTTTCCCAGACTCCTCCTGAAGACAGTGTCAAGAGAGCTGTGAATTGCCCTCTAAGGGGAACTTGGTCAAGCACAGCATGCAGAGAGAGCAACCTCACCTGATCTACACTTACCTTCCCCATGTCTTGTGACTTGAAGTAGAAAAGCTCCTTCTCGTCCTTCCCTAGCCTTGCTGCCCTCTTTCTGCACAGCCGCCCAACATCTCCTTCTTCTACCACCTATTCTCCACCCAGAGAAGGAAAGGGGAGTCCCTTCATTGGTGCCATGCAGCATGAAAAATATCTGCAGGTATTCAAAGAAATGAACTTGTGTTCGGCTTCTCCCCTGTAAAGGTGCTTTGGTGTCACAGAGGACTCAGATAGGAGGATTGTCCCTTCTTTGTTTTTGCACTCCCTTCTAGGAAGCTTTAGCCTGTCGAAAAGCAAACCTGGAACACAAAGTCACAAATACTCACTGAAAGAAAAATCACATCCCTACAGGAGGCTGTTTATGGCCCATCCCCTCTCCTGGAACTGGCTTGTTTATCTGGGCCTAGATTCAAGTCTTTTGAGGCACTGAATATCCCTGAGAGCAACCACCAAGCCACATACACGGGTGCAATACTCAAAATTCACACTCTGTTGGTTAATTAATTAAGTAATGCAATCAGGAAGCAGCAAAACAACCAGGTGACTAGCGTAAGTAAGAGATGCAGTGTGTGTTTTGAAGTCTCAGCAATGAATGTCCTCCCCAGCCCCTGTGTGAGCTATTCATTACTTCACAGGTTGTTTTCCATAACGAAGGCATGTGAGAATGTTGTGATTGGCTCATAAACATTTCATGAACCAAAAAGAGCAACCCACAACCAAATAAACCATCCAGCTTAAATGATTCACTCTGCTCTGTTATTTTCTATAAAAAGCTTTAGGGAGCTGGGATCACACCTCTTTTGTATAAATAAATATCTCAGTACATGGTTATTTGGTTTGATTTATTTAAATAATAAAGAAAACTTGTGATAAAATTAGATAAAATAGGGAGATAAAGGAAAATATGTCAGGTGATTTATAGTAGCCAGAATTATATGATTCTGTTCAACAAACATCCCTACAACTAGTGCAATATGCTTCGCAAGAAGATCACTCCTAACACCCTGTTGAAGTGTCTCTGGCAGGCTCTGCTTCTCAGCCTGGATGTAGTGCTCCAGCAAACGATGACTGACATTTACATAGCACCTTTCACCTCCAAATCCCCAAGCACCTGACAGATCGTTCAAACTGATTACAGGCTCTGGGCCAGGTTATCAAAGTAGAGGGAAGGACCCTGCCTTGGTAGCCTGGCTGTAGCCTCAATTACATTAGTGCAACTCCGCTGACTCGGCCACTTTTTCTTAAAGGGTCATTTTAGTAGTCCACGAAGCTCCACCAACCCTACTACTTTTTGCTTCTGCACGGTGAGTATGCAGATTTCCAACAGCCCACCCACATCCGTGGATAGCTCATGGCAAAGAAGCAACAGTGATTGTACTTTTGCAAGGATTTTGAGTAAACAGTATTGATCTGCTCAACAATAAATCCAGCCTAAAGGCTATAAAAATCATTGAGAACATCAATGACTTATGACTGGATCCTTACAATACATGGGCCCAGTTTAATCTCAAAAGATAAGGGCCCATAATCCTGAAAATTGACGGGTGCCACAATTCCCACCTCCATCAGGAGACATGAAGATTGTCAGAATCTTGTTCAACCCTGCTTTTTTGTGGAGATGAAGTTGTGAGCATTGCAAAACATGAAGAAGTCCTATTGGTCTCTCTGAACTCTGAAATCTATGCTGCAGAGTCTTGCACATGACCTAATTTGGTCTGTCTTTCTGCAAAAATACAGAGCATGCTTGTTATAATGTAATAGGCTGCCCAAAAACTGACCTTACACATTAACTGGAAACCCGAAGAGTAAGGCTGGTATCAGGCCACCTGGTAGAAACAAGCATCCATCCAGGCATAGAAAGATCGCAGAATAGGGAGTAAGATGTAACTAGTTGCGTGAAAGAGGGTACAATCATTTTACATCAGCATTTGTAAGCATCAGCAGTTAGATTCTCCATCCTTCAACTCACCTGCAGGAGCAATTCATCCACATCCCAGGGATGGATCAATAAAGTCTATCTTCCTGCATTGTTTTCTTCCACTTAAATGACATCTAGGTGGAAAACATATCTGATTGCTTGCGTAGGACAAAATGTATGCCATAAGAAGGGGGTGATGAATAAGACTTAAATCCATGTTTCCAACTGGCCCAACAGAAACAGTCCTATCAGATAGAGATCTTCCAGGCTCGACCTTGGAAGGAGTATTTGTCATTCATTGCAAGTCTTCATCAGGGCTGTACGAGTAAATACTTCCCTGCTAATATTCAACACACACATTAACTCTTGCTAATCACCATTGCTCTGCATGTGACAGCAACTGCTGTCTTCGTTACTCTGATCACCAAGGGATAGACAGTGCTTCTGTAACCACACTTGCTTGCAATTGCTGAGCTAGGGCTGAATTGGCCAGCTGTGTATTTTAATCATATTGCACACAAATCTCTTCTTAAGATTTTTTTTTTTTAAAAAAAAAGAAAAAAAAAAAGGCAATAAGACCAAGAGATCAACTCCAAAGGGCAAAAGAACCTTAGCAGGTACGGACAGATGGCACTTAAGCCTCTTTACACGGTTGCCTATTTACCCTCGGATGCTGCCACTTAATAACATTGACTGAGGAATAGTTAACAGAAGCAAGTGATTAATTAGTGGGTCAAAGGCCATTTCCACTTTGTTCCCTTTATTTACCTGAGACAAGATCAAATCAAATAAGAGCTCCTAGAAGGAGACTTCCAAGGGAAGCTGCTAATCATGATTCCTGTACTTGGTATTCACACAGTGCTCTCAAACTCTGTAAAAAAAAAACAAAAAAAACCAACCACATTTGGCTGAACGGATTGCAGCAAGCCAAGCAATCTATTGTAAAAACAGGGGCTCCTGGCTAGCTTTCCTGGGAGCTTTTATTCTTTGAATTGGAAAGACCTTATTGAGTCTGGAGTCCCACAGCTCTAGCAAGTGAAACAAAACAGATGTTGCCAGATCCGTATGTATTATATTTGACAGAAAAGAAAGTTAGCCCAATTTCACATGAACGTGTACCCAGGAATAAAATAAATTGATTCACAGCATTTGCCAACAGACAATATCCTCTATTCTATTAACGTGTTCCACCCTCTTAATGAAACATTGGATTTACAGGTCCTGCTCACAGTTTTGTAACAGATTGTCTTATAACCTTGAAAATGTTAGTAAACCTGCTCGTAACATAGGAGCACTTTTTTTCTTTTTTGGGTTGAACACCAAATCTTAACTTAGAGCAAAAAGGGGCCTCATTCCTATTAGCACTCTAGTAAGACCTAGAAACCCCATTGCATTTACTGGCATTAGTGAAATATTGGAATACCGGTGTTTGTGCTAGGCACAGAAATGGACGTGCCCACGAATCCAAAACCTCTCTTGAATGATCGGAAATTGTCTGTTTTCCAGTTGCACGTTTCTAGGGTGACTTCACGTCTATGGCAGGCCAATTAATAGAAAACCTGGACTCAGACATGTTTGGAAATTCAAATCTTGATCCAAAACCAAGTGATGTGGGACCACCTTTAGGTTTTATGAGATTTGGGCACTGAAGGTACCTGCTGCCAGAGTAAACATGGGAGGCGTGGGAAGCAGTTGAGAATGAGAGCAGAAGCCAGGTTCCTTTGGGCTGGGCTGCAAACCCAGCTCAGGGCCAGTTCCACTAGGGACCTCATCACGGTCTCGCGTTGGGCTGATGTGCAGTTCCACATGATGTCGCTGTGCAAGCAGCCAAGCTGAATTGTGAAGTTTGTTCAGTCTTGAAGCTCCAACCCAAAACAGAAGGCATGGAAAAACTGGGCTCAACGAACCACAGGGCTAAAGCTCTGATCTAGAAGAATTTGGGGCAAAGGTGTTTCATTCATTGGAAAGAGAGGCAATTCTTTGCATGCATTGTTTGAACCTTCAAAATCCTGGACTGAGAGCAGAAAGATGAATCGCAGATGAGAAGAAGGCCTCTGTGGGCCAGGTCAGCTTCAGGCTTAATTTCTGTCTCTGTCACAGATTTGCTATCGGATATGGGTAAATCCAAAAGAGATTACCTAGCTCCCTGTGCCTCCATGTTTCATCTGGAAATAATACAGTTATCTGCATCTGTTTAAATATAAAAGCTGAGGTGCTCAAGTATTGTCATCACAGAGCCCAGATAAGTCCCTCAGGCTCCAAGGTCTGGATGCAAGTCTGACCACATGCTTTTCCAAACTTCAAGAGACTTATGTCCCATCACAGTTATGTGGAGAAAACCACTCAGATTAATTCATACTGAGAGGTCTCACATACCTCTGGTCTCCAACAGCATGCTTTAGTAGCTTGGAATTTCCTTTTTATTTGATTTTTTCCTCCTCCTTTTGTTGTTTTTCTCTCTCACAATTCACTTAGTAAACGAAGTCTTAAATGCTTCTGGAAGTAATGGGCTTAGAGATTAGCAATATAACAAACTAAATCGAGTTCAGGAGGCTAACTATACTGAGACAGATCCTTCGGCTAATCAAGCTGTCCCGAGGATGAGGTTTGACCCTGGTGTGCCATGACAAACGTGGTTTGAAACATAACCTGGACCACCAGCCAGGAACCATGACACTGGAGAATAGTCCACCAGCCTTTTTTTTTTTAATTTGACCTGCTTATGCCCCATGCCTTTTTCATATACCTGTTTGGTTCCAGACTAATCCAGATTTCCCGGATGAAGAAGACCTGAACCATTTGGCAGCCAATCTCTTGGCACTGAGAGCACCAAGGAAGCTCTCGGCATCGTTACCATTGTTTCATAACCTCATGGTTTTTAGTGTCTGAAGAGGACTGGAAGTAATTCTAAAGGGCGGTGAGCAAAAGTTTAATCAGATAATTGTGATAATGTTATCAGCCTCTAATTGGCTCCGTAGAAGAAAACGTAATTATCCCACTTAGCCTCAAGAACCCGCTAGCTGTTGATAGACTGAGGTTTCCAAGAAGCCCAAATGTTTGAGACAACCTTGTCACAGGGGAGTCTGTGTTTTACACTCAGAGGTATCAGTCGTTAGACGAAGGGTAATGAAATGGAGAGTGGGGACAAATGTCTGAGCGAAGCACGACAGCAGGACTTGCAGCCCACAGAACCATTCTGGCTGTCCCCTCTCCTGAGTGGCAGCAGGAGAGCTGGTCTCACTTTTAGCCTCAGCAAATGAGTTTTGCTTGGCAGAACAAGAGATGCAAGACTGATGTCAGTTCTGGAAATCTCAGTAAAATCAGTTATGCCAAACTGGTCCACATTAAACACTTGCACTCGGAGATTAGGGGGAAAAAAAATAAAAATAAAAAAATAAATATGGAGTGTGGGAGACCAAAGTCCAGCCACCTGAGAGCATGCGTATCAGGAGATGCTTTCTAGGGTAGAGAAACAAGGCCATGGGAAGAACAGACTATGTTTCAATCTCATTTTCTACCTTGAAAGGTCATATTTGACTGATAATGGCATTTTCTATCCTTCCAAAGCGCATGTAGGCTGGAAATGACATCATCTTGCCTGAGGGAGCTTTATAACACCTCCTTGGTTTTGTGGCACTCAGCAGTACACATTGGGAAAACTGAATCAGATAAAGACCTACCCATCAGCAACAAAACATCAGGTCTTCCAGATCCACCAGGCGGTGCAACCTGTGGTGTGTTCCACAGCCTTTTGCTCACCCTGCTTCCACACCAGAGGCCAGCAGAAACCACGAAA
The DNA here is from genome assembly GCA_008921705.1 of Burhinus oedicnemus. Taxonomy (NCBI): domain Eukaryota; kingdom Metazoa; phylum Chordata; class Aves; order Charadriiformes; family Burhinidae; genus Burhinus; species Burhinus oedicnemus. The sequence goes on from VFFE01008974.1 coordinate 4,099,280, forward strand.
AGAGAAGACACCATTCAGACAAGGAATGACTTGCCACATAATGCCCCTCTTCGTCGCAGGCAAAGCATGCCGGAGACTTAGCTCTCCTCTCCTAGGGCGGTACTTCTCCTGCCGCGACGGTAGGGTGCTAGGGGTGGTACAGCTCTGCTTTTTCCATGGCTTTCGGGTTCGGCAGATCTCCGAATTGTACATTTTGCCGGCAGCTGTAGCGATGCTTCGCCACACAGCAGCTCTGACTCCAAGTGATCGCAGCTGGCGCATCTCTTTGAGCTGAATTGGTGAAAGACAGAGTAAATGACAGGTTACTTCAATGCAGCTCTTAGCAAGAACTTATGGGGATTATTATGAAGGAGCTGGAAAGACATCACTGGAGTCTGCTTGTGGAGCTGACAACTGAGCGATAGCTTTCTTTGATAACTTTTAATCACTGTGTTTTCTACTTATGCAAATTACAATAATACCCTTGATGCTCTGGATTTCTATAGCATTCAGGCTTGTGGCAGTGACATGAAGAATCAGAGCTGGATGCTCGTCCGCCACTAACTTGTTTCTGCATTGAAGATTTATTACATTTGGCGGTGACACACATTGATTCGTGTAGTACGTGTGTCGTCAGAACACGCGTTCAGAAAGAAACATCCCACAAAACGCCACTTTGGGAGACTTCATCTTAGTTTCATCATGGTTTAGGGTTTGCTCACACTGCAAATTGCAGGTAAGCTCCTGTTGTGTGCCAAAAAAAAAGCGTAGAAGCCTAATTTACCAAGCTTTTTGTTAGTCCATCACTGTAGAGAATGAGCAGAGCAAGCCTGTGTCTGCCTGCAGTATACTGCATAAATATGAATCTACGTGTCTAGATGGGCATTTCAAACCCAAGCACTTTTAAGAGAGTGAGCTTCATAAATCTCTTTCTCACTAGGTGATACAAGAGGTTTTAGATGCCTACATTACCATACTGGTTTTCAAAAGAGGGTTAGGACCCCTAAGTCACTTAGGCGGTTTTGAAAATGCCATCAAGGATCTTTGCACAGACACAGAGCTCGGTGGATATCGTTCCCTGGTACAACATCTTCTCACGAGTGACATGGAAGTTACCTATTTATTCCATTCTGGCTCCATCATGGGATTAGTCCTTATACTGGTGGTTTGTTCACTTCAGCCTTCCATCAGTTTCTTTGAAAGATGATTTAATAAGCCAAGAGACCACAATGTGGTGCCATTACATCATACTGCCACTAATTGAGACTTAATACATCCCCTTGCCTAAAAGAATGTATTGTGGGTAATTTTATCTTGATATTCAATCTAAACTTTCCATCTCATTACTCCCAGCCTTACCTACTTCAGCCCACCCTAAATGATTACTCTGCCTGTTTTCACCTACGATGAAGATGTGGACGGTTATCATATTCCACCCCCTGCTCCTCTGGCTGTAATTAGGCCAAGGTGTAAAGTGAGCTGGATCACCCAAGGTCACAGGCTTGGCCTAAAAGAGAAGGTCAAAAGGGGGAAAGGGGAGCACCATCAAGGCAGTGTTAACGATGAGCTCGACTGAATAAAAGCGAGTCCAGCATCTGTAACCCAGTTTATTTTTATCTGCTCCGTTCTTTTTATTTGCGTGCCTCTTTTTTTCCTAGTTATTCGAACTGATACCGGGGTGTGTATATCCAGCATTGAGGATGTCTGTCTGGCCCAGGCTTTGCAAGGTTTTAGGAAACAGGGTATAAATTGGATTTTCCCGGCTTGACACAAGAGCTGTCAGTGTTAGCAGTGTCACAGGGATAAACATGTCAAATTTAAGTTGAGGTCCACACTCAGACATACACTCCTAGATTTGCACTAAACACTCAGGCAAGCTTCACGGGTCTACACCCTGGTTTGGAAACACCGGCACGCAGGAGATTTAGGGGACCGTCTCTCAGACATGGGCACGCACGCCGAAATTGGCACAGTGCTGATGCGGAGTGAGATTCATTAGATCAAACCTCAGCAAAGAGGCACGTGTAGGACTGAGCTCACAGGCTAAGACCCCCAAAACGAGGTGTGCACAGTTTCGGAGCTCGGTTGCGTTGCCCACACACAGATGTTTGTTGGCATCAGAGATTTCCTGGAGTATCCTACCAGGTTTTAGGGGTTGTTGCAGAAGGGCAGAAGTCCTGTGCCATATCCTTCAGGCCCCTGGAGATACCCTACACGCTCGTCGACATATCAAAGAGTATTAGAAATCCATATGTGGATAACTGAATCAGAATCACTGTCATACTACTTTTACAATAGTAAATGTATGGCCTGAACTTGGTCTGTGTAAATCCTTTCATTTTTGGGGGGCTTTTTAACCTGTGGTGGGTAGGGTTTTTAACCAGAATTTTCGTTCCATGGGAAATTCTGAAAAGACATTTTTCTATAAGCTCAATTTTGGATCGAAACAAATTTGAACAAAAAATATTCCTTCCAGGACAAGAAATGTGTTTTTTTTTACCAGCTCTAAAGCTACTGATGGCTGTAGAAAACAAGGTACTTCACTCAAGAAAAACCACCAAAGTTCCAGAGTGAAAATGTCAGGCTAGATTAAGTGCTTTTGTCATGTTCTCATATACCACAGGCGCTCCTGTGAGGGCAAGAGGAAGTTCAAAAGAAGAGGAAGAGCAAATGAAGGAACGCTAGATATTTGGATGCAAGGCACCTGGAGAAAAGATGAGCCAGAAAGAGTATCCAGAATTCAAACCGAAGGATGCAGTGCTCATGGGGAAACAGTCCCCAGGGTGATGTAAAGGCCAGGCTTTGTAAATCGTTGTAGCTTGTACTGTTCTTTTCTCATGAAGCTACACCCCTGCCTAAGCCTGGGGTAAATACTGCTGTGACCAGCAGCAGTGTCCCTCCTGCAAGGGGATGAGCTGGTGGTGCAGCTGCACAATGGGTTGGCGATAGTCTGGGCGAAACGCTTTCCTGTTTTACGCAGTAGACACTTTCCAACCCCATCAAAAAAGCCTTAGCCCTGTCCATGTGTTGAAAGGTGATGCCCAAAGCACATCAGCCAAACCTCAGGAGGAGATAAAGGGTTAGCTGCATCGTAGGTTGCACAGCCGTAACGTAACAGGCAACCAAGGACTCCTTTAACCTCACAACTAACACAGGGCAGGCAAAACCCATTTCGGCAGGGTTTTCCCCAGATGTGAATTTAGCGACTGCACTTCATTAAACACCCATGGACCGGTGTAATCGCATGTGCCTATGCGTGGATGTGCAGCAACAAATCCATGGCTTCCTCAGTTTTCATAGCTGTGTCCACGAGCAGGATCTCAGAGGTGATGGGTATGGTTCTGCTTCTGCCCCAAATGTCTCGGCCCTGGATGTCAGAAAGGGGTGTGAGGAAGGAAAGGAGATATTGGCACATGACATGGAAATCACTCAGCATCTCTAGACTAGGAACATCTGTTGAAGAACTCCAGCAAACAAGTTTTTTGCGTTTGATTCATAGTTATGGATAAATCATGTAGGATGTGAGATAACCTGGAGGCTGGACTGTCCAACACTCACCAGATCAGGAAATAATAACGTTCCTTCTGCTTTCGTAACCTTAATCCTGCCCTTAAGAGGATAGCTGCCATTCCAACGGCTTTCATCTAATGAGTACACATTTTCATTGTAAATCCTGTTATAAGATTATTTTTTTCTGTGGCTAAAGGTCAGAATATATTCTGACAGATACAGGATTATGAGAAACAAGGTACAAGCAACAGATGCAGCAAATACCTAATCAGTAAATTAAGGATAAAAAAAAAAATCCTAATCTTTCGTATGTGGGAATGATTTCTACCACAGTCCAAATCCACAATGTTCCCTTTGCAGTTAATAGAGAAATTCTCACAATAAAAACAATAGAAATGACTAGCAAAGACTCATGAAACAGTGCAAAACCTTGAAATCGTGGTCCATTCATCTCTAACCTGGGACAGCCAGGAAGAGACACCAGGCTTAAAAAAAGTCCTTTTTCTTGAGGCATCTGCACCCATAGGAAATTCCACCCTTCCTCCCACAGGATCAGGCTGCATGGTATCATACGTTTGTCACTTCCAGGATGGATTACTGTAACTCCTGGCATTTGGTGACGAATGAGAAAACAATGTACAGGGTGCAGTTGATGCAAACCGCTTCTCCCCACTTCCTGCAGGGGTGAAGCAACCCTGAGTACGTGAAGCCCAAGTACCAGCCCCTCCACTCTAGTTTTCAATGCCAGTTTAATGTCTTGATCCTAATTAGATCCTGCAATCTAATATGTACTTCATAAAAAAAAACCCAAACACCCTAAGAATGAACAAACAAGAAACCAACAACCCAAATTTATATCTATTAAAACTATGTGTAAATCCATATTTCATTCATTTAACTGTTTTCATTACTTTGGTCAGAGAAGGATTATCTCTTCACATCAAAATCTCTTATTTTCATATTCTCCAATTCCCCTATTTATCTAAAATTAAGAAATTAAAACAAAAAGAAGCACATTGAATTCAACCTATTTTTTGTCCCCATTTTATCATTTTGGTGGGAAAAAGAGCAAGAAAAAAATTAATAGCTGAATAACCTCAAAGGAAAACGTATTATTTTGAGAGGTTTGGCTAGCAGACCAAAAATTTAGTTGCTCACAAAGCTGTAATGCCAACGTAGAACACAAATAGTTCATTAAAAACAGATATATTAAGGGCAAACTCCCAAGCTTTTAACTTTTTACGGTGCATATCCCTATAGAGGTCTAAGTCAGAAAAAAAAATCCAGTCCTACTTCTTGCTACATCTGAGCTGTAAAATGCCTCTTATAGAGTGTGAGAGGAAGAGCTATTATGAAATACGGGATCTGCTTGCCCCTCTGTGCCTTCCGCTGTGGCGCAGTTGATGAAGACCCTCGGTTTTGGGTTCTGCGCTTCGATTAATTTTCGTTACCTTGGATTTCCACAGTGAATCAGCTCAGGGGAAGGAGGCACCCGGAATTTACGTTGTAACAACCTTATGTTTAATGTAAGAAAAACACATTTGTACATTTAGGGCTAGCCCATGTTCTCCTCATACTTGATGTGTCTTTGGGATCTAGATCTTGTGTAGGTTGTGCTGAAGATTGCTGAGCTGCTGGCTGATGAATATCTCCCCCCTTCTCTTGGAAGATCCCATACTCTTGTGAGGAGCATTGCCACAGGTGAAAGCAACAGATGGTGGCCAACCATCCTGACAAAGGATCTAACAGCGGATCCTGTGACCTGCTAAAGAGACTTTGGGAAAACTGATGCCTAAGAAAACTGATTGAGGACCTCTGAAACAACCTCACCAAACTCAACTTTAAATTGAAGTAGAAAGAAAGCTGAGCAGGAAAAAGAATTGAAATGCAGCACTGAGATGTCTAGAGGCTATCCATTGTTGAATCCCCACTTGCTCTTAGCTGGCCATATTATAGCAAAAAAGTGCTTTTTTAGATTATTTTTGTTTGTTTGTTCCTGCCGGTGTCTGCCCAAGAGGTTTCAAAGCTGTCCTCTCAGATCTGGTGCTTGCTGCATAGGCTGTGTCAGCGGGTGGTGGAGGTGACAGAGGTGACCTCTCCCGGTCCCTCTGAGCCCTATTTTCCTATGACTCCAACACACTCCACATGGGGCTCGGATGGAAACTGCTCCAGAGATGAACTGATGCTGGAAGCAGCTGCCAGCTTATTAAGTGGTTTATCACGCCGAGAGCGTGACACCGCAAGGCTGGAAACATCCCCGGCTGCCGGCTGCCTTTGCGGAGGTGTTGCTTCAGACATCCCCATCTCTACGAGGGCTGAAACCAGCTTTTTTTGCCCCTTGGGCCCTCGTTTTCTCCTGGTGAGTCTGTCTGATGAGCGCTCCTTCCATGCTCGCTTCACACCGAGTGCAAGTCTGTCGCCGCCCGGCTAAAAGCTCTTGGCACCGATTATAACAGGTCACGCTCTTCGCTCCGGAGTTCACTGGTGCAGTTGGTCGTGTTTTAGTCAGGATGGTGCCTGACACATGAATGCTCCAGCTCTCCGCAGCCAAGGCACAAAAAAGAAATCAAGGGAGACTGCTGAGTGGGCCTTGGCCCTGGAGTTTGCCGTCCATGTTGGACCAAGAGATGGATTTTCCCGAATTGCTGCAAAAACCCCAGCACCGCCACCAGTTTCTGAGCTTTCTGAGAATCACAAGTTTATTTATTGCTGGAATGCGCTTTTGAGAAGGATTTCTACTGCTGGCTTCTGGGTTTGTTAGGTTTTTGGTGGTGGTGGTGGTTTTTTGGTTGGGTTTTTTTTCCATGGGAAAGATTTCCAGTGTTGCTGGGGAGGTTGTTTTCTTGAAAGGATTGTTGTGGTAAGAAATGGCTGCAGCTGGAGTTAGAGCACCTAAAAATAACCATAACAGAAATAAATAAATAATATCACTCTAGCCATGTGACAAATTAAGCTTAGGATAGACAATCTAAGGATTTGACCTTAGACTCCTCTCTTCAGCAAAGTCTAAGCACTGACCAAAGTCATGGACATTGCATGGGCTTCCCTGTTCTTCTGTGGGATCCTCACCCTTACCCCGCCAAACTTTCAAAGGACTGAGTGCTGTCCCAGCCAGCCAGATGTGCCTGTGTTTGAGACACTCTCCGTCAGGAACCCGCGTTTGCATATGCTCTGATGAATTAGCACTTTCCTGTTCATTTGGATCTCAGTGGGAACTGCATTAAAACCTTTTCTGTGACGTATCCCCTGGCCCCATCCACATACCTGATTAAACAAGCAGAGAGCACTTCAGGTTCTTTAAGAGACATCCACTGAATATATGAACTAGCCTAAAAGCATTTTGTAGACCGCACAGGCCTTAATATTAAGTTTCAAGGGCCAAGTTCTCATCTTTTTGACGTATCTGGCCCTTCCCTCAATATCCTTTGCCAAAAATGATTATTCATCTCTAATGCCTTCATCTCCACGAGGCTGTATAATCAATATTACCAGATGCTACAGGGGCTAATCGTGGATAATAACTTCTGGGACTGTGTTAAAGTCCATGGGGTCACTGCTGAAATGAGGTCTGGTTTGGTATAAATGAGGAGTTTCCCTTGGATTTGCCAGGTTTGTTGAGATGAGAAGTGTGATATCCATGTACAATTCTTTTGAGTGATTTCTGGATTGTACTGCTCGCGCATCATTTGTCGTGTGGGCTTGTGGAAGGCACAAGACACCTCCCGGAGACCAAGGAGGCAATGCCACACACATGACCAGACAACAAAGCCCATGTGACAACCGCCCACTAAATTAACTCCTCCTATTCTTCTTCATGGCACTGATGACAAAAGATGCGCATCTCCAGGGAACGAACTCTCCACCTTGCCTGACCCATCTGACAATCACAGGACTCAGAAAGAGTCTTACAACAGGGCTTTCATAAATAAAAGCCAACTTGCAACTAGAGATTGTAAGAAATCAGGCATGAAAGACTCAAGTGAAAGGTTTCATCCCGCAGAGCAAAAATGAAACGCGTGCCCCTTCCTGGAACAGGTACATCGAGCCTCGTGCGTTCACGAGCACACATGGCTATCTCCCTGTTGCACACCTAAAATGTGAAAAGCTATCACATAAAATGCTCTAGTTTTGTCAGCCATCCCTGTACCTTGCAAACCACTTTCTATAGGAAACCAACTTTACACTGCACGAAGCTCCACCCATCCAGATGATGTTGTCATTTCCATGGTAACTAAAGTACCTCAAAGGCAAAAGAACAGATGGAGACTGCAAAAAAAATAAAAATCTCAGGACCAAAAGTGAACATATGTAGTGCAAGAAAAAATATTAAGCTGTGGGCAGCTATTAGGTTTATTATCACTTGCAAAGGGAGACCTCGATAAACTCAGTCACGGCTCTGCGGTAAGGAGTGGCACGATCAAAATCAGCTGTGTGACAATATCAATTTTACAGCAGCCCGTAGTCCCTCGCCCTTTCCCTTACGTGAATCTCAAAAAATAATTGTCCTTGCTCCCTTAATGACTTGTTTTGGTTTAAGGACAACAGCAGCCAAAACAGGCAGGGAGAATGTAACTTGGTGGTATGCTTGACTGCCCGTCGCACGTCTTCAAGATCAAAGTCTCCAGGAGGGAGCAAGGAGTACGTGGTTGTCCCTCCTCAATACAAGCTCCAGTAGCCAGGGGAGAAAAACTGCACATGTACAACCTGTAGCCCGCTACATCCCGCTCACGTGTACTCTGTCTGGCTCCCGTACTTTGGATTTACGGGCGCTGTTATCCGAAGGACGTGCTGGCAACTCGGCAGCGATTTGGAACATCTTTAAAATTGGGTTAATAGTTATGACACAGTCTTTGCTTGACTTCCTCTGGAATTAGTCCATCTTTGTGGATTGCTGTCAATCAGAAGGGAAACTTGCAATTTACATAGGACAATTTGTTCTGTGTCAGCTTTCTAAGACTCTGAGCAAGGCAAGTGTAATTTGGGAACAGGAGCTGTGATGGAGAGAAAAAAAAAAAAGAAAAAAAATCTTATATTTTTAGCTTGCTCTCACTGGAAGTTTTCTGCTCTATATTACATAATTTATTTGAGATGCAGAGTTTTGTCAAAGTGAAAAAAGTTAAAAATGTATCCCGCTACCTAAACTCCTCGCAGCTCAAGCTGGACACAGCTGGTGTAAACTTCGGAGCGAGAAAAACTCACCTGTGAGCTGGGCGAGAAGAGCCTAGGGCGTGAGAAACGTGAACTCCAGCCCTTCTGCCCATTGCGACCCGATGTAAATAATTCTCTTTTTTTTTTTTGTGGCTCACCTCCTTGTCTGTAAAACAGGAGCCCTGGAGTCCCCTCAACTCCTGCAGATTATGAATATAAATGTTTTTCTGTGAGACTATGAGCTGTGAGACTCGAGATCCGGTTATAATCAAGGGCCAAATTAACACCTAAGGTAGCTGCATCCTCTTCTCAAACTGGTTTTTATTGTCAGTGACTTTTTGCCACCCATGCTGTTAGTCTGCATTTCGCTCCTAATGAACACCGGGACTGCCCGAGTCTCTCTCAATCACACATGCTGCTGCATGAGCGCAACGTTGTGCAGCTGGAGCAAGAAACGCTTCGTCAGTTAATATTTTAAAGCATAACCAAAGAAAAAAAAAAGGAGAAAGGAAAAAAAAAACCACCATAAAACTGCATTTTTGTGTTAAATTCTATGGATTCAAGTAACACTTCAGGTGCTGATTTTTATTTTTTTTTTCTGACTTTTCTCTCCTTTCTTTTCCAAAAAGCTAAATATCGACTTGCAAATCTTTATTTTTGTTAACCCTCTGCCCGGGCTGAGCGCTACAAGAGCCGTTGCGGACGGATGGACGGATGGACGGACAGACATCCCTGCGCTCGCAGCCAGCTGTGCGACCTGCCGGCAGGGGGCAATGCTTCATGGCTATTCAACCAAAACCACCGAAAACTGCAAAAATTAAAGAGGTTGGTGGCGAAAAAGGCAGGAAAAAGATGCTGTGGTGCAAGGGGCAAGGGAGTACTACAGCCGTGTGGCAAAACCCACCCGCGTCAGCCCCAGGCACCCACGTAGCTTTGAGGTTTTTTCCACATTTAACTTGCTGATAGAGAAACTCCGCGATAAGAAAACATTGATAAACGACCGAGGTGTGAATTAAAAAGTTGCGCCGCGCGTTCCCCGGAGCACGGGGAATCAATCAGCCGTCGGTTTTTGCAGACCAAGCGTTTCTTGCCTGGTTTTCCCTCGGGTTGGGGAGCGAGGGTCGCTCGGGCTGACGCCCGACGCTGCTCCGTGTGACTCGGGGGAACTCCGCACCACCTGATGCCAAGGCTGGCTGTCACCGCGGGGGTGTCAGGGAATGCTAATGAGCAGGGAGAAGGGAGAAAAGGCAGAATTAGGTATTCTGAGGCTCTGCTGTACACCTGGCACTGATAAATATAATCTGCTTTCTGCTGGGTGTGCTACTGTTTGCCATGGTCAAGCGTCCCACAAGCACATTGACCAACCTCAACCCGAAGCCACCAACTGCCTGGCTGGGAAAGGTGCTGTCCCTTAGATGAGACCCAATACAGATGACAGAACTTCAGTACCAGCGGAGGTTCTACTAGTCTATGACACGATTCTATGATTCATGCTGAATATTGCACCCTGGCCTTGTGGGGTCTTGTTCTCATTGTGCATGGGCTGGCAGAGGTGCATTCATACACACGATGTCAAACTCCCCGAAGTATGTTTGCAAACTGTTATTCAGATAGAGCTTCACGCTGAAATGCGATACACCTCGTTCCTCATGTTTCCATCTTCAAAAGTTTCAGGTGTCCCACAACAACGATAAATAATTAAAACATATAAAGCATCCATGTGTCAAGTTTTGCAAAGCCCTGGGGGGAAAGGAACAGCTAAGATGATTTACTTTTTAGATAAAGAAGGTGCATAGATACTGGGAACTGGATATTCTCCATATGGATATTATCCATGCGTGGATATCCATATGGATATTGTCCACTGCCATCTGAAGGATTTTACACATTACTAATAGCATGTGAGCATGCTCATTTTTTTCCTTCAGATAATTTCTCCTCACCTGTGCAATGCACCCTCTGACTGCTGACGTTATCTCATGGTCTGTGTCTCCTACTGTGTGACTGGCCCAGTGAAATCATAGAGAGCAAAGGAGGAAGACGTTTTCATATTCTCTGAAGGCCGTTGGTGTGGGGGTTTTTTGAGGAGGAAGGGAGTACACTTCGTATTTTAATAAAGCCAAGGCCATTCTGTGTTTTTTCATGGGAAATAAAAATTTTTTCCCACTCCATGAGACTGAGAACATACTTGGACAAGAGAAAACAAGTATTTCTGATCCAATTAACGTTATCCATGCCTAACAGAACAGCCCAACAAAGTACAATGGCAGACCCATCCAAGAACAGGCAACTGTGCCCTTCTTGGAGCACTAACCTGGAACACCAGGTTCAGATATCTGCTCTGATTTGGACAGGTTGGAAATGGAAGTGATGATACGACACATCACCAGTGGGATCTTACCATGAAGGCGAGGCTCTGTCCCTTTCTATGCCGAGAAGTCCATCTTGGGTTGGAGAAATTTTCCAAGCCAAACGCAATCGAAACAAAACCCTCCAGTTTCAGTGATGCAACACTTTCTTAGGAAAAGTCACGATTTGTCCTCACCTTGGTGGTGTTTCTTCAGCCATTGAACGGCTACTTTCAACAACAAGCAGTAAGATTTTTGCTTGGCACCTTTCATGAGAACCACACTGTGTATATGTTGCAGTCGGTTAAAGTTCATAAATCTTCTCCAAATTCATTTTCAAAGGTTGCCATGCCAGAAAGGACCATATAGACCATCTAGTCTATCTCCAGCCTGTCAGGATCATCAGTGCTTCAGCTCAGCTTAGGCTAAAGAATAGTTTTATTCAGTTAAACTTTGTTTCCAGAAAGGAATCCCAGGCCAAATCCAGAATGCACCAGGGCAATATAACACTTAGCCCAAAGTGGACCCCAAAGCTTTAAGTGAGGTCTTTCAATTACAACATGTGGACAGAGTTAGAAATTAATTGGATTTACAGTGGGTAGGGGTCACTTAAAGTGTTATGTAGGAAATGCTGAAGGGAGGAATGGTCCCAGCCTTGCTCCTTTGAGAAATTAGGTACCTAACACTGGTCCCATGGTACCATGTAATTTCCTCACCTACAAGGCATTTTTCCCCGGAATCAAATCTATTTCTGATAGCTAAACATAATTCTTCAACGCTTGCCCTGCAAATCATTTTCTCCAGCCCTCAATCATTTTTTGTGGCTCTTTTCTGTACCCTCTCCAATTTTGTCACCGTATGTTTTAAAATGTGGCTGTCAGATCCATAAACAGCCTCTCGAGTTCAACCTTACAAGTGCCGTACGCCACAAGTCACCTGGCTGCAGAGCCAAGGATCACATCAGCGCTTTCAGATTTGAGGGTGCAACGGGAAGCCGGCACCGCAGTGCCTGTCCAGGTTTTTTGTCTGTGTTTGCAAGAAGCATCTTATTGCAACCAGCATCTTATTGCATTAAAATGAGTTTTGTTTGCCCAAGCCAGGAGGTGCAGTTTGTTACGTCCGGCTGCCCTGGATTCTCATTCTTTGCTATTTCCCCAAGCATAATGTCATCTACAAATGTCATCAGAAGTAGTTTTATATTTACTTCCAGATCCCTGATGAATAGCATAAGGGAAAAGTCTAGTAACGCTCCTCTTCGACAATAATTCTGCATTGACAATTACTTTCAGAGATCTGTCACTTAGGCAGTTCTTAACTCATTTCATGTCTGCTCTTGTCCTGAACCCAATTACTTTTGCTTGGCTAAAACATATCTTCTAGGAAGTCATCCGGTCTCCAACCTGAAAATGTCATGAGATGGTGATTTTTACCAATCCTCCTGTTAAGTTTCTGGAACGATTAATTACTATGAACTACGTGCATCTTCATTGCAATGTGATCTTTTCTCTGAATTCAACTTCAAGTTACCAATTCCTTTTATGACTTTCCTAGCTAGATTAAACAATTCTTTATACCTGGAATTCCCAAGCAGATCCAGTGCTTCCATTCACTCCCTATCCTAAATTACGTAGCTTTAAATTACCTCCTGCCGGTCCTGTGCTTCATTGATTGATGTTATATTTCTGCTAATGCGTTGTGCTTCTTATTCATGTTACTGCTTCTATATTACTTTATAGAGCCTTAAATATGTATAAATATGTATATTCAAGGCTATATATACGTATATATATGCAAAATTGTAATCAGTATGACAACTGTGATTGAAATCCACACCGTCATAGATCAACAATGCACATGAGAATCCAGGATAGGTTTTGAGGCTTATTAGTAATTAGTTTCTTTGAAGTTACTTACGAGGGAAAGAATTCCGTGCGCTTACGAGATCAGAGTCACTTGTTTGCTCAGGGAAGACTGCAAAATAGAAGCACAACTGTAAGCGCGGCAACAAACGGATGGATGTTGAAAGAGCGGCGGAAGGCAAATGTTCAAAGGTTTTCAAAGGGACCGGCGTGTCTGAGCAGCCTGGGCGAAGGGCAGGTCCTGGTCTTCTGCTGGTGTGTCAGCAAGTGCTGCATCATTGAGCCCTACAACTTTTGTAGGCTGCCTGATTATAGAGAAATGGTTAGTCACCGGCTCCCTAGGGAGAAGGCGGCTGCGGAAAGATCGGATAGATAAGAAAGTCTGGACTTGAACCTAAGCCTGCCATGCGGTCATCTCCCACACCGTATTACGACGTCGCTAAGCTACCAAGGTTTCTTCTAATTGTCCTGGTTGAGAAATTGAAGACAAAATCTCTTTTTGGTTTTTTTTTTGGACAGTAGCGAGCATGGCGCATTCTTTGTCGATACCAAGATGCTGAGATAGGGATAACAATACTCAGACATCAAAATAACGTGCAAGAGAAATGGCTTGGGGGTGCTGGGGCTATAAATATCCTAAACCCATGGAGAAGCAACCAAAAGAGGGGGTTTATGTCTTCTAAAATTAGTTTTGCACTTGGTTTCCAAACCCTTGGCCCTGAATTTTGATCCTTGCCCGCCATTGTTCACACAACAATGTTGAAACTTGATACCACATGTCTGAGGGATTTACGAAATAAAAGGGCAACTTTGAAAATCACTGTTATTTCTATTTTGGGCCCAATTCTTCAAAGAGTTGAATTTCCAGTTCTTGAGCAAAAAAATGGGAGGATTGAAGTACATTCACATTTCCCCCCTGTTTTCAACAGCCTTGGAATATAAGCGCTCATTGCTTACGTTGTAGTGAGATACAATAAATTGCTAATTATTGTACATCTGAGAGTTTATGTGTGTGTAGATAGACAGGTAGACAGAAAGATAGATAGATAGATAGATAGATAGATAGATAGATAGATAGATAGATAGATAATCTTCTATGTAAAGCTCAGAAGTGTGTTAGACAACTGAGAAGCTAAAACACTTAAGGAAACTGCTCTGATTTAAGCAATTAAAACAACTGTAAATGGTTAGTTTTACCGATTTGTTTGTATTTTTGAATTATATAAAGTGTTACCAGTGTTCTACTGGGGGCCTCGCAAGATATTTTTCTTTCACATTAGCTTACAAATCACCCAATAATTCTGCATAGCATTAATTCATACCTTGAACCTAGAAAGACTTATATACGTATTTAACTCAATATGCTATTTATATAAAAATAAGAGGCTCATGGCCTTCATTATAAAACATCTGCCTGTCTCATGCAGTCAAGGTTATGTACAGACTGTTAGACACAAATAGGAAACTCATCTCAGGTCGGCTGCAGGAACCAAACCAACTTTATGAACGCCATAGTATTTTTGAAGTGAAAAGAACAAAGCGAAGGAAATTTCCTTTTTCAGATTATCCACTTACGTTGTACGAACTCCCTGACACACAGCAGGGTCAGAGGGAGGAGATTTTTTTTTAAAAAAAAGAAAAGCGTTCTAGATCCAGAAGACAAAACCATAGGTAAGAAAACCTTTGATGTCAATCCTGGCCCACAATGATTTATGCACGTATGTCCTACAAGGTGACCACTCCAAGGAACAGGTCTTTTTCTGCTTATGAAATTTATCCCGGCAAGTCTTTTCAGAGTTTGAGGTCTACAGGTAACCAGGTGTGATTTTTTTTTTTTTCTCGGTTATACATAAGACAAGCCTCAAAAAAAAATGTGGATCAATCAAAAACTTCCTCTAGTAGTTTGGAGGCTTTTTTATTATTATTTTTGTAGACTCTGCCATGTTTTCAAAGTAAGTGAGCATTAAATAAGTCATTATCTCGATCGCTTCCCAAATTGAACTTCTCAGTTTGAAATTATTTAAATGGGGCTGCTTAAATACATTTGTATACGTATATGTACACTCTTAAGAAGAAAAGAAATACAAGATAACAAGAGCAAAGGCTCACAGTACACTTTTTATCCCAAACTTATTAAATATAAACAAAACACTATTTTCTAACGAAGGAAAATCAGAAATGTTTTTTTCTTTTTTTTCTTCTTTTGAGTGTTTTGGTCCATAATTTGATTTTCTGTGTTAATCCAGTCAGGGAGATTATTTCATAACCATGTGTTGGTTTATTCCAAGGAGGAAGACAATGGTCAATGGAGCTCTTCAACGCACAGGGTTTACCTGCCAAAAGTTTTCAAAACCGAAATTCTTCACAGGAAAATGTCACTGGCAGCTCTGCCAAGAAATGTTGAAACTATTTCTTTTTGTTTCATTCGGATACAAGATGACAAAATGTAGCTCCAGTTGGGTGATTTAATTTAAACAAACAAGCCTCCCTTCCATGTCAAAGCGCTGATTCGAAATGACAATTCCTGTTTGGTTTCCATCAGAAATGTCAACATTTTCAGTGTGACATTTCCGATTCAAAAGTTTTTGGGTTGCGTATTTGTTTGGGGTGGAGGTGGGGTTGATCTGTTGGTCATCGCTCTTTTGTGTATTTTATTGATTTATTTATTTGTTTTCTCCTATTGGTGGAGAGAAGCAGGAGGAGAGGACTATGAGGGAAGAAGGACGGGCACAGCCTGTTGCCTCTACCCAAACTCATCGGTTTGGGATCTGTAGGCGTCGCGGCAGAGGTCAGTCATGTGGAGAGATCCAAAGGGAAATAATGGCTTGGTGTGTTTTTTATCTAGGAGCTTTTCCCAGAACGCGTGAGGAAACACGGTGGGGCTGAGGGCACATACTCACCCGTGTAGCTGAATCTGCTGGGGCTTGGTGAGGGCTATGCTGGCATCTCGTGGGCCACACAAAGCTCTCCTATCCAGCTGGTGTTAGATTGGGACCTGAGTCGTCGATCTGTTGCTACACAGTTAAGGGATCGGGGCATATGGATAAGTCTCCCTGGCTGGTGGGGGTCAGCCCAGGTAGTCCTCGCATCAGTTGAACCCCGAATTCAGGTCACCCAGACGATAGCCTGCAGTCACCATTTGTCCCGGAGCAAAGGGGAGAAACTCGGTGTACTTTGAGCCTCTGAGACATGGATCCCTGTGGCACCATCTCCGCAAGGGATCAAACATGCAGAGGTACCCAGGGGAGTATTCCCTACTCCACCGCCCCAAAAAATGTTACCTTCACCTGCAAGTACACTTCCACAGCTCCATCCCACAAACCTTCCCTTTTCTAGGGGTTTCTCCTCATCGCCTGTGGGATTACTCAGGCAAGCCGACAATTTACTCCATTGAGTAAAGGTTTGCCAAACTGGTAACCCAAACGGCAGCATCATCCAGACCGCTGGCAGAGCAAGAGTGGGAAAGGAAAGCAAAAGCCCAGGGGCTCGACTCCGCTCTGGTGAGACCCCACCTGCAGTACTGCATCCAGCTCCGGAGCCCCCAACAGAAGAAGGACACGGACCTCTTGGAGCAGGTCCAGAGGAGGCCACGAAGATGATGCGAGGGCTGAAGCACCTCAGCTGTGAGGACAGGCTGAGAGAGTTGGGGTTGCTCAACCTGGAGAACGCTCCAGGGACACCTTATTGTGACCTTCCAGTACTTAAAGGGGACCTACAGGATGGGGACAGATCTTTTAGCAGAACCTGTTGAAATAGGACAAAGGGTAATGGTTTTAAGCTAAAAGAGGGAAGATTTAGACTAGATATAAGGAAAACATTTTTCACAATGAGGGTGGTGAGACACTGGCCCAGGTCGCCCAGAGAGGTGGTAGATGCCCCATCCCTGGAAACATTCCAGGTCAGGCTGGACGGGGCTCTGAGCAACCTGGTCTAGCTGAAGATGACTTTTAAAGCTCCCTTCCAACCCAAACCATTCTATGATTCTATGACTTGGATTTTACACATCTCCACTGACCCAGAGCTGAAACTGCTGTATTTTGGGCGCTATTACTGTTTCATACTGAAAGGGGTGTGTGTGTGTAGGGGGGGGGACTTTAGTCCTTAAAATAGGTGTTGGGATTCCTTGTTTTTCTCCCCCAGCCCCAGAGAAGGATTCCTCACCTCAGAGCTGAGCAGCAGTGACCGGACCCCAAAAATTTCCCGCATCGGTCATGAGCCCGCAAGGGCTGCGCCGTGAAAAGGAGATGGG
>VFFE01008974.1:4116547-4222144 GCA_008921705.1 Burhinus oedicnemus
GACTTGGGGAGGGGGGGGGGACACCCGCCGTGTCGCCTTCTCTGTCCGTCTGTCAAACGGCAAAGGATGTGCGAGGCGAGCAGAGCGCTGAGCCTGCTAGTCCTCTGCTGTCAGGGCAAGCGACGCGATGCTGTTGGTATTGACAGGGGGATTTCAGGGGTAAAGGAGTTGCCGGCAAATCCGATCCCGTGTTGGATATTATGGACCCAAATGGGAATAATTATTGATCCCACAAACCCCCGCAGCCAGGACTAAGTCGGTGCGGGCTCCGGTAAATGATATCATCGCCCGTCTAACGTTAGGCAGCGATAGCACGGACCTGAGGAAACAAGTGTTTAGGATCTTTTAGCCTAGGTGGGAGAAAAAAAGGAAAAAAAAAATAAAAGTATGCCTATCAGGGAAAATGTGCAAGGGGGCTGTTTCGCTCGCACCTTCCTGCGCTTCCTCAGCCTTGGCTGAGATTGCTCCCCGCGCTCCGAACCCGCTGCCGCTCAAAGGCGAAACTTTTTGTCATCGTCTCCGTTGGGTTTTTTTAGCTGAAAGGAGAAAAAAAACCCCTGCGAACAATATAGCTGTGCTTGAAGCTCTTGCTCTTAGCTCAGAAGGGTTATGTAAAAGCCGGGGAGGGGGGGGAAAGCAGAAACACTCGGTGAATGGAGACTTCTCTTCCATCTCTTATTGGCTTTGGCTTTTTTTTTTTAACTTCTCAGACTCAAAGTTTTAATTGAAACCAGAAATCTATTGAGAAGTAGCTGAGCCAAGAAAACCTCTGTTTTCTCTGCAACTAGGGATGGGGAATAAATAATTTTTTGCTGATGTTATTTCAAGTTGTTTGAGCTCTTTGGTTCCGGCCAAAAAGCCCAGCATAGATTATTAACACATTATCGTTTTAGGAGGATGCACTCTCTGCGATGAAATAAAATGGTGCGTTAGGTTTGTGCAGAGCCATAAACGATGCTAGTTGTTGGCAAACAAAAGAAACAGTGGCCGTGATTTATTATTAATAATAATCATAACTGAGCTATTTAGCTTGACTCGGTATTTACTGGGTTTCTCCACTGAGGTTCCTCAGTATCATTTCCAATAATGTGCTTCCATGAAGTTGGGAACAGTTCTTTCTTAATAACTGCTGTTGCCACGTGCTTCATTAACTCCAGGAGTTAAATGCTTGAAAAGGTCCAACCATGATATTTTGGCTTCGGATGCTGTTTAATCTCCTCTTCTGCTCTGTTTCGACCCATCCTTTGAGCTCCTTTTCCCCAGCACACGCGTCTCTTAGGTGTAAGTGCCAGCTTACCAACAGGACTCTTGTTTTCCGTTACAAGATTTGGCTAATCCCAGTTTCAGTGACTTTTTTTGCCCTCTCAGTAGGGCTCAATTGCTCACACATAATCTTTCCCTTCTGTTTTCTTTCCCCTTTGGACAACACCCTCCAGGACTGAAAAACTCTTGCCTTGTGCTTGGAGACTTGCAATTACACAGCAATTTTGACTCTTGACCCAACTAGTAGCAAGCAAGGCTATTGTCTAATGAACCACGTAAAAACAGTTCTGGGATCCAGCAGATTGCTGGGATGGAAATGAAAGCTCTCCCAGTGAATTGATGACTGATTTGTTTAACCATATGCCTAGGCGGTCTTTCCTGCTCCCCGTTAACTACCCATCTCTGGAGTATCTGCGATCTGTGGGTCCACGGTGGTGTCGAAAGGCGGCATTAATAACGGCCCAAATGTGCTCCGTGATGCCGTAGGGCCAACGGAAGAGGATTTAAGCCGTGTTCAGAAAATTCAGCGGGTCGGTTTTGCCTCCCATGACCTGCAGGCACGCAGGGTTTTGAGCGTGTAAGCGCCGCCCTTAAGCATGGGTTGGATGGGGAGAGAAGGGCATCAAATGTGTGCGCGCACGCAAAAAAACCAAAAAAGGTGGTCAGGTGAAAATCTAGCCTCGTTGCTGGGAAGTCCGGGCACTTTTAGGGCAGCAGTGATCCAAGGTTTAGAGCTAGTCCAAAGCCTAGGAAGAAAGGCGAGAGTCTGTGGGAGAACTTTAGCGGAGAAGGTTCCCAGTGTTTTGCTGCAGGGTTTGTGGTTTCTACCAGGACTGGTTTTGCTGCTATTATAGGTTCTGTTCTCGGTACTTTCTCTCTTTCTGACTTGATTTTAAAAAAAAAAAAAGAGTTTCCTTTCCTGTTGTTATTGTTGAGGAAATAAAATGACTCATCCTTTTAGGAAATTGTCATCTTGATTAAAGATGGGCTTTAAAACCCCTCAACTCTGGGTTTTAGCCTGGGGGGAACTGTCAGATCTGAAAACGATATCCAAACTTTGGAGGTTGGGACTGTGTTGCCTTCTGGATACGGGCATGAAATCGGGTTGCAAGCGCGGGTTGGTAGCACGGTTTTTTCCGAGGGGCACTCGAACCCTTAGAGACGGCGTCTTTCTCCTTCTCTCAACGTGAAGGCTTCACTTGATGTGGCTTCAAAAGTTCATTGCGTATTCGGACCCGCTTAGAGATCTGCTGGATGCTGGGAATGAGCGCAACTCCCCAACAGGCACCTGGATTCTGCCCTGGCGTTTAACTGGCCGTAGACAGAGCAAAGTGAAGGGGAGGAATAGGTGGGGGCAAAGGAAGAGAAAGCAAAATCATTTCTTAAATTGAATAAAAGCGGTCAGAGAATAACGCGGCTTGTCTTTCAGAGCCGAGGAGATGTCTGAAGGAAGTAGGGGGCGGTAATTTCTGTTTATCAGCTCTTGAGAGGGAGCAGAGTTAGGGGCTATTTTGCCCTTTTGGAGTTGGATTTACTTTGCAGCATGGATTGTCCAAACACAATGATGAGCTTCTAACTGTAAGCTGTGGGGCAGCTGGATATGGAAAGCAATCTTCTGACGTTATTTCAGTTAGGCTTTTGTTGTCTTTTATGAAATGGAAAATTTCGAAGAGTTCTCGGGCTAGTCACCTCTCTCTCTAAAAGGCCAAAACGAAACTCTGGACCTCAAACACCCCTAGGATTGGGAGGATTTGATCCAGGCTTGATTATGATCTTTACAGCTCTCCTTTACTTCCCAGTCTAGCTGGGGATCTTCGCAAGGTCTCAGGGCTCTGTATCTCTAGGATCTTTGCCTGGCTGCCTGCCCACCAAACCCATGTGCCCTCGTGCAGAGTGATGATGACCCTGTTGACTTCAGATGTGAAGGGGAAAGTGATGGGGCTGAAGCACAGGAGACAAAACAGGAAGGTGGCCAGAGAAGTACTCTGGGAATACGGTCACTGGTGTTGCTCACGGATCCCGGGGTCAGGTTTACTCTTGCTTATGAGTAGGGACAGTGGTGTGGCTCGTGTACGTGTCCATCCAGCTCAGGGGTCTTGCAGGGATAAAAAAGGAGTTGCGCGAATGGCAAGGATGAGCCTGAGTTGTCCTCCCTACATGGAGCTTGTGAGTTTGATGAGCTTTTTGGAAAGCAAGCTCAATGTGTGGAAAAGCCACGCAGGAGGAGACCGATTTCCATGCAAACGCGAGGTCAGAAGGTGATGGCAAGGCTCTGACCTGCCCTGGTGAATACCGGAGCACAGCGTGGCCCAAGGCTTGGCTCTGCAGTGGATGATATATTGGGATGCAAATGCCTGGAAGAGTGGGGTGCTGGGGGTGGGAGGCTAAATGCTGTTGTGGGGGTGACTTATTTAGCTTCTCACTGCCTCTGAAAGAGCGAATTCCTGTTTGTGGAAGAGTCACTGTGCCGTCCTGGGCAGTTAAGGGCTGTATGACTGCAGCAGTGATGAAAGCAAGGTTTCCTCTACTGTAGTACAGTATGTCCCATAATAGTACTTGGGAAAGCTGTTCAGAAGAATGTGTGGCAGGCAAGCATGGGGTAACCCAGGACTCACTTAAATACCTCAAAATTAGAGATGGGTTAAAGATCGGAAGCCTGAGGTTTTATGTTACTTTGAAATTTTTGTTAGCCTTAACCTTTAAAACTGAGAGATATATATGTATACAATGAATCATTCCGTTTCTCTCCCGGTATTTTAGCAGATGGGGAAGTTGGTTTTAAGATGGAAGGGAGAAAATGATGATACTCAAATCAGAGGTCAAGCTGCAAGGCGTTACAGGCATGTCTTTCCTCCATATGAATCCACATATCCTGAATATCCTACTGATGTGATTTCTAAGACTTGGCCACTGGCCTGACTTCACTGTGTGTTTCCAGACCCAGCGTATTCTGGAGCGATGCTGTGATCCATGCCTACCTCTCCTTGAGTCTTGCTACATTTTTGGCTTTGGAGAATGCGATGGGGTTTCCACTGAAATCCTATTAGTTTGCTAGACAAGGAAATCCTTCCTGTAGTTTTTTCTTTTTCTTTCTTTTTTTTTTTCTTTTTTTTTTTCTTTTTCTTTCTAAAGCCTTCCTATGGAGCTCTATAGTGGGGATTCAATAGAATTCTGTACAGGGGAATAATTCTCTACTGAATTCTTCAGTGCTTTTTCAGAAGGGATCAGAGATGTGAAGCTTAACTGGGGCAGTTTAGTAAGTGTTTGAACAGGGTTGTATACATGCAAAGTATTATAGCAGGCATCTGGGCAAAGAGTTATTATACATGCCCATTATTCCTAAGGTTGCGAAACAGTTTAAAATATTAACCCATACATTCACATCCTTGTAACTTCCATAAACGTTCACCTAATGGGCTGAAAAATGTCATGCTTTCTCTTTGCTTGATGGCCATTTTCTTCCTGAAAGGTGGAGTAAATTCTCTCCAGCTGTCAGTTGTTCCTTTTTTCCTCCAATTTATTCAGAAAAAGTGAGGGTGGGGGAAGAAGAGGGAACACTTTTCCCTTTTAAATTATTTTAACCACATGCTTTTAAACAGGGCAGCAGTCTAACCTGCCAGACTTTGAGCTGATAAACGGACATAACCATAGGGTTTGTTGAAGGCCTCTGTCTTCTTTTGGTGTTAGAAGGGGACAAAAAACTGGAGGTCATGGTTTCTGATGCCATGACAAATTAAAAGTGTCATTGTAGGCATCCTAAAGTCGATGGAGATCGTACAGTCTGTTGGCTTAAAGAGAGAGGCACTGTCCCTACAAATCCTGCTGCAGAAGTGTGATAAATGGCTTTTGCTGTAGGTGTTGGTTTACATTAGATCCCACGTCTGTGCCATAGGAGGTAGTCACAGAAACAGAGGTCCTGCTCCTCCATCCCTTTATCAGAGTTGAAGTCACATCTGCTCTTGAAACATGCTGTCTTTTAAGTGTGGCTTCCAATGCAGAACATTTTCTTCAGGCTGTTCTCGGTGAACAGACCTCCCAGGGCCCTTGAGGAGAACCTCTGAAAAAAATCGTGTGAGCAACAATTAAAATAACAATAAGCTGCAGCGTGGCCATAAGTAGGGACTGGGGCCCTATTCAAACCTGCATCCATCTCCAGCTGGGGAGCAGTGGTATGGATGCCTCAGCTCAGGGATCTCTTAATCCATTGGAGGCCACAGATGAAACTTTGGTTGTTTGGGACCTAAGTGAAGAACTCAGATTAGGAGACAGAGACCTATATGTCATCAGTGGAGAGAGGGGACACCCATGACTGACTTGACCTTGGATTCCCTTAAATTCTGACCTCATAGAATAGAATCATAGAATAATTTGTGTTGGAAGGGACCTTTAAAGGCCATCTAGTCCAACCCCCCTGCCATGAGCAGGGACATCTTCAACTACATCAAGTTGCTCAGAGCCCCGTCCAACCTGACCTGGAATGTTTCCAGGGATGGGACATCTACCACTTCTCTGGGCAACCTGGGCCAGTGTTTCACCACCTTCATTATAAAAATGTTTTCCTTATATCTAGTCTAAATCTTCCCTCTTTTAGCTTAAAGCCATTACCCCTTGTCTTATTGCAACAGGCCCTGCTAAAAAGTTTGTCCCCATCTTTCCTGTAGGCCCCCTTTAAGTACTGAAAGGTTGCTATAAGGTCTCCCTGGAGCCTTCTGTTCTCCAGACTGAGCAACCCCAAGTCTCTCAGCCTGTCCTCACAGCAGAGGTGCTCCAGCCCTCGCATCATCTTCGTGGCCTCCTCTGGACCCACTCCAACAGGTCCATGTCTTTCCTGTGCTGAGGACTCCAGACCTGGATGCAGTACTCCAGGTGGGGTCCCACCAGAGCAGACTAGAAGGGCAGAATCACCTCCCTCGACCTGCTGGCCACAGCATCTGACCTTTAACATCCTCCTGAAGTTGGTGGCATTACAAGGGAATAACAATCCAAAGTCCCGGTCCTGCTTGAATAGGGATTTGAGTTGTGAATCTGGTGCTTCTGATCCTATTTGCCACCTCGGAGAGACTTCGATGTGTGCAATGCCGCACAAAGAGCACAATGAAGTAGTTCAGCTGGAGAGGCCTTTTGGGCGCGCAGGTACTCAGCAGGCTCTTATCTCCCATCTGACTCAACTTCTCCCAGCACTTCTGTAACCGCTTCCTCTTCAGCCTCATTAGAGGCAAAGCTACTCCTTTCCCTTGCCCATAGGAGCTGTCGGTTATCTTGCCTTTATTCCTGGCCTCGGGTCTTCCCACCGGCACACTCCCGACTGATGTTTATGCCTCTCGACGTCTCTGTCCCGGCACCGTGGGCTGCTCTTTGCCCTGTGCGCATCCAGCCGCATCCAGTTTTGTCCCGCGTTGCTTTGGCCTCCTGCTTTTTCTTCTGCAATCCAGGAGGCTTTAAGGGTATTTCTTGTTTTGCTGACCCAGACCTTCTCTCCTCCCTCAAAGCCGAAAGACTGATACATTCTGCAAGGCAAGAAATGTCAGTGTCTTCCTCTAAATATCCCAAATTATTGCTCTTCCTCTTGCGTGCCCTTTATATTCCCTCTTTTCCCACAGCCCCCCTTGGTGCTGGGCATACTTGGTACGTTGCACAGCACCAAGCAAGACACCGCTGCTTACTCAGCATGGAAACACAGAGTGCAAGCCTGCATGGACAAAATCCAACCTTTCTTCTTCCTAGTCTCATTTGAAGTGTGCGGAAATGAGTAATATGGGATGTCTTGTTTGTACAGCCTCTAGACTGGGCACAGGATAGATCCTGGACCGAAGCCTTTTTGGTCCTCCTTGTGCCATCACTTACGGCTCTGAGGAACGGATGCTGAGCCAAGACCTGGTGCATTCCCTATCAGATGTGTTGTTTTATTTTATTTATTTCTTTGTTTTTCCTGAAGGGAGGGAAAGCTGGTGTATTTGGCACTTGTGCAAGCAAAAATGAAATAATGGAGGAGGGGAAGAAAAAAAAAAAAGAAAAGGAGGAAGGAGGAGTCCCGTGGCAGCAGCAGTAAATAAAAACAAACCTCTTGTTAATCATTTATGTAGAGAAATCATTTTCCACACGTTTCAGGGTGCAGAGGGAAGTGTTTGATCAGAGGGAGAAGTAGAGATTATTGCCCTACCACGACGGTGTTAGAAGGAGGCTACTGTGTCTGATGGCAGCTCTCCAAGAGCAGAGTCGATCTAGGAAAGTTTGGTAACACAGATGATGGAATTGTGCAGGCTTTTGCTTTCTGTGGCTGGTCTCTGTGCCAATAACCTTTCCCTAAATACCCATAAAACTTTCCATTTGTAGCCTGGAGTGGCTGCCACTACCTCCGGGATGGTGCGCTTGGCAAGGGCTGGCTAGAGCGGAGTAAGCATTTCAAATCACCTTCTCGTGCATGTTGACACTTTCCCCCCAGAGTTTTATAGCTGTTGTTAACGGAATAAGTTTTATCCTCGTAGTGGCACACACTGCTGCACCCATGGCTGTTCTCTTGGATCATCTCAGGAGGCACCATTGATTATACATCACGCCGAGAGTGCTGATGCTCGGTCTGGGAGCTCAGCAACTTGGTGTTGACCTGACGTAGGCAAATCTCCTGGCTTGGCTCTTGGTGTAATGAGCTGGAGCACAGTTGGCATCTCATTCTGTTTTCTAGTGTCCCGGAGGCCTAATCTTCTCAAAGGCGATGGGTAAAAATGACACACTGACTCCTGATGTCATTGGGATCCAACGTTACTCCTTGATTCAGTGGTGTAAATCCAGTGGACCAAGCCCAGCTTTGGAGCAGTCCTGCAGCAGCATTTGTCTCAGAGGCCACAAGTGGGAGGAGGTTGGTCCTTAGGCTGGTCCTTCAGAGACCAGAAGTCAGCAAGAGGAGGTGTTTACAGGTCTGATGACTGTACTCCCTTCCCCGACACCCAGATACAGCTTTAGGTTGTAAGTGAGTAGATTTATAAAACCTTGGCACAGTTCTCGGGCATGAGCTTGTAAAAGTCCTTGGGCGACATGATGGACATCTCTCCTCCTACCACAGATGGGTGCTTTGCTACGCTAGCTGTTGCCACAGCTGTACCTTGGGCAGTATTGCTTTTATGGGCCTTGTGATTTATGGCCGTGTCAGTTGTTTAATCATTCAGTTGGCCCTCCCTTCAGCGCTGTACGATAGTTAGTTACTTACATAGAAAGGTGACTATCTGATCTAATTATGGAGTCTCAAACCTAATTATGGAGTCAAATATGATTCCATAATCTACTCTTAATGTTGAGAAGACAGATACACACGTGTGTAATGTGCACACTTACATGCCTCCATAATTATGGATAGGCTTGGGGCTCTCATTTATTTCTGTCTCTTTATCTTTGGGGGGGGATGCTTGCAGCCTCACCTGGCTGTGAGAGATCTTTGGGTTATCTTGTCTTTTCCCCTCCAGTGTGGCTTGTCCTGGCTTCCTTTGTCGGGCTTGGGCACGCCGAGGCAGAGCCATCAGTCAGCATTACTCAGTCACGCTGGCGGAGGTGCGGAGGGCTGGTAGCCCTTGGACTCAGGGCAAGCCAATGGGAATGAGTGAAGATTACATTTCTGTTATTCTGGTAACTGCCATTAATCCTTGTTCCTTGTTTTCGTGTGGCTAGACCACACCTAGGAGAGCTTGCATCCCTTCCCTTCAGAGAAAGCCCGCACCTAACCCATGCAAAATCAGAGGCAGAGGTGGAAGGACTGGAACAAAAGCAGTGTTGGAGGCAAGGGGACCACACGGAGAGGAACCACCTTTCTTCTGTGCGTCTAACTCAGCCTATCAGTGAATCATGTACCATAGTTAGTTAGTTATTTTTATAGCTAATCTGTGGATTACAGGCATTCACATATGGTCATTCCACTCGCAATTATCTTTTTCAGTTGAGGATCTCATACTGTATCTGTTGTATACCCACATCCGTTTTATACATGCCTATATCTGGATATAACTTATAGATAAGAATTTTAGCAGTGTGTTTAAAATTCTCATGCAGTGGAGAGACCAATTTGCCCAGCACTAGAGAGAGAGACCAAAAAAAATACAGCACAGAAGCACGGAATACTTGGGATTGGAAGGACCTCTGGAGATTGTCCAGTCCCCCACGCTGCTCAGTGCAGGGTCACCTCGCAGGATGCTCAGGGTTGTGTCTGGTCGGGATTTGGACATCACCAGGTCATCTCTGATTCTTTATTAAGAGGTGATGCTCATTTGTTTTGCTTGAAGGGGAAAGTCCTTCTGCCTTGTTTCTGTCCTGATTGACACAAGGTGGCTGAAAGGGAGAAGGTGTTTCCTATGGGACCTCTAGCGTGGATGGAAAATAGCCATCACAGGCATTTTTCCAGCTCCTCGCCAAAGCTGGATTGTTCTTTCAGAGTATCATGGCCACAGGAAGTAACGAAGGCTGTGGTCCAAAGATGCGATAAATGTAGCTCCAGGGCTCTGAGCGGCAGATTAAATATGCTACCAGTGCATGATACTGATCCAGTATAAACTCATTCTCCCGGTTCAAATTTGTTCAAAAAGTTTTGCAGTGACGTAATTTTTTCCCCAGCAGACTTTGTGTTGCATCGTACCATGTCGCTTGTCTGCACCACGCTGGCTTTACGGCTCACAAGTTTTACACATCCTCTGGAACTGCCTTTAAGTTGGTATGAAGAAAGACTCAACCCCCGTCTCCGATGCGCTGGTCCATTCGATAAAAGTATGCTCAGATGCCTGGTCCTGATCCGCATCGAACTTGTGCTGCTGGTGATCTGGCAGTGCATGGACTGTGACCACAGCCACGCTTGAAATTCCTATTTTTTTTTTTTTTTTTTAAGTAATAAGGAAGAAATAGTTTGAGGCTTTTTTTGGGGTTTTTTTTTGGGGTTTTTTTGGGAGTGTGTGTGTATTCCTAATGCGGGTTAACTGAGTTCAGCGCAGCTTGCTGCATGCCAGGCTGTTGGGTTTTTACGTCCCGTGATGGATTCTGAAGTTTCACTGACACTTCTCATAAAAGCAGGTTTCTGACCAAAACTTTCCCTCGGGTGTAATGTGGGTTGTCCGTTGGCCTCTGCCCCAGAGGCAGCTGCATTTCAGCGGTGGCATATATAATCGAGGAAGCGACCCGGGAGTCTTCGGAGTGAAAGGGGATAGCTCATCATTAAATATTGCTGTATAGTCTCCAGTGCTTTGTGGTGAATGGTTTTAAAAAGATGGAGTGTAAAAAGGCTTCCAGGATTTCTGATGTTTTGCAGAGATTAAGGATTTAACTGTATGTCACATGCGAGAATGTGAGATCCAAAGGCAACATGACAGACGTGGCGTTTGAGAAGACGTGGCTTCCACTTCACGTTCGCTATGACACTCTCAGACCCGTGCCTCAGTTTCCCCTCGCTCGAACCTGTTCAATAGGTGGGGCTTTTTTGTTGTTTTTCATCTTAAGGCATTTTGGACCCTACGGCTGAAAGGAAAGCAGTCTCAGCAGCCACAGCCATGGCTGGGATGAGCGTACTGTGGGATTTGGGCAGCATCTCGTAATAATTGCTCCAAGATCTCCGCTGGTGCTCGAGCAAACCAAGCAGCAACGCAAGCGCTGGGCAGCTGAACCTGGCTGCTTTGCCTTCATCTAAGCAGCGTTTGCTTGTTACTGATGTGGTTGCTCCCGCGCGTAGGGCAAAAGCCGTGCCAAGAATTATGCCCACTTTCACTTCACGGAGAATCCCAAATCGGTGGATTTCTCCCCCCTGCTGTGGGCTCTCACCTCTGTTTTTGTCCTCAGAAAATTTTCAGTTTAATCACTTTATAGCCCTGGCATCTGAATACTTGAGTAGTTGCCTGAGGCAGGAGAAGGGAGCTTATTCCAAGCCCTTAATGGGAGGCATCCAGTATGACCCAAAGGGAGGTCTTGTACTTCAGGCCTTTGCCTCCAGAAGTGTGTTTGAGGTGCCCAGAGGAGCTGATAAGAGATGTGCGAGCGGCCGCAGCCGGGCTGAGCGCACAGGCGTTTGATTATTTCTCAGTACTTATCAGAGGAAGCGTGAAGCTCTCCCTAATTAAGATCTAATGCCAACTTCTGTGAAATTTGTTGTCACTCACCTGTGAATTATCCTCCTCAAATTTAACTTGACTGCAGGAAGCCTGCTAGCAGCAACACTTTCCTCCGGGAGCTTAATTCGGATGGTAAAATGCCTCTGTAGTTGCTTCTTGAACGGGACTTGATGCTGGTGAGCCTCAGAGACCTGGAAGGGCAGTTTGGGTGAGCACTTAAAAGTCTAGACAGCCCCCATCTCTTGGGTGTTTAAAATAGAGCTAGAGGTCTCCCGGAAAATCCGCTTCCTCCCTGGATTTCCAGATCTGCACATTGCCAGCCAGGGCAGAAGAGCTGCTGGAGGAAAAGCGTTCATGGCCATCCCTTCAGCGCTTCTGCTCGAAGGCAGCTTGGAGAGGAGAGATGGGGAGGTTTCCAAAAGAGGTTACACGTCCAGAAGCCTGAAGTGAGGTTTGCTAATTAGTCAAAGCACAGGTAGCCTGCCCAAACAAGAAAGACAAGTATAATGTCCCTGCACCCAAGTCATTTAACTATTAACCCTGGAGGAGAGTAAGGAGATACCTAAAACAATGACCCAGTTAATTCTGCGTGGCGTTTGAGCGCAGGGTTATTTGTTGCTACCTGCGGGTCTGGTGATATCATCATCTGCAGGCTCTCAGCAGAACAGGAGGCCAATATTTTTAAGCGGGGTTTTAAGGTGGATTTGGCATGAACTCACCTGACACTGGTGTAATGCAATGACTTTATTCATCTGTTGCTTGTTTCTACTGACCTGGAGGCACACAGCCAAGGAGGGATTGAGTGTTTGGGCATCATGACCCAGAGCTTGGCTCTAAGACCCACAACCAGAATTTGGAGCAGAAACTTGGCTTTATAGTCACCCTCCGTAAAACATTACCCGATGAATCAAAACCTGAAAGACCCTTCCCAACTCACACCAATGACTTTTATTTCAGCTCCCATTCAACGTAGGGTCCCAAGCGGGTTGGTTCATTACACCGGTGGCTGTGGTCCTTTCCATGCACCATTGGTGGTCGCGGACTCATCCTGCTGCCTTGCCTGCTGAGCTAGATGCTGTCTTGCCAGAAGCTTTCTCTTTTTAACCAGCAGTGAGAGAGGTTAAAAGCCTGTGGGCGGAGGCCGGCACAGAGTGCCCATTGTACATGCGTGCATACCAGAGCAGTAACTCCCTGGAATGCTGCACCGCCAAGCTTTTACCACCTTGTGTTTGTGTTGTAGCCCAGGAGTGTGTGTACATTGCGTCCCTCTCCAAGGAGATTAACAATGTGAAATGGCAGATAAATAGGACGGCCTTTTTTTTGGTTGGGTTTTTTTTTTTTTTTTTTGATTGGACCGGTTGGAAGAGGAAGGTAACCCTGACTCCCATCACCTCCATAGGCACAAAGGAGAGGTGAGGTGCAAGGTCGGTCAATTAGGTGGAGCAGCTCCTTGCAACTGGGTGGCTTTAATGTACTAATTGCGTTAGTAATTAGTGACTACCACATGGTAAACACTTGGGTTCAAAACTATGTAAGGGCATTAACTAACCCACCCTACAATGGGTTTGAATGAGGTAAGTGTTATCCTTGTTTCGCAGGTGGGGAAATGGAGAGATTGCTGACCGCAGGGTGAGTCAGGGCAGGCGTGCAGGAGACCTTGGGTCTGTTAGTTCTTCAAAATCACCTTAAATGAGACCAGTGACAGCAGCTCTGGGAAATGAGTCTCCTCCCTGTTGCCAGAAGATGTGCAACTTAAGCATAAGTGGTTTTTATGGTGTACTTCTGTCTACTAAGAGCTACAGAAACCACTTCTGAGGCCAGATGGCAGTTCAGGCTCCATGATAGTTCTTCCTTTTTTTTTTTTCTTTCCCCGCCCCCTGCTCGGGCTGTCAGGTTGTGCTATTTATGGGAACTTTATTTGAATTTGTGTCTGCTGGGACCTGGGTGGAGGTCACCCAATGATTTCATGGAGCTCTAGGATGCTTAGGATTTTCCATTAGTAGCCATATGTGCCAGGGTCAGAGAAGTGACCCGTGGCCACACTCCAGTGGAAATGTGAATATATAACTAATAAAAGGTGCTTGTTATTACTTCTTTTTGAATTTTAAGCTCACGCAAGATATTTTTAAAAGGCAGAAAGAAGCCAGTGGTACAAGGGCATGTGATTTTTTTTTTTTCTTGGTGAGCTCTGCCTTAAAGTAGAGGAGTCTGTGATAATGCTGTTATGATTTAGCGGTAGGTAGCAAGATCATTTTTGCTTCTCCTTTATGGTTTATTGCTGCTAAGAATGTCTTGGGAAATCCCTGGCTGTGCTCAGATCTTGCTTGCAGTTGGTCGAGGGGTGGGGTTTGGCAGTGTGGCAGAGCTAATCTAGCAGGGAGCTACCGCTGGGGTCTGCACCCCCAGCACCTACTCCTGGCAGTGCCTTCTTGTTTCCTTCTCCGTACGCCACAAGTGATAGTCCCTCTGACCCACCGGGGAGCTGTTTCTGCTAAAGTAGCAGAAAATATCTTTGTTTCTCTCTGAGATACTCTTCTGCTAATTTTGTAGCCTAAACTAGCTTGCCGGGATGAGTAGGGTGGGATGCCTATATGGGGGAATCTTAGGAAGGGTGTATGAAAGCACCTCAACACGTTTAAAAACACCCTACCTGTATTTTTTCTTTAACTACATGTTTGGTATTTGGCTTAGCCTTTCGATGTCATTGGGTCATACGTCTTTGCCTCAGCTGAACGTTCACAGCTTCTCCCATTAACTTTGGCCGAGACTTTGTAAGCTACTGAATATGAGTGCTTCCACCTCAAAAGGGTTCAATCTGCAATGTTTTAAAGAAAGCCCACATTTGAAAGGATGAGAGCACGGTCTCTACTTCAGTCAGCCCAAGCCTTTGCTGCAGAGCAGTGGTACCCGAGGGCATGAGGAACTCTGGAAAACATTGAGTTTAGCTTTCCTCCATCGCCCTCAATACTCGAGTCCCTAATGTGCCCTGCAAGAGACCCAGGTGGATCCTTCTGCACTTCCAGCATCCCAGGGAGCATCTTGGGCTGCAGACAGTGTGTGCCTGGCCCAGTGTATAATGAATAATTCATCCAAAGCAGAATTCCCCCCCTAGAATAGCTGGCAGCTGAGGGCATCTCTTGCCTGGAAAGTGGGGAAATAGGGAGCTTGAAACTCTTCTGCCTGATTCGTAGGGCAACACCATGTTTTGTGTGCTCTGATCACTGGGTTATTGTTTAACCTGAGGCAAGTGTCTGCCTCTATTTCCCACCCCCGCCTCTAAAACCCCTGTGACAGCGAGCACTTTGAAATAATGAGGAGGTTCATGGGTGCGGAGAGCTGGTTACCCTCTCCTTTATTTCCCAAGTGCAGAGTTGAAGGCGTTTGCATTTATACACCATTTTTGTTGGGTTTTATATATCCATTTTCATCAATTCAGCAAGATGTGTGGCTATCATTCCTGGCTTTGTGATAGCAGTTCCAGCCCTCCGAAATGCTGGCCGGCCTCGGTTCCCGTTTTGCTTCAAGGAAGGCCCTTGAGATGCTGCAGGGGAAGCCCAAGCATGCCCCATCTCAGTCATCTCCACACTTGCATTTGATAACGTGTATGCATGCTAACTTCCTTTTTTTCTTCTCCTTTCTTTTGACAGTGGCAGATTTGGTCTCTTCTGAGCTCCTTGCAGCCTCTGGGCGATCGGGACGTTGAATTCGGCGGACAATTACCATTCGTTCCCTGGGATCGTACCTGCCCTTGCTCTCCTCATCCCCTCCCGCGCTCCCCTTCCCTCTGATAAAACTCCAGGGCGTTGCGGTATTGCTATGGAGCCCAGGGAGACTTTGGGCAGCTCCCGGCAAAGGGGAGGTGAGGCAGACTTTCTGCCAGCCGCTGTCACCTCCATGAAGCCTCCGCCTGCCTCCGGCTGCACGGGGGAGACGATGCTGCCCGCGGCAGGCTCGGGGAAAGGGATCCCGGTGAGCGGCGAGCGGCTGGAGCCCGAGGAAGAGGATGAGCTGGGTTCTGGGAGAGACGTGGATTCCACTTCCAATGCGGACAGCGAGAAATGGGTGGCGGGAGATGGCCTGGAGGAGCAGGAATTTTCCATCAAGGAGGCTAACTTCACGGAGGGGAGTTTAAAACTAAAGATCCAGACCACCAAGAGAGCTAAGAAGCCCCCAAAGAACTTGGAGAACTATATTTGCCCTCCCGAGATCAAAATCACCATCAAGCAGTCTGGGGAGCAGAAGCTTTCCAGAGCTGGGAAAAATAGCAAAGCAGCTAAAGAGGAGGACAGATCACACTCCAAAAAGAAGGTAAGTCCTATTCTTTCCCGTGTTTCCCCATTCTCCTGAAAGCAGAGGGAGAGGGTAGGATTAAACCTGCCCAAAGATTTTTGTCTCCGAGGCACAACCTTTGCATGGTTTGCAAAGCCCCGCTTGGCCGCGGAGGAGGTAATACAGAGCAGGTATCATCCTGCGCCGCCACGTACGCTGCGGGGATGATCTTGAACTACCCTTCAGATGAACCGATTCGGAAGGGATCAAAAGTTCAGCCGGGCCTCTTCTATTTTTGTGCGTAATTGAGATTTAAGATTAATCATTACAGGAGTGATAAATGAAGGAGCCCACTTCTAAACTGCTTTGTGTCTGAGCGCTAATGCTCGAGCCTTTTGGCAGTTAAAGCTTTTGACTACATTTTTAAAATACAGGTATGTGCACGGCGAACAATTGAATCCATTCCTGTATACCGGGCGAAGGGCTCCATTATTCTTGATTACAGCATTGTGCTAGCAACACTATAGTTATGCTTCAGAAAATACTTCCATTATAAGTCTCATTTTCTGCCGGATGCGTATCATTTTCTTGAAATATCCTTCTGGAGAGAAATTTTTGGTACTTTTAAGTTTGGGTAAAAATTGATCTTTTTATTTTTTTCATTTAGTCGAGGAGAGGAAGAGGGGAAAAGACAGAAAATCCTCTCTTTGTCTGAGCTGTTTTCAGGAGCACCCTTTGGTTTTGCTGTTGGCTTGATTTTTTTTCAGTAATGTCCCCTACACTTAGTCTTTAAAACAAATTTAGTTCAAGTGTTTTAAGCAGTACTGGTGAGGGGAGGGACACCTGGTGATTACTCATGTTATTTTGGGTGTAGTGGTGTTTTCTGTCCTAGGCGTTAGACAAAGGATCTTTGGTCGGGTTGAGGCTTTATCACAGTACAAACACTTCACCTCTGCCTCCTTAACAACACGTGGGCATCATGATGAGTTCAGACAGGAACCCAGATTTGATGAAAGACTCATGAGTATCTCCAAAACCTGGACAAATTCATCTGGGATGTAGGCGTCCACTGATTAGAGCTCAGGGCATGACTTGGCTTTCCTGCTCATGCAGCTTGGATCCCTCGCTGTGTAGAAGGTCCTCACTTCTCCCGTACCTTATACACTTGATGGATGCTCGAAGGGCTACTGGAAGCCTTGAGGAGGCTAATTGCCAACAGCTCTCCCTGGAGACAGTCTCCTCGGCAGACCGACTGAAATTCTGCTAACTCTAAATCACTTTTTGAGGCATCAGCGTTTCCCATTGACTCAAGGCAGAGCCCAGGGAGATTAACATTGCTCACTCTGAGATTACTTCTCTCAGAAGCTGAACTTGGGGGGGAAAAAACCAAACCCAAAATCAAGGCAATCTTTTTTCTTAGGATCCTACTAAATGGCATGCTCTATGTGCATGAAAAAAACAGCTGTTTTTAGCACAGCAGAGGTTTGGCCCTATAATACACCAAGAAGAGATTCTTTTTTTTTTTTTTTCCCACCTATTGAGAAGGATGGGTTGTTTTCTTAGCGCTGAGCAATGTCTTATTTCCACTTCCCTTTCCTCCCTGAGTACTCGCAGAGGTCTCGGGGGAACCAGCAGTTGTGTGAGACCGTGCTCGGTGACAGCAAAGGTGTCACAAGCAATCCCTCCATGGCCATGCAGGGAGTGTGGGGGGGGAAAAGCCTTGCAAATCACTGCCTACCGTGCACGGACCGTGGAGAGTATGACTGCTTAGAAATTGGAACTTTCATTTCTATTTATCGCCCAGTCAGATGGGTATGGAAGGCATGGTTGTTCCTTCATCTGGCCATCCAAAAAGGTTAAATAAATAAAGCTAACTGTAAGGAAACTATGTGCAAAAAAACCCCCCCCAAAAAACAAACCCAACCCCAACAACAACAACAAAAGCACCTCGAAGGGTGGTTACGCTCAGGGTGAGACTTTAATTGCAGAAAGATAAGGAGTTTGAAAGAAGCGGCTCATGGCCCAAACGTGGCTGCAGCCAGCTTGCACTTGTGCTGTGAGGTCCGAGCTGGCTAGTGCTGCGTCCGTGCGCGGGCTGGAAACGCTTTGGGACAGCACTGGCCTAATCTGGCCATTAAAATAAAACAAAACAAAACAAAAACCAAAAACCCCAGCAGGTGGATGCTCTGAGCAGATGGGGAGAGGGCTGCCGCACCGGCGCATCCATTAGCATAACACCCAACGGCTGCCGTGCAGCAGCTGCTGAGCCGGGGCCGTGGCAGAGAAGTCCCCAGCAGGGATCTGGAAGAACCCCATGTGCTGTGATCTCGAGGGGTTTGATGCCTGGAGACCTGCAGCTTGCACGGCCACGATGCGTCCCTGCAGCCGAAGGGATTTCGCACGCGGTCGCCTCTTAGCTCATGGCTTGCAGGATGAGGCCTTGGCCGTGAACGTCTCGTATCAAGGGGTGATGAAAGGTGCTACAAGAGTGGGAGGTCAGAAATCGGCGGGAGAACGGTTCCAGCCCTGGCAGAGCGATTGCTTTCATGGCAGATGTGGGTGTCTTAGGGCAGTTACAGAGGGTTTTTTTGGGGAAGATCGTTAGGAGGAAACAGCAAGTTGAAACTCGAATGGAGCTGAAGGTGTCTGGCCCACCTGTGGGTTTCCCTGGGAGAGAGGAACGTGCAGGTACCTTCTGCATGTACTTGCAGAGCCGTTGAGAGCTGCGGTAGTGGTTTAAAAACAAAAAAAAAAAAAAAAAGAAAGTGATTGTCACATTTAACTGATTCCGGTGGTTTTGATATTTCAGAGTTAGGCGGTTTGATTGCCTGTTGCTTTAATCAGCACAAACTCCAGAAAAGCAGCTCTCGGCAGCAGGGAACAATGCGTTCAAACCAGTGGGGCCGATCTTCAGCTGGCACCGCTCCACTGTCCTCTGTGGATTTTTGCCAGGAGAGTTTGGCCCGACATAGGCATTTCCCTTGCGCGTGGGAGCAGCATCATTATTTGAGTTTACCACCTCGCTTATGGATGCGGGGTATATATATAGGGCCTACAGACCTGTATATAAGGATGGAGAGCTGAGCTCCAAGTGCCATGCTTGTGTCTCCAACGGGTGGGAGCAATTGTCCTGCACCTCATGGAGCGGCACCTGAATTTATCTTTCCCCTTGAGGAGGAGCAAACTCTACCAGGACTTAAAAAAAATCACTTAAGTTGGTTGCATAATAATTTCAGCCACATCTCCAGTAGTCCCCAGTGCTTTGAAATACCACTTCAGCATTCTTGCAGGAGTTTCAATACACACAGCACAGAGGGCAAGTAATGAAAACATGGAAGCAATTTAAGGAACAGCATGTGGGTACACAAAGGACTGGTAACGGCAGCAATGTAAAAAAGGGGCTGCGAGCTGGGGATATAGCATTTATTCAGTGGCCACTTAGGGAGGAAGAAGATAGGCCTGTTCCTAAGCTTTCCACAGCTCTGCTAATTAGGCAACAGGGGCTAGTGCCTGATTTCTAAAGCTGTGGTCCAGGGAGCGGCGGTGATTAGAAGGGGCTCTGTGCAGAGCCACGCCGCTCATGTGCCGAGGCCGGGGTTTGGTTTTGGATTTTTTTTTTTTTTTTTGCCTTTGATTCCAGCTGCTACACTATATTAAAAGACGTAAACATACATTAAATACTTTCCTCATGTTGCTTTTCCGTGTGAGCAGTCGCCCCGGGGATGTTATGCGATCACAAATGGGAGGGGAGGGAATCCAGGCGAGGATCTCGCTGGGTGCGGTTGCTGATGCCCCGGAGCGGGGAGGGAGGCAAGGGGTGAGAGAGCAGCAGCGTTGGGAACCTCTGCTCCGCCGGCTTGAATGCTTGGCTGCAACCCAACAGCTTTTGGGGTTTCTTTTAAGTCGCGACCATGCCAAGTTTCACGTCAGCTTCCCCTTCTTGAAAATAAGAGTGAAGGTAGTTTCCTAACCTCTTTCCCGGGGCTGCTCGGAAGGTGAATGGTCCTGCACTTGGGTCACAACAACCCCAGGCAAAGCTACAGGCTTGGGGAGGAGTGGCTGGAAAGCTGCCTGGCAGAAAAGGATCTGGGGGTCCTGGTGGACAGCTGGCTGAACATCAGCCAGCAGTGTGCCCAGGTAGCCAAGAAGGCCAACAGCATCTTGGCCTGTATCAAGAACAGAGTGGCCAGCAGGACTAGGGAGGTGATCATGCCCCTGTATTCAGCGCTGGCGAGGCCGCAGCTTGAGTACAAAGCTGGTGAGGGATCTGGAGAACATGTCTTATGAAGAGTGGCTGAAGGAATTAGGATTGTTTAGTCTGGAGAAGAGAAGGCTGAGGGGAGACCTTATTGTTCTCTACAACTACCTGAAAGGAGGTTGTAGTGAGATGGGAGCCCGTCTCTTCTCCCAAGTAACCAGCGATAGGACAAGAGGAAACGGGTTCAAGTTGCACCAGGGGAGATTTAGGCTGGACATTAGGAAAAAAATTTTCACGGAAAGAGTTATCAAACATTGGAATAGGGTGCCCAGGGAGGTGGTTGAGTCACCATCCCTAGATGTGTTTAAAAGTCGTGTACATGTGGTGCTTGGAGACATGGTTTAGTGGCAGACCTGGTAGAGTAGGGTCAATGGTTGGACTAGGTGATCTTAAAGGTCCTTTCCAACCTAAACGATTCTGTGATTCTATGGTAGCTTGGGCCATCTGTGCAGCCGCTTGTGCGGCCACTGGAAAGCGCACAAACGTTCTGCAAGCGTTTGCTCTGATTTCAACCCTTCAGCGCCTGGGGATGAAATGGGCTGAACCCTTGCCACGTCTAAATCCGCAAATGGCTCCGTTTTGTTTAGTCTGATTGGAGAGGGAGGGAAGAAAAAAGCCAGGAGCCCAAAGGATGGCCTGCTGGCATGCTGGCAAGCCCTGCAGCCGCTGCTGTCCCACCTGTAGCAGGGTTGCTCGAGTCCAGCATCCTCAGCATCATTAAAGGTGCCTTTTCCTTTGGATAAGGAAACATGCCGTCAGTCTGGAAGGGCACTTGAAAGCATGGCACCAAATGCAATGAAGCGATCCATCAGCATTCCCTGCCTGTCATGTAGCATTTAACAAGCCCCAGATGAGCAGTATTTCCCTGGTTTTGTTTTATTTCCATTCCGCCCCCCCCTGCCCTGGCATTTGCTGCTCTGTCTATTTTCTTGGGTCTGCAAACACTTCATTTTCCACCCCCTTCTTTCTTTAGCCATAGCCTGACAAAGTTTCTTTGGAGCTTCCTTCATATGCATAATGTCCTGCTTCAGGGGATGTAAACTCGTTTTTTATTTATTTTTTTTTTTTTAATTATTATTGCACTGGGGTTTTTTTGAGAGCTTGGGATGGGTGAATGTATTTTATTGCTGAGAGATAAGCAGCAGCAAGTCAATTGGAAGTAAAGCTTCCTTGTGTGCAGTCAGAGGAAACGCTCTCCTTGGATTTTCTTGCAGTATTTTTTTTTTTCCCTTTGAGTTCCTGTAGGTATTTGCCGTTTCTCTGCAGGAAGCGGTTCTAGCACTTTTTCCCTTGAAATTCAATTCATCGTCTTCCTTTCCTCTGCCCCGCACGTGCAACTTTCTCCTGCGGTTCACCTTTCCTTGAGGACTCTCATTCGCATACTTTCCCGTTGGCGCTCCTCCTTCTTCCAGAAGACCATGAACGCTTCCCCCCTCCCTCCCCTTCCCCCTTCTTTGCATCGCTGACTGCACATTGCACTTTCCCTCCAGGTTCTCATGTGCATCCGCAGCTCTTGTCGGATTACCTCTGTGCTGGACTCCTCTCCCCGGTGATTTGTGTGCATGATCATCCAATTGCTCATAGTACATGCTTATTCCTCTTTGCTAAGGGCATCCCCGTGCGAGATGTCCTCTGAGTCAGCTCTTCTGTCTAAACATGAGGAGGAACTTCTTTACTTGGAGGGTGGCAGAGCACTGGCACAGGCTGCCCAGAGAGGTGGTGGAGTCTCTGACTCTGGAGACATTCCAAACCCGCCTGGACGCCATCCTGTGCAACCTGCTCTGGGTGAACCTGCTGTGGCAGGGGAGTTGGACTGGATGATCTCCAGAGGTCCCTTCCAACCCCTGTGATCCTGTGATTCCTGTTGCGATCCCAAACGTGGCTTGGGGAGTTGATGTAAGGAGAAGGCATTTGCACATTTGTGGTGGTACCTGCTTGAAATGGCAGGCTTTGATTTACAGCTTCTTTTTCTTTTTCCAAAGGATGGAGCTTCCATAGCCCCTTCAGCCTGGTCCTGTTTCCATGCTGGTTTGGTCTCCACTCTTGCTTAGCAAAGCCTTGAGGCTGCTCAAATTGATGCTGGTGGCATGTACCTGAGGCTCATGCCAGCAGTGTAGACCTCAGCCTCTGCCCAGGTTATGGAATAGTGGTAGAACCTCAGAAGTGTGAGCACAGTGGGGAGGTCTTCTTCTAGTTGCGTTTAAGGTGAAGCTGGCTTTTGAGAAGCCGAGAGATCAAATCAAAGCTGCTCTAACAGGCACGAGGCTCCTGGTGTTTTTAGTCTTTCTACACAAACGTATGGGTGCAAAGCTACACAAACTCAGCTCTTTGATATTCACCCCAGGTTTCTTTTTGGCTAGCTTTTCCTCCTACCGCATTGTTGAAGGCACAAATGAAACAGCTGCAGTTTGGTGCCCTCCCACCATAACTACCTCGGGCTCCCTCCAAAAAGAGAGCAGGAATAAATTTCTTTGGGAAAACTTCAGAGCTTAAGAAACCAGTTTTGCTATGAGCTGAGACCTGCTCAGGCCCAGGTTCCTCTTGGTCCTTGAAGGCACCTGAGGTGCTCAGACTGGGAGCTGAGTCCTCTTGGGTCCTCACATAGTCAACTGGAGGAAGCTGGTCCCTCCTGAAGGTGGTTCAGTCCTCCCTGTGAAGAGCAGGGAGGGCTGGATCCCGGCACTTACCCTTCCTTCTCCTTCTCCAAAGCCTGCTGGAGCAGTGTCCGCCTTGCATTGCATCACGGATATCTTGTGACAGGAATAAGCCAGAGTTTCTTTTCCAGCTCGGTGCTCTGCCTGAGCCAGCTGATGCTCATCCCTCACTGTCTGTCTGCTCCCAAAGAATTGTGACTTTTTTTTTTTTTTTTTCACGTAGTTGAGTATTTCTTAAAGAAGCAAACGTCTGGCAGTGAAGGGATGGGCTGGGGAAATCTAAGCAGGCTTTTACTGCTTAACGCAGAGTGCCAAATGAGGACGGCTCGCTGTATTTGATTAGCTGCCATATGACCAGGGCTTGTGGAGGCCGTTCGTGTCGAGGACAGGTTTTGTTTTGCAGCAGTCACTCCCACGGCCGAGTTTCGATGGCCCTCTGTGACATTTCCTTGTTTGCTTGTGCTGTGCCTCTCTTTTCAAATTGTGACAAAATGGCCTCACTGCTGGGGTTGACGAAACACTCCAGGGAAGCAACTGGGACCAGTGCAGGGAAGCTGGGTGTCCAGCTGGAGGTCCTGCAGTCCCCACCACCAAACCACATGCTGTTCCCGGCAGCCTCGTAAAAGCTTGGCCAAGTCAGTGCACGCTGGTTGTGTTTCGAAAGCGTTGTGGCCTCCAGGCTAACAGAGATGTGCCGGAGACGCGACGCGCTGGCACGTGCACCCAGAGCTACAAACTTCTGTACTGGTTGTGTCTTCATTTGCAGAGGTTTTGGGATGCGTAGGGGTGTCAGTCATTCATACACATGCTCACGTTCCTCCAGCATCAGCTTTTGCATGCAGCGTTCCCTCTACTCTCCTTCCAGGCATGCCTGACCACAGATACCTTCTGATTTACCTCCAGCTTTTTCATCTTCAATCACTTTTTCACACACATTCCCAGCTGGGCTTCTTGCTGCCCATGTTCTCCTGCAGAGTCAGTGGGACTGCGTGATGGACTCGTCTTGAGTTTATTTGAATGGAAAGAGGAGCTTCACCTGGTGCCCTCAGCTTGTCTTTTTTTTTCTTTTTCTAAGAGCACTGAAACTTGTGCAAGTTGGTTTCTGACCACTTTCCTCTTATGTGGCTTCTCTGGTGTCTAATGATGAGTGAACTTTCTGGCCAAGCCCTATTTGTGAGCCCCTCAGGGGTTCCTTTCTTCTGGCCAGCGAAAAATTTGAACAAAATTCTTTTGAATATCGTATCTCAAAGATTTCTGTTCTTACGTCGAATTTGATCAAAATATTCCAGAAAACATAAAGGAGAGGATCATGCAGGGAGGCAAGGAGTTTGTGTGTGCGTTCACATACACACAAACACAGTGTGATCACGTTAGCCTTGTTTCCTTAGGAAACCAGTCTAAAAATATCCAGAGTAAACATGCATTGTTTTGCTTTTTAGTGTTGTGACTATTCCAACTCTTGAACCTTAAAATGATTCCATTTGATACGTGACCCTCGAGGACAAGTCCAGTTAGCTGTGTTTTCGTAAGAGCATTATTTTCCATTTCTTGCCATGACCTCTAACGTGAATTAGACCAGTGGCTGTTGGCTCCTTCATTTCAGGACATGAACTGCTATTTCTACATCGTGACTATATTTGGACTCTGAGCTGCAGGCGGTTGCTATCAGGAGAGGGATTCTCAAGCCATAGTGCATGCACCAGTAGCAGGACACTGCTTCTAAGTAGAATGGTCAGCCTGGAAAAAAACCTGCTTCTCCGGGGTGGTATCAAGCAAAGCAATTTGTTATTATCTTTGGTTTTTACTGGAGCTGTGGGCTAGTAGTGAAAGGGACAGCGGAAGATCTAAGGTGTCTTACTTCAGAAATGAGGTTGCATATCTGAGATGTGGCTTGGACTGTGGCCACCGTGGAAGGTAGCATTACTGAAGGTGAGGACATGGTCATTCAAGATGGACAGTCAACTGCAACTGTGTTTGCAGAACTAAGTGTGTCTCTACCAGGCTCATTTTAAGATGGTGCCTCACATTCCTATTGTACATCAATGTCTACTGCTGGCAGGTCCTGTATGAAGGCATCAGGAGAGCCTGTCCTCCTGCAAGAAGTTCACAAGCTCTGTAGAAATAAAAGGAGGAGAAATGAAGCCATCTTGTCTCTTAGTACAGTATGTGAAATAGAGTAATGAGATTAAGTGACTCACTGAAGGAACCTGTCACAGGCCAGGGTAGCACTCGGGCCTTTGTCATTGAGCTGTGATTGCTTAACCATGACACAACTGAGTCTCCCAAGCGGTGGCTTGATCTTCAAGCTCTGGGTGCACAGCCCTTCTGGAAGCCGGTCCTCTTCTACTTGTCATTGAAACTGGTGAACTTGTTTAAAAATTATTAACTGTCTGCATCTTCACCGCTCCTTTTAAAACTTATCTCAAAGAGGAGTTAGGGCTTGATGCAGAAACGGGGGGGTGGATTTCTGGGGCTAGCGTGCAATCAGTCGATCTAGATGCTCTTAATAGTCCCTTCTGGTCTGTAAACCCTAAAATGTGGTAAGAGTCAAATGAGGAATATTTACTGGAGGACTCATTATCTTCTCATCAGTTTCTCATGGCTCTCTGTCTCACCTGGGTGGCAAGGTTTGTAGAGAGAGATGGTATCTTTTATTGACATCGGTGTTACAACAACTCTACCACTATAAACCTGGGTGGTTCATTGAGGAATTTCAGCACTTTGCAGTGTTGTAGCTTCATGTGAGCCGCTCTCCATCTGCACGGCTGAAAGATGAGAATCGGCCCGGAGGGAATTTGTGGGTAATTTTGCCTTGCCCAATGCTCTCAGGAGGAATGTGGTGGCACAAGCGAATGAGCCAGAGGCCATGGCCCCGTTCTTCTTCTCACTGATGGCTCTGTCTGACCAGGAGAGGGCTGAGCAGTGGACGCTGAGACGTGTCACCACCAATTTTGCCCTTGCTTCACCGTTGGGCAATGTCACTGGTTCCCCACCTGGTGTTTCTGTGAAAAGACACTTCTGTAACATGCTTGGCAAGCGTTTCCCAGGAGGTGACGTAGGAAATAGTTTCCTCATACCTTCAAGGTAGAGCCTACACTGTAATTTCTAAATGGACTTTTTTCTCAGTAGTCTCCCCTGCGCCCCAGTACGTGCTAAAATATTGTGCTGGCCTGGATAGCTTCACCTAAATTTTACCTGCCGTATTCCCAAGTGGGCAATTTGATGAAAGCTCACCCTTAAGGCTAAGAAAAATAGTCTTGAGGCAGATATTTTTCCACTGGGGAGCAGCAGCACTAGCAGGGGCTTGATCAGCCTTCATTTCTGCCTCCCACCAAAGTCTTCTCAGCTGCAGAGACAGCCCCTACATCAGTATCCTGCCTAATTTGTGTTAGTGGGGAGCTTGAAGGCACTTGTTTTGTTGTACCTTCCACTGGGAACTGATGATAGTGGACTGATGATGTGTTTTA
This sequence comes from Burhinus oedicnemus, assembly GCA_008921705.1. Taxonomy (NCBI): domain Eukaryota; kingdom Metazoa; phylum Chordata; class Aves; order Charadriiformes; family Burhinidae; genus Burhinus; species Burhinus oedicnemus. Next base: position 4,142,532 of record VFFE01008974.1, read on the forward strand.
CTTCTTATAGCCCATCTACGTGCAGGTTAGATGGGGATAATTAATTTGTCTTGCCTATTTTCTGACGTTGCGTTCACCAGCGCTCACTCTTCTCAAAGACAGCCTCTCGCTTTCCATGGGATACTTTTCTTCAATAATTTATGTAATCATTAGGACGAATTCCCTCCAGCCTTTTCTCTCTCTTGTCTTAATTCCGTTGCGTTACTTGTAATTATATTCCTGATTTGAAGGAGAGGTGGAGGGGAAAGCCTGGTTCCTTCTGTGACTGCAGCACAGCGATCGCAAGAGGAACTGGGAAGAGCGTGATGGGGAGGGATTGATCTGTCCTTAGGTCATTGACTCTGGGCGTGGGCAGGAGCTGCTATTAGTCACTCGGGGACAGCAACTGCCAATGTGCTTCATGGGAATTTGTGAAGCACGGGCCAGCTCTGCGGGAGGGCAGCACATCCTTTGCTGCTCCCTGGGCTTTGGTTGGCAGACGTGGCACATAACCAAGTCACGCTTCATCCTTGGAGGCAACTTGGATGCTTGGGATATGGAGCCCTTGGGTCTACTTGAGGCACCCTTGAAAAAAGTGGGAATTCGGCTGTTGACATCATCTAGAGGGAAGAGGAGGTTTTAAAGAAAAGGGAGGGCAGCTTGTGATGGACAGCCAGATCCTTAACCTGAAGCATTTGAGTGCGCTAGAAGGACTGACAGTGCCTTACCTTGGCTTTCTGCATCTGCAGGAGTCCATATTACTGATGTGTACGTAAGACTTAGGTAAAGTAGGACAGTTGCTAATTACCGTCTACATAAGCCTTTTACTATCACATTGTGAATTTGGCCGCTGAACTTCACTTCCACCTGCGAAGATGCTGGTGTGGGCGATTGTCCTAAGGTGCTGAAAAGGTGGGATGGAAACGCAGAGAAACCCTGTCATTTTTCAGTCTGTCTGCCCTGATTTAAGCTAATAAAACTTATCACGAGCCTGTGGGGTACGGCAGCTGCATGCTGGAGATATAAGTCGACTCATTCCATCTTGGCCACATGGTCTAATAGGCCTCTGTGAAATCCCTGGGTCAGAGGCCAGCCACCATGCCCATCTTTGTCACATCTCGGTGATGTGTATCCTGGCAGGTTTTTCTTTTTGTTCCCACCCCGGCATGGAAAGAACCATCTGCCGGGTTGGCTTTCAGAAGAATTTCGAAAAATACCAATTTCCCTTTGTTGCAAGAAGGGGGGTGGGGTGGGGTGTGGGGGGTGGATTGGGACAGAAGGGGGAAGGAGAGCCTGACCTAAAACCAAGCCAGTATTTGCGGGGGTTTTAGAATCGCTCGTATTGTGTTTCCTACTCCCCAAGGAAGGGTTGTCCTCTTTCTTCTTTTCTCTTTGATTCGATTCCCTGCCACTCCGCGAGCAAGTCAGAAGCTGCAGCTGCTGCTGTCAGCTGGGAAGGGAGTCCCCTTGTTTAAAACCCATGTGTTAATCCCTGGTTAGAAAAAGTCAAAATGCTTTATGCTCCCCTTAGAGTCCCCTTCGCTTCTGCTTGCCCGCAGCTCCGCTGCCAGCCCACAGTCCTTGCCCCTTGCGTGAAAACACAGATAGAGGTTGACCCCAAACAGCCTCCACAAGGAGCACGGGTAGGATAAAGGTCCATAAATATATCAACCCAAAGACTGGACAAAGGGACCAAATCTAGTTTTTGAGGGTGGGGAAGGAGTCGGAAAGGATGTCAAGTGTGTTGTGACATCTGGGGAAAAATTATGGGGGGGCTTTGCAAGTAAGGGGAGCTCTTTTTGTCGTGGCTGCCGGACACAGATGGGTAGAAATGTTTGCTCACAGGGGCTGTGCTTTGTTCCTGAGGAAAAGCTGGCAGCCCAGTGGGAGAGGAATTTAAACAGTGAGGTAAGGAGAAAGGAGGATTTGGGGTCTGCCAGATGGAGATGGCCATGCAGGAGGCTCTGGAGAGGGTCTGATGGGTAAATCGGAGGCCTGAGGGACTCAGAAAGTTTATCATCAGGTGTGAGGCCACAACGTTGAAGGGTGAATGTAAAGAGTGGCCTGAGGTTGAAACAGGAGAGAAGGAAAGATTTTTGATTTTGACTATGGCTTTTTTCTCAAAAATACCCTCCTATCTTTCCTAGTGGAACAAGAAAATGAATCACCACGGAGATACGGAGAGAGGAGTTAGATGATCGATGGTACGGACAGAAAATGGAAGGCAGTGCCCTATAACTATTGTGTCTGACCGCTACCAAAGAGTGTAGGTTTTCAGCGCTTTCCTAAGGTCCTCCTCAGTTTGCAAGTGGAAAACCAAGGCAGGCATAAGTGTCTCACCCAGGGCCACCAGAGAAGGCATGCGACCTTCTGCTACTCCAACTGCAGCAAGGATCCCTGTGCCCTTGGTGCATCCCTCAGGCTCCCACCACCACCCAGCTCTCCCCATCCGTGGGCTGCAACAAACAACTGGGCTCCCTGCGGGTCCTCCCCGCCACCTTCTCCCAGACGTGGTGGTGGGGGCAGACCACCAGCAGTGCCCACCCACCATGGCATCCCATGGCATGGGGTGGGCTGGCAGGTGGCCCAAAGCTCTTGTGCACGGGCTCCTTCCCAGCGGATTGCCCACAACCTCTGGTCCCTATTTTGGGTGGCGAGAAGGAGCCGGCAGCCGCTGTCTGTCCCCCACCCCGCTCCAGTCCTTTCCCTGCCGTGGCCCCTCGTTAATAAAGAGGAGTAATTGGGAGCCCTCCCTCCATCCCGTCTGGTGTGAGGCCATTTGTGTGCCGGAGGAGGAGGGGCAGATCCGGCACTTGGAGGGGGGGGGGGGGGGGGGTTGGTAGTGAGGGAGAGAGGGAGGGAAAACTCTTTTGTTTGTTCAAGTAATTTAGGCCTTAGATGTTTAAAAAAAATAAAAAAGAGGGGAAAAAAAACCCCAACTTGGTAAAGGTGTGCTCCTGGCACATAAAAATATCTCAATAGCAGAAAGAACAAACCGCAACAAAGAAGTGTGGATTTAAGCATTTTGGTTTTGTTTCTCAGGTCTGTCAGGAGAGATGTGAATAATTAAAAAAAAGAAACCCCCGATAACAAGAAAAACCCCACCGAAATAAAATCTGTTTCTGCCCTTCGCAGAGATCTCCGCATCCCGGCGCTCTCTTTAGCTGTCGAAGGACTAAAAGCGGAGCGCGGGCTGAAGTCTCCCAGCGATTCCTGGGTGTTGCTGCTGGGTGTTTGCTTTGTGTCTGCTCCACTTAGCCGGGCCGAGGCGAAGCGCAGGAGAGTTGCTGGTTTTTTTGCGGCTAATGAATTTCACTTGCCACTTTACACGCCTTTGGAGTCGAGACTTTCTACTTCATGTGTGCTAATACACTGCTTTTGGTGTCTAGATCGCAGCTCTCCTATGCGTCCCTGTTCCCCCTCATTCCCTTTAGAGAGCTCGCTTTTTTTTAAACGGGAATGGAAAATCGAAGAAAAAAAGTAACGTTTTTTTCTGTTTGTTTGGGTTCAGTAAAACTCACCGTTAAACTTCATTGAGGGGCCTAAACTAAGTAGAAAGTGTCTGCTTTGTGATGGGCTTTGCTGTTGAAACCCTTGTGTTTCAACTGTGTGAAAGTTGTGGAGAAATGCACGTGGGATAGGCAGAGTTTAATTTATTTTATTTTTTTTTTTTTTAAGGTAGAGAATAGGGTAATGGTGTGAAAGACTGAATTAGTTGTGGCAAATCTTATTAGTGTCCATTGTAAGCAGAGAAGCAGAGACATATGGGAGCACTTGCAAAATTATTCCTTGTTTATTCAGCTTCGTAACCGAAGCAAATTTTTTTGCATAGTGTCATTTATTTGGCAACTGGAGGGGTGTGGAAGGTGTGTGTATATGTAGCAAAAAGGGGGGAAGGGGGAATGCAGTATTGGTATTCCATTAAAACTGATGCTCGGTGCTTTGTTTGTCAGGTTTTGGCAAGGCTTTTTGCTTTGAAAGCCATTCAGAGAGGATCGGAGCAGATGGCAGGGAGATCCTGTTTGTGTTATTTTTGGACATTCCCATTGAAAGTCTCAGATTGTTGTCCTTTTTCCCCCCCTTCCCCCACTCGTGTATGTTTTTCTTTCTTCCTTCCTTTCCCCTTTCCTTCTTGAGAACTCTTTTTTTTTTTTTTTTTTTTTTTTTAAAGCATAGATTATTAATAATACATCATCACCTAAAAGCCGGGTGGGTTTCTGATGAACCGAGCTGTGGATGTTTGATTTCTGGCTGCCTAGATTTAGGAAAAGTTGCAGAGGGGACTGTCTCCTCCTGAAGCCGTAGGAGCGGTGTTAGGAGGGCTAGTTGGGCAGGGCTGGGAAGCCACGTTGCCATTTTGGTGGCTTCAGCTCAATAGCAGCGCGTTTCCCCGATGGATCAGCAGCTGTATTAAGCCCAGACTGCAAGTTTAGATTGAGGGTCTCCGATAAAACAACTTTAGTGACTTGTATGACACGCGCTCGTGACCTCCGTATTTTATAAGCCCTTGTGGTGGAGAGGGCCAGCTGTAGACAAACTGGAAAACTGAACTGTGCCCTGCCTCTTCATGGTGGTCTTCCCATGTCACTGGTGAGATTCATGGGTCTTAGGTGGCCTGGAAGGCTTTTGTTCGCCATCATCTGCGCCCAGATTGTGCTGGGAAGAGAGAACTTCATTGCCTCGCGTTCCTGGTATAAGCAGTTTTCCCAAGCAGTAATTGAGCTCCATAGAACACCGCTGGAAATGTCTGCAGTGCTTTTCATGTGGAAGTCTTCACCGAAGCCCTTCACAACCTTTGTGCAGGCAATCCAGCAAAGCTGAGCCCGGGCCAATCAGTTAAAGCACTTGGCTAGCCCAGGTCTATCCGCGAGGATGTGCACGCACAGAGAAGATGGGAGGTCTTGGCTGGAGTCGGTATCCAAAAGTTCAGGTGATTCACCCAAAGCTCATCCAGATGATTAAATGTCTTCAGCTAAGCTGGAAATCTCGAGGAAACAAGCTTTCTCATGCTCGTTTTGTCAGTGATTACTCCCGGCTAGAAGCAGATATTTAAATCCTCAAATCTTCACATCAGCTGGTATCAGAGGTGCTTTTGCACAGGAAAATGGCCTACAAGGACATTAAGCATTGGCCCAGAAAAGTGAACAAATGAACTTTACAGGCTTTAGTTTAACTGCCCTCACCCTTTAAAACACTTTGGTGCAGGTTTTGTTTGAGTTCGAGGTGATGATTCATGTTGGTTTTTAGATTGCTTGAACCTGTATACCCACATCCTCAATTTTTTTTTTTTTTTTTTTAACTGGTGCACGGAGGGAACCCACTTCAGAAACTCTCATTTCGTTCTTAATTGACTGAAAGCTCAGAAGTCTTTTACTTGCATTGGAGCACCTGAGTTTCAATGCTACAGCTGCAAGAGAGGTCTGCTCAGATGGTAGGGGGTGACCCGGGATGTGTGAAGTGATGTCACTTGAAGTGCGTTTCGCTGGCTAGAATAAGCTACGGAGGGGAAAAAAAAAAAACAAAACAAAACCAAACCTCACCTTCCTCTTGCTGTTACCTCTTGCTAGACGATGAACATCCTCTTGGCAGGATTTTTGCTCTGCAGCGCTGACTTTTACGTCTGCCTTATTAAAGTTTGGCAGCTCGTTCTTGTTACCTACTGGACGAGCCTTCTGCTCGGAGGACCTTCCCCTGCTCCTGGGGCGGCACGGCTGCTCTGCCCGTGAGGGTTTCCCTTCCAGAACTTCCAGAGATAAGGGTTTTCCTGGTCTGGCACGTTGAGAAAGGAGCTAAGCAACAGTCTCAGCCTAAACAAAAGGCAAACTCGACCTACTATTTATGTAGTTACTTAAACATGATTTAACCTAAATAATGCACGCTGTGACTTGGCCGGGGGAGAGGGGGAAGGGGAGGAGAGGGGCTTGTTTCTAATGAGCCGGGAGACAGCACAATTAATTACATATGAAGGACAGATAACAGACAGCAAACTGTCTACAGTAGAGAGAAACAAAATACCGATGTGAACAATTAAAGCGTCCACGTGACGGAAGGGTCAGCGATTTCTCATAGAGCGGGCGGCTGGGCATGGCCCCAGGAGAGCCGCGATGGATGCTCGGCTGAGCGGCCGGCTCGGGGGGGAGGCCGGGCGGGTACGGGCTTTCGGGGTCCTCTGCCATCAAAATCAAGCCAGGCGCTTCCGAGGCTGACAGGCTGCGCTCTGGGCATTATTTTCGTCACATGCGCTTTTGACAGCGGAACCGTTAGCTACTAATCTTGGCGACACGCGAGGCGGGGAGGAGAGCGGCCGAGGCGGGAGAAGAAGAGCAAAGGCTCCACGGGCAATTAGGTACCTGCCTCAGGATGTTGCTGGCCACGTGGAGGAGAGCCGAGATGATGGAGGTCTTCCTTCCCTCTTTATTTGCTTTTTTTTTTTTAAAATGTGTTAATTTTCCTCATTGTCTTCCAGATGTGGAAGCACAAATTCCAGCTGCTGGTGTATCAAAATCTTTGAGGAGCATAGTCAGAGGTTTGCTCTCCCTCCTCCCCACCAAAATTGCAATTTTGGAGTCTCGCAGAAGTTATCCCCCCTACCCCTTTCCCCCTCCCTGCCAGCCCAGCCCTCAGTCAGCCCTTGGCTGTAAAGATTTGAAGGTAAAGGCCGATGGATTAGCCTAGGGAAGGGCCAAAGGTTAAATGAGCTGGGCTAGCAGCATGCAAAGGGCTACGATTGAAATATTTGCTGAATGCTGACAGGCAGCAGAATAGAGGCAGACAAGTGGCAAATTCCTGTTTTCTCCTCTAATTGAGAAAATATTTTGAGTGGTATTCAGGCAGGCTGCAAATCGAGACTCTGGGAAAGTCAGCCAGCCGGGGAAGGGAAGGAGGGGAGGACTTCAGTGGAAACACCATTCCCGCTAAACCTGTTTCCAAAACCTTTGCACTTACGCTCGTGGAAATCCCTGGAGCCTGGGGCTTACGTTTTGCTCTGTCATTTTCCCCATCCAACCGTGGCGTCAAAATACTCCCCCTCTAAACTCAAAATGTCTCCCAAGCAGAATTTGACCCATTCCTGATGGTTTTGCAGGAGCACAGAAGGGTTGCTCTGCAAGGCTAGCTTCTCGCACGGAGGTGCTATGGTGAAAAATCTGGGTGTTGTGAGGATCCAGCTATCATCTGCTGGTCAGGAGGTGAACGAGCTGTTTCAGCGCACGATGCGGATAGATGAGATTTGATGGTGTGTTGGTAAAACATGACAATTACTCAACCCTGGAGTACATCCCCTTGTAGCGTGGATAATAGCTGCATTTCAAGCCCAACTGGTGTGTGATACCCACGTGCCCGGGCAGGGCTGTTACGGTCATTGTGAAAGTGAAGGGAGCGAAATTATGTTTATCTGGTGCATCACAGGCCGGCTGCACCGAGTCCTGCCTTGGCCTGGCCCTCCAGCATCCCTCGCTTGCTCTTGGATGTGGGTGGGAGGCTCCGGTGGCACTTGGGAGAAGAAAATTCCAGGCTGATGTGACCAAAAGCAGTTAGCTGGCCTTTCGCACCCTGACATCTTCCTCCAAGAGTTGATTTAATCCTGCACATCCCCTCTGCCCTACGCCTTCTGCCTCCCCCTTCCCCAAACGCTCCTGCTAAAGCTGATAATGCACAGAAAAGGTTTCAATTAACATAATTTCCTTCTTTCTTAGAAATCTGTGGTTACTTAAGGAGCTGGGGAGAAGGGGAAGAAAGATGTAAAGAGAAGCAGTTCCTTGAGCCAAAAAGCAGCACGAGGGTCAGCAGAGTTTACATTCGCCTCTATGTGCTCATGTCATAAAACTTGGAGACTGCCTTATAAAATGTTTTCTGGAGAATGCCATAGCTGCAGCAGAGGAAGGTTTTGGCAGGGGTATATCCTCTTCGTGGCCAGCAAGTTGTGTTGTGTTTGAGCCCTCGAAGCCTTATGTGCTCCTTAAAGATACCCAAGAGGCAACCGGGAGCTTTTTTTTATAGTCAATGCAGGCTTGATTATAAAGCTTCAGCCTTCATCAGCAGGTCCGAAGCTTTGTTGTTAAGCAAAGGGAAAGAGAGCTCGCCTCGCTTTGCGGATCATCCTCAAGTGGGACATGCTGAGGTCTGCCAGGGTTCCCTTCTGCTGGTTTTGCCTTACAGCTGGCCCTGGAAAGCGAGTGACGGGGTTGGGGTGACACTCCTGCTCCCCGAACACGGTGAGGGACAAGCCTTTTCTAGGTGCATGGCCACAAAGCGGCTGGGACGCTGGAACGCTTGGCATTGCAGGTTTGCGCCTTGACTCAGGAGTCCTTTCTCAGGAGCCCTGCGGTGGGATTAGGCAGCACGTTCACCACCTTACAGTGGGCAACCTGAGGCACCAACATGCCTCTTCTCCGCTCTGTATCAACGAGAGCTGGAAGTGAAACCCCCCAGCTCGTTCAGACACCAAACCATCCTCCTGCCTTTAAATCACGGGTCTGTCTTGACCTTCCCGTACCCCCCTCAGTTGCTGCCTGGGTTGCGCAAGCGAGAACAAAGTGACACTTGTTTGCCTCGTCCAAAGAGCTCACTCAAGCAGGTGATTGTCTTGCCTCCTTTTTCAGTCCCAAAACAAAGTGTTGAAAGTCTTGTCTTGGGATGTAAAACATCCCGTGTATTCCCTCGGGACTGGCTTTTTTTGCTTTCTGAGTGCAAGTGGCACTGAAAGGAAAAGAGGTCAAAACTGCAGGATACGGGGAAATAATTCCCAGGTGCTGAAATTAGGAGAAAGATGTGAGCGCTCGTCCTCTGCGCTCCTCACAGGGCAGGGAGCAAGGGAGCTTTAACGGCTCTAGCTGCAATTGCTAAAGAGCTGATGCTTCATTTGCAACCCTGCCAGAAAAAACTCAGCGAGAGGATGAGAAGTCAATCAAAATCAGTTAATAAACCCCTCACTGTTTATTTGGCTTGGGGATGTCGAGAGGCGAGCGGATTTGAGACCAATACGAAACCGTGTCTTGCAGCAAAGACCGTGGTTCTCAGCCGTGAACCGCTGTTCACCTCCAAAAAGGAAGTTTCTCCCTTCTGTATTCAACAAGGGAGGTTTGGTTTTATTTAATCATGGATATTTTCAGCACATGTGCTGCATCACATTTGCATGAAGCTTTGGGGCTTAAACTCCAAAGGGGTTTAGACCTGAAAACCCAGGGGCATCCAGTACGCAAGCCAAGGAATTGGAAACACGGATGTTGTGCTTCAAATGAAAATATGAAGCCATGAAACTTCCTCTGTTTTGATCTCCCTCTCTGCAAATAAGGGATATGACAGCACACGCCACCCTCTATGATAAAGGAGGTAGTTCCTAAGGTCTACAAAGCGTTTTGAACCCCAAAGTGATATCTAAGCTCCGTTTCGTTTTGTTTGGCCTGCTCTGGTTTCTAGTCAAAACGAGAGGAATATAAAAAGATCTTGATTCAGTGATGCTTTTGGTTTTTGTTTGAATTTAAAGCCCCAAAAAATGAAAGGGGCAGGCGGGGGCGGGGAGTGAGACAGGAAATATAAACTGAAACTAAAAAGGAGACTTGAAGAAGCCCAAGAGAAATGGAAACTCTGAGCTTTGCCGGGGTGTCTTCAGCTGTAACGATCTGAAGGTTGAGCTCACCCCGGAGTGGGAAATCGTACTTTTTCATGTAACAAAAGGAGAAGACCTTCCCTCAGGGGACTGATGAGTTTAGTCACCTCAAAAGTTTTAGTTTCTAAAGTAATACCCATAATATCGGCCTTTTTTAGTAGAGGTTTTTTTGTGGGGAGAGCCAGACTGCTTTGGATACCAGTTTTCAGGGGAAACTGAGGCTCACAGCTGTAAGCTGAGTTACCACATACGTGACATTACTGTTCCAAAAAACTTAAAATTCACAATTTCCAGGCTAGTGCTTTATCCTCCAGGCCTTAAAGTTTCTCCAGGGTCGTCTACTCAGTTACTCAGGATTTTATGTTGAGAAGAACCAGCTTCTGACCAGAAGTTCAGAAATTTGCCCCGCTCACAAAGCAAATTTATGTATTTTTTTTCCTCCTCGCATGTGGTTTCTCATTCTCAGCGGCTCATTTCTCTGGAAGAGGTTGAAAGAGCCCCATGACACAGAGTTTTCAGCAAAGAAGTGACCAAAACCAAGTCTGGGTAAATGTCTTGTTTGGGTGTTTGTAATCTGACTCAGCAGCCCAGATCTTGATTTTTATCTTCTCAAGTGAGTGGGTGGGAGGCATGGGTGATAACAGTTCAAAGCAACGCAGTTCCTAGCATCTGGGGCTGAAAGGAGGGATGGTATTTTACAGTAAGGGCTGTCAACGTTGTGATATTATTAATTCAGTTGCTTGTCCCCAGGTTTGATAAGTTTGGTTGGAAAGATCTCCCTCAGACTTTGACCGAAAAGAAAGTTGTCCTTGCCTTCCCCAAACATGTAATTCTTTTGTCAAAGAATGAAAATGTGCGGAAATTGGAGTGTTTTTCAGGCTTCAGACATCCACAGAAAAATCTACATTGCCTTCGGGGAATTTAAATGAAAATAAACATGCTTTTTTTGGCCACATTTGCCTAGACAGGAGACATCATTGGGCTTTTTTTGTTTGTTTTTTTGTTTTGCCTTTTTTTTTAAACTGACACCATTATTAAACCGAGTCCAAACTGAAGATTTGTAAGTGTTCAAGTTCCCCCCGCTGGTTTGATTTAGGCCTTTGAAACTCCAGGCAGGCCAGGGAGGAGGCTGGCTCCGGCAGGCAGGACCCACGGCCGTTGTGGTGCTGCCCTGGCCCTGCTGCTCCTCCAGGGCTGGCCGTGGCCTCTGCTAGGAATTAAGCGGCTTGTGGTTGTGCAAATGAGGTTACCTGGCCAGATCATAGAACAGTTTGGGTTGGAAGTGACCTTTAAAGGCCATGTAGTCCAACTTCTCTGCCATGAGCAAGGACATCTTCAACTAGATCAGGTTGCTTAGAGCCTTGAATGTTTCCAGGGATGGGACATCTACCACTTCTCTGGGCAACCTGGGCCAGTGTTTCACCACCTTCATTGTAAAAAATGTTTTCCTTATATCTAGTCTAAATCTTCCCTCTTTTAGCTTAAAGCCATTACCTCTTGTCTTATTGCAACAGGCCCTGCTAAAAAGTTTGTCCCCATCTTTCCTGTAGGCCCCCTTTAAGTACTGGAAGGCCACAATAAGGTCTCCCTGGAGCCTTCTTCAGGCTGAACAACCCCACCTCTCTCAGCCTGTCCTCATAGGAGAGGTGTTCCATCCCTCTGATCATTTTTGTGACTGTCCTCTGGACTCGCTTTAACAGGTCCATGTCTTTCCTGTGCTGAGGGCTCCAGAGCTGGATGCAGTAATTTCAGCTGATATGGGAAGCTGGGGAAGGGAAATGGCTTTAGAACACCCCTAAGGGGGTAAAATGAGAACCACCAGTGAAGATGATCATTGCAGCCTTGCACCAGCATCCATCCACTTCATGGCTGGGAGATGTGGGACTCTCACGGTGGAGAGACTCTGGTCTTCACACTGCTCTCACATCTTTGATGCTTCATACTAGTGGCCTGGTTGGGTTTCCTTGGCCAACAAGTGACAACATCCCTCTGCAATAGTCCCTGAGTGTGTTCCCCCTCTTGTCAGCATGGTTGGGCATGATACAGCACTGGGAAAGCTCGTCTTTAAAGATGACCAGTGTTTGGTTTTTGTGAGGCCAAGATGAGCAAACACAATCCCCTGAGTTTCACTGCTAGGGATCTTGTAATAATTTCTGCTGGAGATTGAATGATCCAGATCTTGACAGATTCAGTATGCCTGGATTAGTCCAATATTTGGATGTGAGAGCTTTTGAAGGTCTCAGGTTCTGTTGGCATAAATCAAAGAATCACGGTTGAACACCTCAGGTATGCTAGATTAGAGATGATCCTAAAATTGGCTTGAAAAGCTTCTCTCAGGCTCATTGGAGAAGTCCTATAATGAAAAAAAAAATTCTTGCCCTTAAACAAGGGAGGAGGGAAAGAATCACAGAGAGTTAAAGGGATTTTCCAAATGCAAAAAACTTGCAGAGGGAAAGCAAGTCTAGGACCCCAAAATTTCTCAGCGTCCCACCAACACTGTAGTGATGAAAGGACAGCATCTTCCCTTAGCCCAACATGCAGATGCAAAGTATTTTGGAACCTCAGTACAGAGAGTGGAAATGTGAAATGATATGTTTCTGGAGTGGCTTAGTGCTTAAAAGCTCTGGTCAGAGATGTGAAAGATGGTACCTGCTGCTCCTTGACCTGCTGCAGATGCCATCCTGAGAGTGGGCACCTCGGGGGACCTCCTGGGGCTTTCATTATCAGCTACAAAATGGGGAGCATCCTCATTTTCTTCACAGCATGAATCGGTTGGGTTTGTGGGAAGGTGAGACCCCAGGGGTGTGCACAGTGTTCAGGAGTCAGCTTGGATGCCATTAGCTCAGTGTTGGTCGTTCCCACATCTCAAAACAAAACCACAACACTGCCCCCCCCTCCTTCCCAGTTTCCCATACTGCACCCCCTTCCCGTTGAATTTATTATCCTTACCTGGGGAATTCTGATTAAATGGTGTATTGGACAGATTTTGCTTGACACCATTCCCCTTCCCTTCTGTCCTGTTTCCCTAGAATAATGTAATATTATCTTTGGCAAGTCCCCTTTTGTTTAAAAGAAAATCCAAATGGAGGAATCGCACTGGTTGCTGGCTCCGTGTGCTCTTCTGTTCACTGGAACGTCTTCCCATTGTAGTAACATCAAATGTGTGAGGAACTTGACCCGGCAGGTGCCAACTCTTGGGAATACAAATGTTCAGCTGTAGGAAATATCTCCGTTGCAGCGACGTGGTGGAAGCAATTAGGTAGAGGATAATGGATGGGCTGCAGTAAGATAGGAGGGAATGACTCCACGGAGGTGCTTTGTGGTGAGATCATAAACCACAAGAGCAGAGTGTGGATGGGCTGGTGATGTCAGCCGAAACCTGCGGTGGAATTCGTCTCCTTGTAGAGGACTTCTCTCTGGCTCTTGTTGTTGTTGCTGCTTTTAACGATTCCCAAAGTAGGAGGCCTTGCTGTGGAGTGACTGCAGCAGCGATAAAAGTCGGAAATGCTGCTGTGTTTCGGTTTTAGGTGAACTTCTGGTTTCTGTTTCCACTGTCACAAAGTATTTTGCATTCACAAAGCATTTCTTCCTTTCGGAAGGCTGCAAGCAGGCCACTTGGATGAGGAAAGAGTCATTCTCTGTTGGTAAGGACCACAAACCCAACTGCTGGAAAAATCAACGCAGCCTTTGCTTTGGGGCAGCTGTTACCACGCCGTGCATGAGACCTACGTACACGTGCAGATGCAGTGGTAGGAAAACAGGGAGCCTAAGACAGACAACGCTCTTTTTGCTTAAGGGTTGCAAGCCGAAAAATGATCACGCATGAAAACATTCAACCTGCTCAGTTTTGCTCCGTTGTTGAGTCAGGCTGCAATGGGAAAACACGCGCATGACTCGGAAGGATCATCTCTTCTTCTCCTCTGTATTTGTGGAGGACTCAGGTGTGGCTAATGGAAGGGCTCTTTCCCTAATGCTCTGTGCAGCAACACCTTTCCTTCTGGGAAGCACCTGGGGCTTCTCTGTGCCTGCGCGCAACCCCAGCTGCCTCGGAAAGAGGAGGTCTGCTCTTCTTCCCTGGCCGCCTCTCCCCACGGGGGTTTCCCCACCATGATCTCATGGAGCTCTAATGGTAATTATCGTCGTCTCACGGCTCAGCGGTGTCTGCCTTGGGACAAACCCACCGTATGGCTTTTGATACCTAGCTCGGCGCCAGGCACGCGTTTGCGCACAGGCGGTTCCGTGCTATCCACAGTTTGTGCTTGGCAGCCGAACGCAGGCTGGATTCCGCTCCTGTTTCTTGGAGGTAAATCCATGCAAAACTAGGGAAGAGGAGTGGAACGCAATTAACTTTGTTATCACCACATGCACCAGCTTTTGCACGTGTACGCAATGTCTCACTGCAAATTAAAAAAAGAAAGAAAGAGCAGTAAAAGGTGTTGAAAAAGCAGTTTTCTTGCCCCCTTTTCATTCTGCTGTGTAAATGACTTCATAGCTGTCCTCTATAGAAAACTATTTTTCAAGTTAATCCATTTTTTTTTTTTTTAATCTTGAAGTTTTCATTTCAGCTTGAAAAACAAACATAACTTCTGTTATTCCCACAGCTCTGCTCCCAGACTTTCTCCCTACCCTGGCACAAATGTTTAGTGATGGTGAGCCATGCAGTTTCCTGAACTACTCGCTTTTCTTTTTCCTTTTTGAAAAAAAAAAAACCAATCTCTGCGCTAAGCACCTTGCAGGGCTGAAAACTTTTCTGTGTTTCAAGAAGCAGCGTGGAATAACGAGATGTTTTGGAATAATTTTGCTTTTTCTCTTCTGGTTTCTTTCTTTTCTTTTTTTTTTTCCCTTTCCTTTCCTCTGGTTTTGCAGGGTTAGGAACTTTAGAAATCAGTGTGCAACAAAACCAGGGCAGACCTGCAACTGCCCCTGCACCCTGTCACGTCTCTCCTTGCTCTTCTGCCTGCGCTGCTGTATAAAAAGCCAGGGTGATTTGGAAAGTTAAGGAAAACCTCAGCCCAGCAGCACAGTCGTCGTGCTCTGAAGAATCTGTTATTTTTTCTCCAGCTCGGTTCAGGAGATGAGGATCCCTCCTCTGGCTGGAGGTTTCTCGGTGGGAAGCTCCTTGCTGGAGCGTGGTGCCTCCTTGCCAGGGGAGCAGCACATGAGCTGATCTCTCTGAACAGGTTAAATAAACAGGGCTGTGTTTGGGTTAATTGTCACTGGTTCTGCTGCTCTCCATTACTTATCTATCTGGGAGCCTGGCCAAGGAGCAGATGCAAGAGACAGCATCATCACCTCCCTCCTCGTCCTCGTTGTGTCTGGCTTTATCCTTCTTCTTCTTCTTCTTCTTCTTCTTCTTCTCCCCCTACTCCTCTTCCTTTTTTGTTTTTTCCCCCCTATTTTTTTTCCCCCTTTGGCTGAGTAAATAGGCCAGATGGCAGTGAGGGGAACAGACAACAAGTGAGCCATGGCATATGGGCAGCCTGTTTAATTTCGACTCCTGTTGGGAAGTGGCTTGCAGGGAGATAAGTTACAAAAGCAGAAGAGGAGGAGGAGGAGTGTACGTCGGAGGGGAGGGGCAGGAGGACAGGGAGGCTCTTTTTGGGATGAAGCAACCCAACCGAGAGAGTCTGGGACGCAGAGGACCGAAGCCCTGGCTGCATTCCTGACACAAAGCAGTAAATTAGCTGTTTCCGTGTCACTTTGTGCAGGAAGTCTTGTCGGCTGCACACGGGGAGGAAAGATGGAGATGTCTGTCCTCAAATGAGGAGGAGGAGGAGGAGAAGGAGGAGGACGTGTCTCCAATTTCCACCTCGCCCACCCTCCCCCAGGCAAGCTCCAGCCAGTCTTAGGAGCTGAGATGCGGAGACGTTTGCCCAGCTGCAGAAGAGGAATCACGTTGCCCAAGACGATTTTTATCTGTGCATACAATTGTGTATGTTTTGCTCACACTTTACTATGGGTATTAACGTGAGGTCATCCACTGTAGACTTCTTTGAAGCAAAAGGCATGACTTTTTCAGTTTTGTTCCAAAACTTAAGTGAAAAGTTGACACAAAACAAAAGGAAAAGCAGCTTAGTAATAATGTAGTTTACAGCTATTCCGTTTTCCCCTTCCCTTCCCTTTTGGCATTCATTTGTCTCTCTTCTGTTTTGGTTTTTGGATTCAATATGTTAGCTATCAACTTCTTGCTATCCCTTCACCACATTCATGCATTTTGGATTTTGCTGACTGAGACCAAAGTGGGTCTCACCTTGAATGTGTCTCAATGATTTAGGAACAAAATTAGAGTTAATCGCGTTAAATTAGATATACGTGAGGCTTCCTGGCTTCATTTTGATGAACTGGGACTTTGGGAGACAGTGAGGAGAGGTAGGTGTACTTTTCTTAGTTTTTATAAATATGTTGATTTTACATCAGAACTTCATTGAAATGTAGTTAAAAATGCCTACACAATTTAGGATGTTCAGACGCTTTATTCTTGATGAAGCTTAATGAGATTTGGGGTTCCTTGGTACAAGCTCTCATCTTCTTCACCCCGGAGGCATTTTAAAAATTCTCTCATTTTGGCCAACAGCATCTGAATTTTTTTCTATTTGCTCCTCTTTGACGGGAACAAGCATGGAATCCCAACGCAATCATCACCCGGGTGGACCATTCGGAGCTCTATGAATATTATCAGCATCCTGACTGGCGGAGTGGGACTCCGTCTCGATGTGCCCATGGATGGGATTCAGCTGTGAGCTCCATGCTTGTGCTTGGCAGGGTGGGAAAACTCTACAAACCAATTAGCTCTGGAAACCTTGAGCCCTGTTGGCAGGATGCAGACGATCCTGGACAGCAGTTGCGCTCTACGCCTGCACAAAGAACTTTTTATATGACATTAATTCTGCAGAGAAGTTTTTATTCACCGGAGAATCTGTGGAGAAATGATTATGCATCGCTGGCTTGGTGGAGCAGTATTTTAACTTCCAGCTCAGGCATTCCTCCACTGATTAGTTTTAACATGAAATAGAAACACAAGCCTGTGATTTATTGGTGAAATATTTAAGATAGATTGTTAAATTATTCAAATAGCAGAGTTTAAAGCAGGCAAGCAAGCAAGGAAAAAAAAAAAAAAGAAAAAAACAGCTAATCCAAATAAGAGCTCGGTTTTCCTGAATTTGAGAAATGTACATTTGGACTTGTTAGATATCTGAAACAAAAAGTGTTATTTCAGTGCAAAGGAAAACGTATTTTAAAATGAAAAATTTCAACCTTATTATCCTCCCAACAAACTTAACCTTGAATCTTTCTCCATCTATCCCTGCAGGCTCTGTTTTACCTGCGGTGCTAGGAATTGTTGCAGTCCTCCATCATTTTCTAGCACTCAGCTACCACATTTTCGGGCGCTCACCCAGCCTGGCTGCAGTTTTCCTCTTTCTACGAAGGCTAATTGAGAGGCTTTTTGTCTTACTGTTGATAAATCAGGAGGGGACTTCTCCGGTCTTCTTGCCTGGGATGTGAATATCACCTCATCTTGTCTTGCACATAGAGTTGATCTTCCATCCTACCTTGTGTTGGAGAAAAACCTTGTTGAATCTGCTAAACTTGTCTTTGCCCAGTTGCCCTCTGGCACGTGTATAACATTATCGCAAGGTAAAAATGGAGCTGTCTTGTCAGAGGAGGAGATAGGGATCATGCTCATGGTCTCTAAGGACTCCAGAGATGTGGCAATAATAGTGTAGACTAGTAAAGCAAAGGGTGAGCAAAGCATAAAGTTTTTTTAGTGGAGCCTTAACGCTGATTTCCCTGACTTTTCAGAATAAAATGTGTTGGAATAGCTGCGTCCTAAGGAACATTTATTGTTTTTAGTTTCCGTGCACCTAAGTTTCTCCAGTTTTGAGAGGGGTTACTAGCTCCCACAGCTGTATCTGTTCTGAACATAAGATCAGTGTGACGCTTTAAAAGCAAAGGTGATTGGACTTTGCCACGTCTTCAGGGAAAATGCATGGGAAACGTGCATCAAAATCCGTAGACGGCTTTGAAAAATTCAGCCTTTTCTCTTCATCTACTCCCATTTCAGCACAAAAAAAGAAGTGTTTTTCGAGTCTGACCTCCTGGAGCGAGCGCTCCGTCTTGGGCTCTGCAGCTGAGGAGGAGAAAACTTGCAAGGTCTGACTCTTTCAAACATGTGGCAGCTGAAAAGAAGATAATTAGGACAGGCAAATTCAAACAGTACTTTTGCAACTGGTATTTGTCTTTTTGTCTCCGTGCGTGTGTGTCTATATTCTACTTCTCCACCTGCCTTCAAAGGGAAGCTGGTAAAAAGGATTTGCTTGGCCTTTTTGTTGCTCTAGGGGGAAGGGTGCCATTTGTGTGCGGCGCTACCAGACAGATGCTGCAGGTGAAACTACCCCAGAGGGGGCAATCCTACCCGGAGGGGGCAACTCCTGGGACCCAAGCCCTTCTTTTTCTTTTTCTCCTCTTTGTTGTGCTGTGGGACCAGGTCCTTTATGGCACGTCGGAGCGGGCAAGGGTTTATGGAGCAATCAACTCCATCAGAAGCAGCGGCAATCGCATAATGCTTCGGCCTTTTGTCGTCGTTTTTGTGTGCGTGTGAGCTGAAAGTATGGCCAGGAGGGAAGGGGATGTGAAACGCTGGGCTGCTTTTTTTCTTTTCCCTTGGAAAGAGCTTGTCTGAGTTCTTTTATGCTTTTCAGGCTCGGGGATGAGAGAGAGGGTGCGTATGTGCGAGGGCGCGCGCGCCTCTGTGCCCATACAGTCGCTCAAGTGGGAAAAAACCCCGTTTGCGGTTCACACAGGAGGAATTCCTGATGGAGACAACAGTGCTAAGCAGAAAGGCACATCCTGATCTCTCGCAAGTGAGGGGCACGCTGGCGCACACACGCACGCACACATACTCTCCGGGCGCTCTGCATAATACGTGCAAAGCGCTGCCCTTTAATGAACGTAACCTATGGCGGCTGGGATGCAGCCGGCCAGACCTCGCCATTAATAAACTGGGAACATTCTTCTCCTTTTTAGTCCCTTTCAATGCCAGCCCCGCGGTTTGATCTCCCTTGAATGCTGCTCCCCCTCATTTGGGGCTCCAATTCTGAGAAGATTTGGCGCATTGTTTGAGGTCGCAGGATGTCGGATTGATTTCGAAGCTTTTGTATTGACTCCGGGCTCCTGAATGAAGCTGTCATGTGTGTCTGTGGTTGGCTAGCAGGCTGTCCGGCTGCAAGCTGTGCCTTCCTTTGTTGTTTAGGCCTCATTGAGCTGAGGGAAGAGGCTCATTTCAGGGTGATTTACCACCACCCAAACACCAGCTGTCTGTTGTACTGCCGCTTGCCTCCACCTTGGATTCAGTTCTCGTTTTCCTTCCTTTCCCCCCTTCTCCTCTCCCACTCTACCACTGTAGGCACTTGGGCACCAGTTCTTCAAGACGCGTGGATCACCCTGACAGAACAGCGTCAAAAACATAAACACTGAATATGTTGTTCTTCTCAATGTCATTTATGCACCCGTGGGGATTTTTTATTTTTTTTTAGGGTTCACTGTTGCAGTGCTATACACATGTTTTCTTCTTGGTTAAAAAATGAACTATGGCCCTAGGGGGAAAAAATAAATAATAAAACCACCATGTTCCTCTTGGTTTGTTACTAAGTAGCCCAACATAATGAAAAACAGTAATGATTTTAATTTAAAAATAACTATTAAGCTTAGTGGCAGGACAGCAGAGTGAATTGCGCAGCCTGCCTGGTGCAGTATGTCAGGGGAGGCGGCAGCAAATGTGTTCTCCGGTCCTGGAAATGTTGGGATATTTGGGTGGATGGAGAAGGAGTCGGAGAAGGATGACATCACCTCCCTACACGCTTGTCATTCCTGAGCAGGCAAGATTGCTGCGTTTATGTGGGTATCGTGCTGGAGAGCTATTTTGGTGGTGTAAGACAGGGAAGGAAGAAAAGGGAAGAGGCTGCGAAGCGCCGCTCGGCTCAGCTTCACAAAGCTCCTTCAGAAAAGTACTTCTCCGTGAGGAGCCAGACTGCTTCAGCAGCTGAAATGCTGATAAAAACCTCGGAAAGGCCACGCTGGAAGCTGTGCTCTTCCCCAGGGTATGCCATGGGCCGAGGCTCAATTATCCTTTCTGTGCCTCACGTTTTCATCGGTTGGTGGGGGATATTTTGAGGGTATCGCAAGGCAGGAGAGATGGAGAGACCATGAACAGCTGAAAGCCAGGGCCAGGTTTGGCCAGGGAGACCTTCCAGGGGCCAAGTGGAGATGGGTTGTGCCAGCTCCTTGGGGGTGAAGCTACTGCCAGTATTTTCAATGGCCGTTGCTCAAAACCGAGGAAGGCTGATGGGAACCGAGCAGGTCAGAGCGCAGCTGGACCTGCCGGTGGCTACAAGGTGTACGGCATGGTGCTGCTAAGCCAAGCCCATCCCTCGAACTGGTCTTTCCAGCCGCAGACTTGGAAGAGGGGGAGGAAGATGGGATACTCCAGTTAATCCCAGCCAGCTCCTCTGGAGCAGAGAGCCTGGCAGCTCCATGGAGGCCTGCTGGTGCCATGTGCATCCCGTCTGACTCCTTTAAATGGGGCTGGCAGCTCTGCGCGGGACTTCTCTGAGCAACATGGCAGCATCGGAGCTCGCCGCAGCCTCCGGGGCTGCCCCAGCGGCGGCGATTTGTGTGTGCTCCCACGCCTTCCCCCCGGAGCCGCTGGCGTGAAACGAGTTGTGACCAGCCCTCATTTGACTTCTGGGTGACGCAGTTTGGTGTTTCTCGACCACAGGCTGTTAAAACTGGCGACGGATCAGCTCCTGTCACCCGTGCAGCTGAGATAATTAAGCCTGTTACTAATTATTTTTCTCCTTTTTCTGCAAACTTTGGCCAACTGCTGGAGGCCATGGTGCAAGGAGGGTGAGGCCAGTGGGACTCCCTGTAAGAGGTGGGATAATGGGTGCTTTGCTCTTCAGTGCTCGCTGAGGAGACTTCTAGCTCTTTGCCTTGGGAAGGGAGACATCTGACGATGGGTGGGAGCCAGCAGAAGGCAAAGCGAGCTCCTCCTTTGGAAATCCTTGTGCCTCCCTGCTTAAAAACCAGAGCATTGCCTCAAGAGCAGGCAGCATGAGATCGTTTAGTAGCAATACATCTGTGAGCTTTCAAGATCACTCTGCTCCTCCCCAATCCTGTTATTAAAAGGCCACGAAACATGGAAATGATGCTCCATAAATTAAGACTGAATGTCTATAGTACCTGGTGAGATGAGGCTCTTCTCTTTGCTGTGTTCTCCTCTCCCTCCCCTGCAAGCACCAGGCGCTGCTGGATGAAGGAGAGAGGGATATATTAGGAGGCAACAACCACAGCAGGATAGCCCCAGCGAGGTGTTTTAATTTCTTAACAAACTCCTTGGGCACTAGAAACTGTAAAATAACATACAGATAAACAAACAAAAACTCACTGACCCTTAGCACCCTGGAGGGCTCTGTTTCAGATCGCTGAATAAAAGCTGAAGTTGCATATGCATGTTTAATGTAACACAAGGCGTGTGCTGCGGAAAAGCGTGCTTTCTTCTAATCTGGTTCCAGACAGAAGCATCCAAACAGAAGCCCCTTTCCCTATCCCCACTGAACTGCCTGGTGTACGCGAGGAAACCCCTGAATGACAAGGCCTCCATCTGCTCTTGAACGGAGTTGCGACTGGCTGCAAATGTTGTCCATATGCTTTTTTTCTTTTTTCTTTTTTTTTTTTTTGCCTTTCAACTTAGCTGCCTAATGTTAGACACCTATCCCCAAATTAAGCATCTGCTCATAATAGGCTTTCCTAAAAAAAGGTGGAGGTAGTAGCTAATGCAGGCAATGCCCGTTAGGAGAGGTGCATCTGCAGTTGGAAAAGGAGATGGGATTATTCATCCAGTGCATTGCTCTCATTTGCTTTTTTAGAGAATGGAAGAGCCTCTGCATTCTTGTACTATCAGGGAAAAAAGAAAAACTATCAAGATTTGGGTTCATATTCCCCCTCTGCTCTTGATTTTCCAGGTGATTACGGGCAACGTCTTGCAATTTCTCTCTGTTAAATAAAGCTGGTGATATTTCCAGCCGGACAGGAGAACATGGCCACGGTTTGCCATGAGCTCAGGTGGCATGACAGTTTATCTTAGAAGACAAGAGAAGGGTCTAAAAATGGGAGTTTTTCCTTGGTTTGTATTGTAAAAGGGGCTGGAGTATCTTTTTCAGCATAATGACTTTGCAGTGGATACCGGGAGAAGTTGACCATCAACAAGTCATGTATGGATCCAGTTTCCTAAACACAAGTGTATGTTGCTGCTATAGGCACCCTAAGGTATCCTGACTGTCCATCAGCTGCTCTTTAGGAAATTTGTGGGTCTCCCTTAGGTCCTTTTGTATCTCTGTCTTGTCTCATATACTGTGGAGTGTCTAGAAAGTCTCCTTTAGTTAGACAGACAAGTCTCTCCCTGTGCCTCAGTTTCCTATCTCTAACATAATTTAATACAATTGCTTTAAATTTTACTTTAATCACTTCTTTCTGGGGAATGTTTTTCGAATTGAAGTGACTACAGACTAATCGCTGAAGGACTGTAGTAATGAGGCAAGAGCAAAATACCTTTGATAGATGGGAGTCACAGACAGAGGATGCCAGCTGGAAGTAGTCCCCTGAAAACCTTGCAGTTTGCCAGGTTGCAATCAGCAGCCCAAATGCTGAGAGTTTTGGTTACGTATCAGGTGTAGGTACAACCTTTTCAGTGTCTTTTTTTTCCCCAGTGTCTCATTTGGAAAGAGGAGAACAGATAATTTTTGCGCATTATCTGACCTTACTGGGACTTGCGAGATGCTGGGGTCACCAAGTAAGAGACCTCACCACACCTGGCAGGTTGCAGGCTCACCCGAGGTGACCAGGAGTTTATCTGCCCGTTTGTAATTCCTGCCACCAAGGGTCATCTCTCTGCTGTGCCCTGACATTGAGCAATGGCTGCAATTCTTTTTAATCATGCCCTTTCCCTTCCTCATCATTTAGGGCAGAGCGCTTCCACTTGGCTAAACTCATTAACTGCTTTAATGTTGAGGTCTCCTTTTCCATATAAATTCATCTAGCTGAAATCTCGTGACTCTCCATGGCTGCACGAGAGCAGATTCTCCCTCTGTTGCCCAGCAGATGCTGAGAGTGTTTATTTTTCAGCTGCAGACAGCAAAAGTCTGAAAAAAGGCAATGTCTTTGTGAGTGGGAAGGCAAGAAATTCCAATGGGTTTGTGGGGACTTAATTGGCTGTGTTATTTTTTGAGCATTTTGACCAAACCTGGAATCCCAGCCCCTTTCTGCCATGGTGATTTATCAAGACGTCCAGGTCTGATAAGCTCCAAAAATGCTTTGGTGAAGAACCAAAATGACTAAAATAATCCCCAGAAAAGAACCACGTTAGCATGAGGGATCTCGCTGCTCAGATCATGCTCAGTCTAACGGGTTGGCAAAGAAAAGAAGGTGTTTGAGCTCAGCTTATTTCCCAAACTGTTGGTTGTAGGCAAAAGGAGGATGAGGGGACCTTGTTTCTTTGTAAATCTCCGTTGGCCCCAGCGTGTAATCGACGTTGCAGGGTCTGTGCCAGCAGCGTTGGGTGAAGGCGGGCTGTTGAATTCCTGGCAAGGACTTGCCGGTGATTATATGGACCCGTTGTCCTAATAAGGGCAAGTCACACCTGTAGACTTTAATTCACCAAATCTAGCTACACTAAAAGCAAGTAAGCGCTAACTTGGTAAGGGTGAACAGAAAGTCACTCCAGTTTGTTAATTGTACTTCCCGAGCGTGACAGACTTGTTCCTGTTTGTGTATGTGTGTGACAACATTGGGTTAAAATAACCTGTTCCTTTGCTGCTTGGCTTGCCCGTATTCCCACTGTGTTTTTCTACACACCTTACTTTCCTTCTGCCCCTGCCTATCTGACATCCCTGATGCTGTGATATTGGCCTTTGGGGAATTCTCCTTGGCAGCTTGGGAGCTACCCCTCTGTGAATGGATGTCTTCCAGCAATGCAGGATGAGTCCACAGGCTTCCCTAATGCCCTTTCTTCTCCTGTTTCTGGTCGTGAATACAAGCCTCTTGATCTTCAGTGGTTCAGATTGTGCTGATGTTTTTTCTTGCCTTATCTCTTGTAGGGAAAAGTCATTGGAGATGCAAAGCTACTCATGAGTTGTGGTTGCAGAAAAGGGAAAAATGCTCAAGTGAAAGACTCAGATCAGGTCAGTCAATATGTACCTTAACTGGTAGAAATAAAAGAATGTGTTAACATCTGGTTGATTTGAACTGTGCTGTTGCATATCAGGGTTCCTGGACACAAACAGAGTCCTTGGCATGGCTGACAATGATACAACACTAATGTTTTTGTATTTGTTATTTGTAGAAAAACCCTCAAGCAAGATTAGGGATTCATTGCGCTAGGAGCTGTTAATGCCCTAGCCTGACTTATTCCCATCTGGTTTATTTATTCATGAATTCTGTTTCTTTATAAAAATCCACTCCAGGCAATGCCTTTCTTAAAGAATATTGCACTTCCTTTCTGGCTAAATGCACACAACCTTTGGTCTCATGCTGTAGCCGCCTGGATGGGCGATAGTTCCAGAGAAACATGCCATTCGTTGCGTGCTTTTGTTCTGAAGTGACACCATCACAAGAACATTCTTTATTGAGGTTCCTCATGACAGACATGTAAAAACGTGTTCACAAGCTGATGGCCAGGTTTCAATATTCATTACTTGGAATGAATGGCCCCTTATTCTAAAATTGGTCAAACTGACGTCAGTGGGACCACTTGTAGGGTTCAGTAATTGCAAGCGAGGTGGACTGTGCTCTGAACGACAGCCAGCTGGTGGTCTCTTCCTACCTCCTACTATTTTGCACTTATTCAAATCAGCCGAGTTTGTCCCTGTCGAGATTGTCAGTTGTTATTACCTTCTGGCTTTGCAGCTAAAGAGAAGTTTGAATCCAGGGATCCTCCATTCCAAAGATGAAATAAAATTTGATTTGAGCAGAAACATTTTATAAATATTGGGTCATCCAATGTTAAATGTGGTAGAGTGCAGGAGTTGATCTCAAATATCAAATAACTTTGCTTTCTAATGTACCTTGTGAACAACCCGTGACCAGGTATAGACCTGAAGCAGATTCAGTGTCCACAAAGTTCTGGGAACTCCCGATAATTTACTGATGGGAAAAGAGATGAATTCTCAGGAGGAAAAACGTTTTTCATTTTCAGCATGCGTGTTCATCAACCCTAATTAATAACAATGTCTCTGAGCCTTGTTTTGTTAATGTCTGAGGAGATCTGAGAACAGATCTATCTATCCTGTGGTGGGCTCCGTTGTGAGGAACGTTGGTCACAATTATAAATGCTTTGTAAGATTGAGCCTTTCATTGATGTTGGGATTTTTTTCTTTAATTAGTCTTTTCAAAATAAAAAGATCATTGTCATGAGCTATATTATCAGTTCACCATCAAGACAAGGATTCATATTACTTTTCTTTAAAGAATAGCTTCCCGTTCTCTCAAATACAAGCTTAATTTTCTCATGTTGAGGTTCTAACGCATCAGGAGAAAATTAATTTAGAAATTAAACACTTTTACCAGCTTTAGTCTTTTGTATTTTGATGTACTCTGGTTGAATCACTTGATTTACAACAGGACTAGAGCCGGGTCAGACCGCTTGTAGTAGAGATTAAAAATGAAATGGGAACATCTTGACTGCAGAGAGGTTTTACAAAACACTATCTCTAACAAACCCTGAGTGTTGGACCTAACACTCATTGATGGCAACACTTTAATTATAGATACAGACAATAGTTTTTTGGAGGGAAAAAAAAATATTCATTCTCTTTAATGTTTTCTAGAGCAGTGATAAATTATTCTTTGCATTCAGTTGCTTTCTGAAATCTAATTTTTGATGTCTAGTGGTGTGTTGACCGTCTCAGTTATGGATCAGCATAAACTATCGGGCAAGTGCTTGCTCTGGAGGCTATAAAGCTCATTTGTCGTGCCCCTGGCAGGGTCCTGTCAGTATTTCAGGGGACATGAGGTGGATGGGGAGGAAACTAGTGCAGGAGGGTGGGTGGCAGCGTGGAACATTTGTCTGTGAATGCAGGACCTCAGCTCAGCTTATAAATTATCCCCTGGGCCTTGTAGATAAACACAGACTTCTATGGTGACATCGGCTGGGAAAGGCAAACACTTGCCGACGATTGTAGGCTAATCCTTCAGGACATTAATTGCCAGAAAACCAAGGAAGCATTATTTTAGGAACAGCTTGTTTCACTTTGTGAAGGGGAAAAACACTGAACTGGATTTATTTTTGTTTGCAGAGCTTTACCCCCTCCTCCTGCACCCTGTCTCAGATTTTAAAGATTTACCTTCATTATTGTTGTTGGGGACTTTTTCTTTTGGTCTTGCTTTGTGTTTTCCTGTGATGCCTTGTAAAGTTGTGTGAAAATGCAACTTAGTTCTTATTTTCATGAATATGTGCATAAATGGGTATGTGGGTTTTATACCATTAGCTATTTAAAGGTTTGGGACTAACCAGTTATTTTTGGCTGAATTTTTATGAAAGGTGATGCTTTGCAAGGTTTTTAATTTTTTTAATTCTTTCAAGTCAATTTGGAAATATGCAAAAAGTCCTAGACACACTGTCCCACCAGCGAAAATCCCCAGCCGAACCAAGTCATGACCCCATTGCTGAGGATTTAATTTACTGGCATTTCTCCAGTACGCCTCTAGAAGAGAAGGCACCATAACCTCCTTGACCTGAGATCTGCCTCCCTGAGTCTGGCATCCAAAGCCACCTATCTATCTGCATGGTACTTTCCATGGTGCAAGTCATCCGTGTGTAAATCCTGACCCCGTCACTGTCGAGGGCAGAAGTCTAAACAGGCTCGCATGGGGTTGGAATTTCACAACAGTCACATGGAACCCAGCCTTCATGTTGGATTTGCACCAGACCAGGAGAGGGACTGGTGGTCTAGGTTGTGTGGCCTCCCAGTCCAAATGAAACCCTGCAAGATGAGGCAGAAGGCTAAGCAGTGCAATATAAATGCCACAAAACTTTGAAAACCTTGAAATGAATACAGCTGAGTGCACTGAAGAACTAGAGTCCCATCCTCCATGGATGGTCTTGATGAAGCTTTGGGTCAGTGAAGCAGGATGACTGACAGGAGTCCCAAAATACGGCCACCTCTTGGCAGCAAAACCCCGGTGTCCTTGGCTGCCATTGGCACCCTTGCCAGTTGCTTGTGTGCTTTGTGGGAGTGAAATTCATCCATGCTCCAAGGCCCAGAACCAAGTCTCTGCACCACAAACATCCTACTGTAATTGTAAGGTTCATATATGCTCTTCGGAGTGGTTATTAGTTTCCCAGTAATTTATGCCTCCCCATAAATTATTATACTGTTGCTTATTATTTGAGGTGCGTTGCTGCATAAGAATGGCAATCCTGGACTAGGATTTCCTTGTGCTAAGTAGTATATTCACATAACGCAGGAAAGATGGTTCCCGGGGAGTGATTTCATTTGTGTACTTTCCAAAGAAAGCAAAATGTCATTTAAAAACAGAGAAAAATGTGTGGGCGGACAAATAACGTGCGTATTAGAGGTATGCATAAGGTTGAGAACCAGAAGTAGCAGAGCGCTCCATATTCTCAGCACACGCAGCTCTGCCTTCTCAGGGTTTAGTTTTATTTGTTTTCCGTTGCTTCTCCCAAAAGGTAGGCAGCTCATCAATGTTTAACTGCTCTTTGATTTTTTTCTTTTTTCTCTTTGCCTAACTTTTCTGGTGGCTCGTGTAAGCTTGAGTGCTACTGAGAAGTCAGATCCTCCTGTCCTTCCGTGTGTTTGTTTTTGGTTTTAATATGACAAATGTATGCCTCCTCTGGAAACGGTATCCATGCTGCAGAGTAATTATTTAGTGAATGGTGGATCCAGTTCATGTTGGCAAGGATCAGATTAATCATTATTAATCATGACCCCTCCGACAGTAACCTCATCCCTTGCCTAAGCGCTGCTCTTTATTAAGAAGTAATAGCTATTAGGGGATGGCTGGGCCACCGCTCTCGTTGCACCAGCACGGGGCTCAGGACTTCTGGCAGGAGGCAGAGGAACTCGGTTCAAAGTTAAAAATAGACGCACATGGTCCACGTTCCAGAAATGAAATAGGCAGCTTCCCCTGTGGGCTTCTTCGGCTTCATCCGAGTGTCCTCCTTTCCCCTGAAGCCTCCCAAGGGTTTGCCTGTTTCCAAAGGTTGAATTCAGTGTTGAGGATGAAATAATCTCTCGGATACTTTTTTATTTGTCCCCTTGATTTTCTTTCTTAAACTTAGGTAGATCCTGGTATAACCTAATGCACATGCAGTCTTTGCATGGATAAGATCTTAAGGTCTAATGTAGTGGTCGTAGCAGGTTTCAACAGCTGATGAGCCTGCAGATGGGCTTAGCTCTCTGGGACTCCAGTTGTCCCAAGTGGACCCCAAAATAACCACCTTTTTGAGGATTTCTGGATTCCTTGAAGAAACACTGCACTGTTGAGGCGAGATGTGCAGCACTGTTCAGCTCATGCGCAAAGTTGCGAGGTGTCCAGATTCTCTCTCCAGCTCACTGGACTGGGCATTGAAGGCCTGTGTGTATCGCTCTCTCTCTCTCTCTATATATATATCTATCTATCTCAAAATGTGTCTCCTTACCACTTATGTCACCAGAGATCTGCTGACAGTAGACAGTAGTTTAATTCATAATTATTCTGGTTTTCCTAGCAGTACAGGTTCTTTTTGAGCAGGTGAGGCAGTGCTATCAATCGATGCCATCATTATTTCAGCAAAAGCACAATGACTTCAGTACTGGATTGAAACCGATCTCCCCAATCCCCCCCCTCAAAATCCACCTTAATTACTTTTTAAAATGTTTGCATTGACTGCATGGAAATCCAGGACAAAACCCTTTAGAAGAGAGCAAAGGAAAGAAAAACGTCTTTTCTCCCCATCTATCTCTTCGATACCTGGAGGGCAGCGCTAGAAACTCGGAGCAAACCTGCCACACTCTTTTGATCTCTGCCAAAGTTGTTGTGGGAGTAACAGCGTTTAATGGTTGAAGGAATTTATTGAAGAATAAAAGTACCAGCAAAGACAAAGGGGCTCAATACAAATTATCTGGTAAACCACTGTCAAATTTTACGTGCTCAGGGCTACTGGTAATTTCCCGTCTTAAAAAACAGGGAGGGAAAGGGGAGTTTGGAGGGGAGGGATGGAGGGTAAAAAGCGTATAAATAAACCCACCGCTTTAAATAGCTAACTGGCCTGGCCTGAACTGTGTCGGAGCTAAATGCCTTTGGCAGCCGGCGCTGCAATATCTGTTGAGGGTGTAGCAGAGGGCTGAGACCAGGTTTCGGAGAATCTGCCTTAGCTTCGCTGGCTCTCCTTGGCGTTCTCCCACTTGTCAGCAAGAAATGCACCGAAGCGCGAAATGAGGGAGCGCAGAGGCTCCCGCACTCCATCTGAGCAAGTCTGGATCACACCCCCACGGTTAATATTTCTCTCCGCTAAAAGAAATAAGAGTAATAAAAATAAATGAAAGCACTGGCTAACTTGGAAATACAGGGGGGGAAGAAAGCAGGAGGAAAGAACTGGGAGAGTGTCCACCATCTCCTCCTCCAAGTTCATGGCAGAGTTTGAATGTCTGGTTGAAAAATCATTGCATTCTGCACAGGTTCTAAAAAGCTAAAACAAGAAGTAAAATGCAAAGAGAGAGGATGTTAAATGTCTGAGGTGCCTGGGCAGTAAAGCACCCTTAAAAATATGTTTTTTGTTGAATAAAGCAGACTAGGTCATCATACAAGGAATATGGGACTATAGAAAACTATCCTGGATCATCCAGACCTTTGAGATCTCGGGGAACTGTTACATATAGCACCACCAATAAACACATCCCTTTTGGCACTGATGCCTGTTAAAAGCAAATCTTGTAGCTCTGTCGTTATGCTCATCCCACCAACTAATCTTTTACTTTCCAAAATACTCCCTCATATAATGCCTCTGCATCTTGTTCCCGCTGCCAGATCAGAGTGGTTTTCCCCCCATGATATGAGTGTCGGTTTCAGCAAGGTGGACCACCTTTGCTTTTCCATTCACCCGCCACAATTTTCTTGCTGCTGGTGGTGCTGTAGGGGGAAGAGAGTTCCATTTGGTGAACTGAAATGCTGTAGAAAAATTTAATCTCAGCAAACTTTTTTAAGAGCTGGAAATCTCTTCCTCTCAATGGGATCTGATTGGGGACAAGAGGTGTTTGAAAGACAGACTCACCAGCTGCCTTTGCTCTGGACCTTCACAGAGCAGTCGCACTTTGCTAATTGCTGAATCTAGTGCTAAACATCTGTGTTCCTGGTGGCTGGGAAAGTTTTTTGGTTTCATTCATCTGTTGTGTGGAATTGAAGCAGTTGTGAAATGGAAGTTGGGTGGGTAAGTCCCCATTCTTTGGATTTATGTCAGTTTTGGAGGGATGATGTTATGAAAGAAACTTCCTAAACGTAAGCCTCCGAACAAAAGAGATTGAGGTTATGAGTGTCCTTTGCAAGTTCAGGTTTGTGTTGCAGTGGGTTACACCTCCCTTCATACAATGCCACTGGTAAGCTGACATTTCTAATGACCTTTTATAATCACCTATTTCCTTTTCTCACTCATTTTATGAATAGTCTTGTACTCACTTCAAGAGTTTCCCACCTTGTGGTCTCCTCTTACAGTTCATATTAATTTCACAATGGGTTGGGCTTCCTGTAAAGTGTAGCACAGTGTAGACTGAAGTTCAATAGAGCCTTTCCTTTCTACAGGAAGGGGAGGACCAAAAAACTCATAGTGCCCTTTTTTGTAGGAAAGGCTTCAGAAATGGCAGCCAGCAAATTGCTTTTTTTTTTTTTTTTCTTTTGAGGCAGTTTTGTCTGCGTGCTTTAACACGGTGCCCTGTCCCTGTTCGAGATGTAAGACTTGGGGCTCTGACCTTTTCTAGTGAGTGATGATCCCATGGCACTTTCCCTCCTGAGTGGGAGCACACGAGTCCTGGCGATGATGTTTTGTCCAGAATACATTCAGGAAATGTATTCTGCCAACTTGAGTTGACCCTGCGCCTTCAGTGGGACACATTATTCTTCCCTTCCTGCCCTAAATTGCTGTGCATTGCCACCTTGCATTGATGGGTCCTTTGTTCCACCTCGGAGGTAGGTTCATTTCGGTGGTGGATGAAGGCAAGCTGTATGGTTTTGAAAAGCAATTTGAGAGCCCTCTGAATGAAAAGTGCTTCACACATGAAAAAATTAGTGTTATCAGTTGTCATCGTCAGCCTCAAATCCTGAATTTGAAAGGGTCATTTATACTCCTCAAAGGCAAACACGCAGCAGCGTGCTAAAAGAGAACTAAAGCAGCTGAAGAAAATGCTGTCTCATGTCATTTTGGGCTCTGCAATCGCAGGGAGCATTAATAACTGTTTTGTTGTTTTCACTGATCTCTCTACACGGGCAGAGAGGGAAAGAGTCAGAAGAGAGAAGCTGCACTGCTCAGCCCCTCCAAGCGGTCCCATGCCCTCTGCGTTAGCACCTTACCTGCTGCGAGGAGACTCAACCAGGGCAGGGACAACACGCAGATGAATGAGGAAAAGGCATAGGTGAAGATTTGGACCTGCCCATTTGATTATGATACAGTAAAGACCATCTTTCTCCATCACTCTCTGGCATTCTGGCTGCATTTGCTGCTTTTCCCACTCTGTTTTGTTCCCATTTCCCCTTAGCAGATGCCAACGTGTGAAGATACCATGGCAGGGTCAGTATCAGTCAGCCACCTTTTAGATGACAGATGCCACGTGAATCCAGATCCCGTCTACGCTGAGGTTCATGCAAACTGAACGGCCTGCTCAGAGCTGCCGAGAGCTGTGAGGTGCAAGGGAAGCGCAAAGGCTTTGTGGAGGGTGGCAGATGGAGAGAAGGACCCGCTCGTTGGTTGGAGTGGTGTGCTTGCAACTT
Source organism: Burhinus oedicnemus (assembly GCA_008921705.1). Classification (NCBI taxonomy): domain Eukaryota; kingdom Metazoa; phylum Chordata; class Aves; order Charadriiformes; family Burhinidae; genus Burhinus; species Burhinus oedicnemus. Next base: position 4,174,147 of record VFFE01008974.1, read on the forward strand.
TGTGGAGCACTTCACGCCTATCTCGGCATGGGTGCAAAACGCTACCCAAGCAGAACGGTGGCAGTTTGCACCCTCCTTTTACTCACATTGTACCAGAGTCAATGTCAAGACAAGATGAAATTCAGGTCCTAAATCTCAGCAGGTCATCTGTCTGGAATTGTACCCCATATGGTTGTTCTGCATTCAGCAACTATTCAGTCATGACACTGGTTATTCATGGAAAATGTATTCAGTTGAATTTTTCGGCAGCTCAGAGGATGACCCTTCCTGATTTTCTCATGGGAGTCTGTTCTGTTGTTGGGTTGACCATGCCGATAGGAACTTTTTTGCGTTGCTCCATCTGAACAGTCTTTTGTTCCTTATATCCTTTTGCTCTTTGTTATACTCTACTTCGTGAGTTTCTTGTTCTTGCATACAAGTCTGGTTTGGTGAGAGACAGTAACAGCCTAAGGTACATGTGTACCTTGGGTTTAAAGTTTCCTTATATAGGTCAAAATCAGTTTTTAAAACACTACCTCCTGGAAACCACTCAGAAAGTTCTGTCAAATAAAACTGTAACCAAAGTGGTCTTTGTAGAAGAAAGAACCCTCGTGCAGGGGAGAAATCATTCAAGCTATAGTTTGAAAGTCTTTATAGCAGGTGGAAGAAGAAGTGGTTATATGTCTACGGAGTCAGCTCACCTTTCAGAGATGCTGATTCAGTCCCTCAGTCTGCCACAGGTTTCCTACACAACCAGACGTGTGATTTAATTCCTGCAAGACCTCAGCTCTCTTTATAAAGCAGTGAAAGCAGCACGGATATCCTTCATGTTAAAGACTGGGGAGTACTTGGATATTAGCGTGGTGTAGGCCTTGCCTGAGGTAGGTTAACACCGGCTTGAAATATAGCATGGCTCCTACTAACATCCCGACAGAGGGATGTTTTATTCTTTTTTTATGTCATATCTTAAAAAGAAACAGACAAAAATCTGATCTAAAGTAGGAAAAGAATAAAAGAAAAAAACATATGATTCCCTGTTAGACTAAATCCCCTCTGCAACTGGTTCCAGCCTGGAGAATATATTCACAGCTGGTTTATAAACCCTCAAAACCAGACAACATAACCTTAACTAACGCAACATTACTAAGACAGTGCTGTAACGCGATCATTCTGCTGTGGCTCATGGGCACATTTTAAGTGTCATCAATTTAGTCTACAACTGGAGGCTGTTAAGTGCAAAAGCATTTTAGCAACTGCATCTTACGTGCAGCAATGATTGAATATTAATGGCTTTTCTTTTGTTGAGAAAAAATACGGAGAGGCAAATGAAAAGCCACAGGAAAGCTCCATGTCCTTCCTCAGGTGGTGAAGTTCGTTTTGGAGGGCAGCAGGATCGGTCTAGCAGCTGAGTATTGGTGTAGGCGGCCGGGAAACTGGCTCTCATTCTCCAGCGCTGATCTGTTCTACAATCTTAGCCAAGTTATTTCACCTTAGTTTCCCTTCTTAGTCTTATCTCTTCAAGGATGTGAATTATTTGACAGAGTAGTTATTTCACTCCATTGTTGGAGCGGGTTAGACTCTACCTGCATGACACTGAGACTGAGCAAATAGGGAAAAGCTATGAGGGATGAGGCCCTGTGTTTTGTCCCACCAAAGGTGCCCATCATAACTATTTTGGTAGTTGATGTCAAGCCCTTTAAAAAGAGCTCAAAATGTTTTGCAACTGAGTGGGAAATGTGATTACCTTACCCCGAAGCTGGGGTCAGAAAAGATGATAAAATTAACTTTCCCAACCCTATGTCCTTCCCAATACGCTCTGGGCTCTTTTACCTTGTCACGTTGTAGGCATGGGAAAGCATGTGATGATGAGGTGGTGCAAAAGTTTCCATGTGGATCTGAATACTTGTGTTGTCTATAGGTGTTATGGGCCAAGACTTGGGTAAGTGAGTATCCATGCTGCCTGAGTATCCATGTAAACAGGATGACATGATGCTAGCCTCTTCCCACGAACTCTGTATTCCCTGGAGCTGTTGTAGGCTTTTTGCAGGGCACTCCTATGGTTTGACTTTAGATAACTGAATGACTGATGTGTTGTTGAGGTGCCCGTACCTCCCTCCAGTGACTGTGTCAGGAACGGAGGCTCTGAGTTGAACCACGGCTCTCTTCACGAGGAAGTCAATTGAAATCTCTCTCTCAACATCCTCCCTAGAGGTCAGTGGTTGTACTTAGAAAACAAGGGAATGATTCCTGATGAATAACAGCCTGCAAAAGCTTTTATATTCTCTTTTTATCATTATCAAATCATGCTGAAGAGGCTGCAAGGCGAAGAAACTCTCAAGCTTCATTTTCGAGAAGCTGCTAGGATGAAGACAGGGCATTACTGAATCAATACTGAAGCTTGTATTCCAAAGAGCAAATGGGAGAGTCATTATAAGCTGCTTTACTTCTCATCTCTAATTCCCCATATTCATAACTTAAGCCCTGTCATTTGGATTTATCCTCTGTGGCCTGCAGTGACACCAGGAAAAGTCCTTCTTTTTAATTCTGTGGCAAAAAAAATAACAACGCTGCAGGGTAGGATCATATCCCCACAGAAGTTTAGGGCTTAAATGTTTCATGTTGGGCACCAGATTTTGCCATCTTCTCCCCTTCCCGTTTGTCCCCCTCCTCCCTCCTCTGCTGTTATACATCAATCATCCTCTTTCCTAGAGGCTAGGATACATACAAACAGTGTAATCCCAGAGAGAAAGGATACTGATACAGCCAATCCTGCGCATGACTATTGCTCTGTCCCGGGAGATGTCATCGCTAAGTCTAACGATAGGCTTTTGCTGATGGGATTGTTTCAGCTAGACTGGAGAAAGCAATAGGGGCAGTAATCTAAGAACCCAGCTTTGCCATCATTGGGCGATCTGTTGTATCTCCATCCGCTTCTCCTATTTTAAGTGGCTTTCTAAACTTCTCTGTCCTTTATTACTTCTCGGTTTGTCTTATCTTGGCACTTACAGCATCATAAATACAGTTTTCCTCAGCGGCAATATTTTTAATTATGACCTAGAAATGAACCTTAGACCTGACTCAGCCAACCCAACGGAACTATTCATAACACATAAAGGATTGGTGTTGAATTAACTAATGACTTTAAAATAAGGAAGCCTTCCCATATAGGCTGCTTCTTGCAGAAAATACCACAAGCTGAAATACTATTCTGCTAAGCGGTGCTCAGAAGAGATTTTTGGGTTTGTTGGGGGTGTTTTTGATTTAGAAGTCAGGAATGTGTTTAGAGGAGGCGGTGTTACCTCCAGAAAAATCCCACAACAGTATATTCAGGAGAAGCTGATGAACAATGGTTGATTTCTGGCAAATCCAGGCAGTGACAGCTTGTTCCAGCCGCACCGTCTCCCTGCTCCCGTGTTTATTGAACCGGACTTGAGATCACATGATATTCTGCTGGCAAGTTTGGGAATGAACTTTGGTGGGAACCCAGTGCTTTCTCTCATCTGCTAAGCCCTTATTAAAGCCCACTATTACTTTTTCTAACTCCCCTCTGGACTTTGAATTACACTGCAGTGAACATAGCACACGTGAGTAAGAGCTTAAGGTCTTGCTCACTTGGGTGGTCCCATTAAAAAGACCAGGTTTGCTGTCTTGGCTGCAGAGCCATTCCAAACATTGCTGCTATTTTTCTTCCCCCAGCGTTTCTCACCTGCCCTTTTTTTTTTTTTTTCTTCTTCTTTTTTTTTTCCATGCCCAATCTATTAATATGCGTTTTAACCAGTTAACTTTGGAACCAAAATATTAACTGCATAGGAGGCGGCTTTTCTGAAGGTTCATAAAATATGTATCGGAGCTGGGAATATAAAATGCTCCCATTTTGTAGCAGACAAAATGTATAAAGTGCTGAGTGAAAATTGAGAGGGACCCAACTTAAACCTTTGAAAATCGCTGCCAGTTCCAATATGCTGTATTTATTTTGACTTGGAAGGCTCAATCCGGTCCAGATGAGGTCATTCGGTTGGGAGCACACGTGTCCACGCGGAGCCGGGAGGGAGAGAAGCCTGCAGCATGCTTCGGCTCCGAGGTGTTGAGCTGCCAGGGAGCAGCGGTGGGAGCGGGGCGGGCAGCTCGTCTACGTGTTGATCCTGGCATCGGAGCGTAACGCTGGGGTGGAGGTGTTGTAATGTTTAAGTTGATTTCTTTTAAGGCAGGCGGGACAGTGTAGCTTTTGTATCCTCAGCTGTTTGCTGGGCAGGGTGAGTGGAGGCAAAGCTTGACGTGCTCTAAGAATTTGGGGACAGGAAACATATATTTAGGTAGGGGTGTCTGTAGTTACTCGTTCATATGACTTCATGCAGCCGAGAGCCTGTTATTTTGTTTGCATGGCTCTATCTTTCAGCTTGTCCTCTTTAACCCTTGCCCTCTCAGCACCTGATACCTGCTCAGCACCATTTTACTTTCTCCTTCCTCTGCTCCTGCATCTTCCCTTACTCCTCCCGTCTACAAGATTAATAGCTCGGCCATTTGTCTCTATGAAATTTCACTTTTCTCTCCTGGAGCTCCATCTCCGCCGCTCGCTGTTCCATCCCAGCAGGTGGGAAAGGCTCCTGTGGCCTCCCCAAGGAGCCCCGTCCTCCCCGCTCCCCTCTCCCCACCTCCCTGCCAGCAGCCTGTTTGCCAACACTTTGCACGAGGAAGCTGCCTCTATAAAAATAAACCGGGCTGAAATCTGAGAGACAGAAACCACGCCAGCCTCGCACTTCATTATTGGTAACGGCAACCTATTTGATTTCCATTTGCAAACAGTAGCCTGCGTATGTTCCTCGCCATGTAGCCCGTTTTTCTGCGCAAATTCAGGTTCCCCGTGCCTGGTGCTTAGTCTGCTTTGTGGTCCTCTTGTCCTGAGCCGCAGACACCCCTGCTTCACAATTAAAGCGTGGAAAAAGCCTGTTAAGTCACTGACTTAATTGCCTGGTTACTCACCGCCAACACAAGGTTGCCATCTGCAACGGGCTTGAGCCTCTTCCCCCACCTCTTCTACCTTTATAAGGTTTTGCTCCTTGCAGCTGGCTTTTATTGCTGATTTACCCGAGAGAAAGCCAGCAGACCTGTATTTCTTTTTCCTTATCCCCAATGTGCACTGCCGCACGGGCACTGCTTGGGGTCGGCTGGCCATGCAGACACCCCGCTCCTGCACCTCCAACACTGCCTGGCTGGCACGGTGTAAGCCCGGGCTGAGGATTTCCAATGAAACTTGATTCTCCAGGAGATGTCTCTGTTAAAGAAAATGTTTAAAAAAAGGAAAACAGTGAAGGGGGAGAAGTAAGATAAAACCAAGCTTTGCATCAGCAGGGTGAGCACTGCATTGCTGCCCTTGAAGCCCGTGTGAGCTGCGGGTCCATTTCTCCATCACACACAGGGATGGGCCTCTCAGCTGGGTCCTACCAAGAGGTGGCAGCCCTCAAAGCCCACGTGAGCTGTGGGTCCATTTCTCCATCGCACACAGGGATGGGCCTTTCAGCTCAGTCCTACAAGGGGTGGCAGCCCTCGAAGCCGACATGAGCTGTGGGTCCCTTTCTCCATCGCACACAGGGATGGGGCTCTCAGCTGGGTCCTACAAGAGGTGGCAGCCCTCGAAGCCCACGTGAGCTGTGGGTCCATTTCTCCATCGCACACAGGGATGGGCCTTTCAGCTCAGTCCTACAAGGGGTGGCAGCCCTCGAAGCCGACATGAGCTGTGGGTCCCTTTCTCCATCGCACACAGGGATGGGCCTCTCAGCTGGGTCCTACAAGAGGTGGCAGCGGCGAGGGGCCCCTAGGAGGGCTCGAGGAGGGGGGTTGCACCCAGGGTCCGAGGAGGAGATGCCTGTATTGACTTTCACTCGATTTACTGGAGCAATTGAGTTTGTCAGTGAAATGCGAGATGGGCTCAATCAGCTGTCACACTGAGACACTCCTGTCACTCCTGTCAATAGCGTCGAGTTTCTGATCCTTTCTCAGATTAGCTCTGTGCCAGAACATCAAATGAAAAGCTGTTTGGGGCACGGGGAGGGGAGAAACTCTAAGCAGTTACCTAGGAATCGGTTTACAGACTTCAAAGCGCTGTCAGGTTTATTCTGATGGCCTGTAGCAGTGCGCGGGGAGCAGTAATGCGTTTGGAGTGTAATGTAGACTCTCCTCTTCAGCCCCGCGTTCGCTCACGGACCGGGAGACAGGGATGGGAGAAGAATAGAGGCATCTCTGCTGGTGAACCCAAATGGCATGCAAATGGCCTGCCTCCCCTGGAAGAGCTGCTCTTTAGCTTGATGGAATAAGTTGCTTTTCTTATCTTACCTTTCATCCTGAAGGACTCTTCTACATTTCTCTCGGCACTGAAATGAAGCCTTTTTCTGGTAGAGCTGGGTCACGGGAAGGCATCGCCCCCAACAATAGGACAGGAGTGAAAAGGAGGGGGACAGGTTTGTCATGTAGAAATGATGAAGGGAGAGTGAGGGGGGTCCAGCCAGCCCATGTGAGCAGGTTTTGGCAGTGCTGAGCCTCAAATGTGCTTTTTTTTTTTTTTTTTTCCTTTTGGTATAACAAGGCAAGAGTTTTGTAGCCCGTTAAGTTCTTCCAAGACCTTTTCCTTGAAGTTTAACTGGTTGGATCTGGGACAGCCTTTATCGAGAATGTTTCCGTCATGAGGGATGCCAATATGAATGTCTCTATTTATGGGAAGAATAACCCATCAGGAGCCTTTTTTTTTTTTTTTTAAACTTCAAGGATTTGAGAAATCTCTTTTCTCTGTTCCAGCTGAAACAGCTTATGGCAAGGTGAACTCACCCATTTACACAGAAGCCAAGAGGGTAATGTTAATCCTATTAGAAAAATAATCTACCACCAAAAAATAATAATAATAGGGGTGGAGAAGGAATCCTTTTGAGGCAAATTCACAGAGTAATTCCTGTGAATTTACTCTTTTCTTCTCAGGGGTGAGATGTTAAGCATTTTGCTATCAATACATGAATTATAAAGATTACTATTTTCCTTCCACTTTCATAAAGATATTAAGCAATGGAAAAGCCATATTCTAGCATTATTGCTAAAGGGTTGTGTCCTTTAGAGAACACTCCTGGGTTTTGATGAACGCTGTCTCAAAGAGTGAGGCAGTGTCCATAGAGAGGATTACCCTGCACAGCACCAATCTAGATGGTTTTCCTTGAATGCAATTTTAAGATTTCTAATTTTTTTCTCCCGTTACCCGATTCCATTATTAGGTAGCTTTTGACCTCAACACATCAAAAGGTTCATCTCTTCCTCATTCAAGATCACCACTGTCCTTCCCGAGTAGCAGCTGCGACTACATTGCACTGCTTAATATTTAAGCAACTCCCTGTCCAAAACAAACCATACCTTCCCTCCTCCCTGATCGCTCAAAAAACCCCCAAACCCAACCCAGTTCAAAGGAATATAAGAGATCTTTAATATCAGAGGCAAGCTTCTTTGCTTCTCTTGGTGGCATGAATGCGAAAGGGCCGTGGAGAAGTATGGGAAAGACAACAGAAACCACATTTTCCTTATGGAGTATTTCAAAGCAAATGCTGGATACATACCTTTCTTTGACCTTTTCCTTAGATTAGTGGTATAGGCAGCTGCTGTGCTTGTATTACACATTCCAGCGCAGGGACTGACTCCCGAGCAAGGTAGGTGTGTGCGTGCGTGTGTGCACGCGCGTGTGTTTGTTATTCAACCTGTCAGCCAAAGGTCTTCGATGCTGGTTTTAGCTCTTTCTGTTTTTTTCCTAGTTTCCAAGGGGAGGTATGGTTGTTTGTGGGCTTTGTTTATGTTCACTGGGTGACAGGAAACCTAAGAGCTTTTAGTGAATTCAGATATACTCTAGATGCGACGTGTGAATCTCCAGCCATTTGTGTTTAAAAGCTTTCATTAAGTCTGAGAAAAGAGGAAGAAAATAAACATCTCGGTGCTTTCTAGCTGCAGAGGGATGAAAGGTTTTCAGCCTGTGGGCCCCGCCAGGACAGTATAGATGCCTACAAAGGGAGAAATTGGAGGAGAGATAAAAGAGGCTGGAGCTACAAAAAAGTAAAAATAAAAAGCTTAAAGTTCAAGTTGGATTTGGTCTTTATTTTACCGAGCCCCCGTTGAGCCGACTGGCCTTGGTAAGACCCTGATGGAACGGAGCATGCCCACCATCCACAGGATGGGCTTCGTGGGAGAGGTCACAGCTCTGACGAGGGCATATAGCAGCCTTCCAGTACCTAAAGGGGGGTACAGGAAAGATGGGGAGGGACTCTTTATCATGGAGGGCAGCGATAGGACAAGGCGTAGCAGTTTTAAACTGAAAGAGGGTAGATTTAGATTAGATATTAGGAAGAAATTCTTTACTGTGAGGGTGCTGAGGCACTGGAACAGGTTGCCCAGAGAAGCTGTGGCTGCCCCATCCCTGGAGATGTTCAAGGCCAGGTTGGACGGGGCTTTGAGCAACCTGGTCTAGTGGGAGGTGTCCCTGCCCATGGCAGGGGGGTTGGAACTAGATTGTCTTTAAGGTCCCTTCCAACCCAAACCATTCTATGATTCTATGAAGGCAGCTCTAACGACTCCAGCTAATTGTATCCAACCCAGCAGAAAGGGACGTGGCCAAGGGCTGTGCTTACCCACTCCGTGCTTGACCTCCCTCACCTGGGAATTGCCATCGCAGGCAGATGCTGCCAGCAGTACGGAGATGGGCACGTGGCTGCTCTGTGTCACCGCAGGAGGGGTTTAGTGTCACCCAGCTGAAAGCTGGCCCATACACCCAGCTCTGCCTTGTGACGTGGAGCGAGATGGTTTATCTCCCAGTCTAACGCTTCCCCTGCCTCTGCCCATCTGTGGGCTCCTTGGGGCAGGTACTTCCCTCCGATCGCGTGTTTGTGCAGTGCCTAATTGCAGATGCGAGGGTAATATAAATAATAAGGTTAAAAGTCGCTCTTCTCGAGGGGAGGTGAAAAGGGAACGGAAACGGAGCTGCTACTCAGCTTCCCAGCTTTTCCTGGAGTCAAAAAGAGAGTGCAAAGGGTATTGCAGGATATGTTGGAGTATTTAGTCTTGAATCATTTGCCATCCTGTTTTTATTCCCCTGCAGATATATTTCAAAGAAAGTGTTTAGATGGAGCTGATGACCTTGCTTATAGTTGAGGTTGGTTGTCACTTCCCATGATAAGTCCCTGATTTGCTTGTTTGGGTTGTGGCAACTCACAGTGTTTGAGCTGAAACTTCCCCTCCTGCATGCCAGACTCGCACCGAGTTCATTTCAGAGGAGAGGGATTTTCAGTGCACAGCTAAAACCATGCTGGTTTTTATCATTTGGGAAGATGATTCTTACTTTTTCATCTTTTAATCTTTTAAATGCCCAAACTATTCCAGCTATACCATTATACACCAGCCCTTAAAAGTGACAGGAAGCTCTGAGATGAAGTGCTGGGCACTACCCAGGGTGCTGCCTCCTTCTCCTCCTTGATACGAGCTTTCCCTGAGCAGCAGTGGCAGTCCAGCCATCTTTCCAGAGACAGCAATATCATGGAAAGGAACCAAATGAACAGGGAAGGCAGCGTGTGAGTTGCAATGTCAGGACATTGCAGTGTGCCCAGGTAGCCAAGAAGGCCAACGGCATTTTGGCCTGTATGAAGAATAGTGTGGCCAGCAGGAGTAGGGAAGTGATGGTGCCCCTGTACTCAGCGCTGGTGAGGCCGCAGCTTGAGTACTGTGTTTAGTTTTAGGCACCACAGGATAGGAGGGACATTGAGGTGCTGGAGCATGTCCAGAGAAGGGCAACAAAGCTGGTGAGGGATCTGGAGAACATGTCTTATGAGGAGCAGCTGAAGGAACTAGGATTGTTTAGTCTGGAGAAGAGAAGGTTGAGGGGAAACCTTATTGTTCTCTACAACTACCTGAAAGGAGGTTGTAGTGAGATGGGGGCTGATCTCTTCTCCCAAGTACCTAGTGATAGGACAAGAGGAAATGGCCTCAAGTTGCTCCAGGGGAGGTTTAGGCTGGACGTTAGGAAAAAAATTTCACTGCAAGAGTTATCAAACATTGGAACAGGCTGCCCAGGGAGGTGGTTGAGTCACCATCCCTAGATGTGTTTAAAAGTGGTGTAGATGTGGTGCTTGGAGACATGGTTTAGTGGCAGACCTGGTAGAGTAGGGTCAATGGTTGGACTGGATGATCTTAAAGGTCCTTTCCAACCTAAATGATTCTGATTCTATGACATCCATAGTGATGAAGGCTTCGCCTTCATGTGTTGTGTTGTTATAGACACAATCTCACGTCCTAGTGAAGTACTGCTAGATGTGCATTTAGGTTTTCCTTTCTTTTCCAGTGCTTTCAGGTGATGATGAAGCAGGCTTGTGGATGAGTTTTCTGGGAGAGTGAATCATCCATTGGTCTTGGAGGTTTTTTTCGTGTGTGTTTTTGTTTGTTCGTTTGTTTTTTAAACGTGTGTAGGATTACATGAAAGTTCGTAGGTTTTGTTCAGTCTGCATACCATTATTAGCAATTCATTAACAACTGATTGCCAGAGGAATAAGTCACTGGCCCCATGGACAGGTACAGCGATTCCAGAAATGATCGGTGGCTGAACAGCAGCATGTTGATATTGCCGTTACTTGGGTTTCAACGCAGGAGTGGTGCTGTCTCTGAGCCCATGTGCACACCACACGGGTGTTAGAGAAGTTACACACAGTAACTGGGAGTTAGAAGTAAATTACTATTTCTAGTTTTCAACTCCTCCAAGTCTCTTGACCTTTATTTCTTCAAGACCTGGTACAGCGGCATCTGTTGAACAAGGGCCCTTATGTTCCTTCTGTAATAATAATGAGGTTATTTGTTTCATACTCATTTTTACTTTTCCTTATCTACCCAAGATTGGGCCAAATTGTCACCTGCTTAAATCAAGTCTTTCCTGGACCACTGAAAATCATGTTTGAAATCTGTTCAAGCCTTGCTGGGTCACCCTGGAACTTGTCTCTAACTGAGTTCTCTTGTCTGATAACAGGGGTAGCGCAACTTCTTAATGTCAGAGACTGGTGCCAGGAGAAATCCATTAGCGATCATGATAATAGATTCCAGTTATTCCAATAATTCAGGCTGTATAGCTATTGAAAATAAAGTTTGCATCTATGCGTGGACGTACATACATTAGTGTACCTGTAAGATTTAAGACTAAAAGTAAATTAGTTCTTTCTCGTAAATAACGCAGCTGCTCTCAAATTGTCTAATGAGCGTTAGAATTTTCTTCCCCAATATTATATTTACTGCTGTGGAAAGGATGCTCACAGCATAGCTTAGGTAAAGATCGTGTCTCGTACTGGAGAGTCCCATTTACCACTAAGGCATCGTTCTCAGCTGTTCCCTTTTGTATAATGTACTTCTCTCTTCCTCTCCACTGCCCTTCTTCACTCCATCTCCAGCAATAGTAGCAAATTGTCCTTCTATATCAGCTGTCATTTACCCAGTAACGAAAAAGGCGGTGGAGCACAGTTTCCATTTAGTCTCCACAGACTCGGTATGCAGCAATGAAAAGCTTTCATTCTTGCCGTGCCAAAGTTCCTAACTTTGCCCATTCATTTCAGTTTGCTCGAGCATCAACATTTGAATCTTTACCTCCTGCCTACGTTATCCACTTAGCACTCAGCTGGATCCTGGAGTGGAAGGATGGCTGGTTTGCACGGGCTGAGTTTTGTTTTGGGACCTGCGTAGCCAACTCTTGTGATTTTTAAGAGTGTTATGATGTGAGGTGTGTGGTGGTTTGGTTTTTTCCCTGGTTTGTTTTTTTGGGTTTTTTTTTTTTTTTCCTTTTAAACATCTGCAGCAGCACCAATGAGTGATGAGGCTTAAATTATAAAGTCCCTGAAACTCAGAAGGCACATAAATAGGATCTAATTTGTATGACTTTAAAGCTAATTTGGTGTTTTTAAGGAGCCTGGCCCACAATCTTCAAATATTTTGACTTTAGCAGTATTAACAACTCCAATTATGACGCTGCTGATAGTGGCTTACATATAGGTACGATCTTTAATCCTAAAACGGGTATGATTCACAGCCAGATAACTATCACTTCCATGTTGGCAGCTGCAACACACTTCCCTTGGAAAAGCTGGGTCCTCTTCCTAAAACTGTGATGGGTGTATTGGCCCATCTCTCTGCTTCCTTACAACACTCCCAAGGCTAAATGTCTAAAAACTAAACTACAAATTTTTATGCTTAGTGGTTCTGATGACCCCGCCTGCTCTTTCGTGTTACATACAAATGGAGGTTTTACACCATGGGGCTGCCTTTTCCTATAAAAAGAGACAATTAGCTTTTTCATTTTTTACATTCTAAAATAGCTGTAAAAAGTGACCGCCAGGCTCTAAGACACTATTTACAGTAGGAGCGACCCCAGATTTTTCATTTTTTTCATTCATTAGCTCCAAAGGTACTTGCCTGGTTTAAAGATTGGGCTGAAATTTGAACTGAGGGAACCACAAAAGGGTCTTTCAGTTTTCCTGCTGGATTCTGAAACACTAGAAAATACTGGAGTTGCATTTTAAAGATTTTATCTTCAGCAGCAAGGCTGACAAATTATCGCTTGATGCAGGCAATGGGACTGTAGGTGCAATAAATTGAAAATTTGCGAGAATCCCATTACGTTTGTGAGAATTAGCAGTAATGCGTATTATTTCTAAAAAAAATGTCTGCCTTTTGAGCATGTACCTGCTCTGCCAAACGATGGAGCGCCCTCAAGCCAGGTGCTGACAAGACTTTCCTGATCTCCCTTTGACCCCCGTTGGCAGGAGGTGAGCTGGCAAGAGGAATTAGCAGGGACAGGGAGGAGAAGATGGTTTGTTTGTTTCTTCTTGCTTGGCAAATGCGTGTGGCTGTCAGGGCCGAGGTGTTTTTGTGACACTTGAGCTGCCTCTCCGGCACCGCTCCTTGCGAGCTACATACTCATCTTTTATCGGGAGGATGCTGGCATGGTGAGAGACAGACCCTTCATAGAAAGTCAGCTGAGCATTTCTGCGCAAACATTCGGAGGACTCGACTCTTTTTTTCCCCCTCTCTGAAGAACCCTTTGCCCATATTTTCCTTTTTTTTTTTTTTTTTCCTTCTTTTTTTCCTCTCCTTTCTGAAGGCTGAGAAATGCCTTAGGAATGCACTTGCTCGCTCTCCTTTCACAGGCCGGCTCTCCCGGTGATGTATTAATTAGCTGGAGCACTGCACACTAACGAGCAACTGCAGGCTGATCTCGTTAAACATTAATGCTTAACTAGAAAAGCAAGAGCTGTTAAAGATACACCACTCAATGTCATCCGTGTCCGAATGTAAAAGAAGTCAGCGGCTGAGCTACTGGCGTTCGTGTTTCCAGCGGGAGTGAGACGGGCTGAGTAGCTCAGATCCCTTTTCCAGGGGTGGCTGGGAATACCTCAACCACAGATGGGTTTCCATCCTCCTCCGATTGCCTTTAGCATCGATCCCAGCCTTTTCCCAGGGAGCAGCCCTCTCTCAAGGAGATAAAAGAGCAAGTCCTTGTGCCCACACTGCTTTTTCAGCCTTTTTCATACCTCGTTTTTAGTGGTTAAGTCCAAAACCCAGCACAGGTCTGCTCCTTATCCTCTCTCTAACCACGAGCAAATGGTTATAGCCGATGTTTTCAAACATGAAAGTTTCAAGTTGTGTAGTTACACCCCAATGGAGTCATCCAAATTAGTGGTTGTCTTGATTATTATTGACTTTGCTGGATATTTCAGGCAACCCCATTTGAAAATATTGACCTTATCACCACTTTGCTGCAGTTTACCCTTGGAGGAACTTCTTAGGACAGCTCTTTATGTCGTGAGGCTTGACTGATACTAGGAAAAATATCTTGACTACCTCACGAGAAAGTTTCAGAGTGTTTGTATGGCCATTGAACAGCTGGAAATGCTGCTGCTGAAAGTGGATCGAGGAAGAGCCTCCTGCCCGAGAAGACCCTCTCCTACTCTTCTTCAGCCATGTGCCGTTACAGCCTGGCTTTGCATGAGCAGTTGCTGGCAGCATGTCTGCCCTTTCATTTGCATGGGCAACGATGGGATTTCGTATGCACTGTCTTAATAACTGTCTACATGCAAATCAAGCACAGGGGTTTGCATGAGTTTTTACGCTCGGCTTTCCGAAGAGTTACCCAGCATAGCCAGCATATAGGGTACACTTCAGGATCTAGAGTAGACATAGCAGCCTTCTAACTTACTTTCTGCCTCCACCTTCTCTCCACCACAATAACAAAGACAGCAGCCAGTACTTTTCCTTACCCTCCAACTGTTTGCATTATGCAATTTGATTGCAATTGATAATTCATTAATCATTTCCTATCATGGTTAATATTTACCCAGCTTGCTACTGTGCAGCAGGGGTGATGGGAGGGGCAGGAGCAGGGAGGTGGAAGATACAGTCAGGAAAGCACAAAATGTATGGGAACACCATGTCTTCAGAAACAATCTCTATTTTTTTCCTTTTTTTTTTTTCTTTTTTTTTTTTTTAAGACGGATGTTTCCATGGTGCTGCCACCAGCAGGTTCTGTAGGGCTTGTCTTGATTTTCTTAAGCCAAAAGCTCTTTGGTTGTCATCGTGGCAGCCTCAGCTCTACAGAAAAGGTTTTCTCTGGACCTCCAAGCATTGCCTTTCGCTGCTTGAGGAAGTGAAAGCGAAAGGGTTACTGCTGCCCTGTTGGGATTTTGTTGTTCTTGTTGGGGATTTTATTTGGTCCCCTAGCGTGATGCTTCCTCACACCGTGCTTAAAAGCCACCGTGCTTGATTTCCCCTCTAATGACGTTAAGACTGGAACTGGAGCTGCCTCTGCTGCCTGGTCCTCCTCCTGCCCGTGTCTTCAGACGTTATGTCACAGCTCCCAGGGTTGCTCGCTGACTCCAGCCGGCCTCCCCAGGGGACGGAAACCAGGTTCCCTTCCCTGTGGCAGCAGCAGTGCCCACATTTAAGAAGCTGCAGTGCTGAGCCGTGACTGCATTAGTTCTGCTACATTAGAACAGAAGCAAAGAGCTTAATTTAATTCGCTGGCCTGTATACCGACACCTGAGGGCCACTAATTCACTGTCACGTATTCTCAGTGAAACCAAGCTCTTTAGCGTTCAGATTTTTTTTTTTTTTTTTTTTTTTTGCAAGAGCAGAGCCTTGCAAGGCAAATGCTCGTTTTCTAGGACTGGAGAAAAATATCTCCTTGCAAGGATCACGGTAGGTCAGGATGACTCACTTTTGCCAGCGTCCACAAGGGATGGAAGATCAGTTGTCTCTTTTTGTTTTGTTTTGTTTTGTTTTTTTCCCTTTGAAATATATAAATTGATCTCCGTTCTTTCATTTTATGATTAGCACCATCAATAAAAAGAAGTTGATTCACAGTGACATATGATTGGCCGTAAAACATTTATTCACCACAGGCTGTATTTGGACATCATTCAAGGGCTTTGAGCCTATCAGATACTTCAACCCACTCTGTCTTCGCAAGTGATAGGATCAAGTCCTGTAGCAGCATTTGCTATGCCGTAACTTCCAAGAATCAAACCTTGCCTATGTTGTTTGTGCATGAAGACCCATTAGGCTAAATTAATCCCTAGGGTAAACGTACAGACTTCAACAGAATGTTATCAGGGATAAATTAGGCCTATTGATTTTTAATGAGGCTCTTACCTGAATAAAGAAAATAGAGTTTCTCTTCTGTTTGGATCTATTGTTCTTTTACTTGCAAGAGTCACCGTCAGCATCTGCTTTGACCCTGAATTTTTAAACCTGGAAATTTTGCGTTTCTAAAAGGATTAGAAAATATACTCTTTTTTTCTCCCCGCAACTTTAGGCGGTGCCATTACACAGTGGGATATGTTTCCCCACAATTGATACATCTCCAAATGTCCTTTTTGGAAAAACAAGTGAATAGACTGTCAGAAAAATTATAGGCTTCCCATATTTTAAGGCTGATCTCCTCCTCCAGAGAGCATCGTCGTCACAAGGGGATTTCTCCCTGCCAATAAATTTAGAGAAATCATTTTGAGAAGTACAGACTGATTTGGTTTTTTGAGCTGATCCGGCTGAGATAATCCATGCCTTGCTGTTTCATGCCAAGGATTTTTAGCATCACCCCATCCGCCAAGCCCTCAGGTGAGTAATTTGACGTTACTCCACATCCCCAGGAGACATGTCCATGGACCAGCTGGTTAGTGGCACGGCTTTTGAGAAAAGGGGTATGTGATGAATCTTGTGCTGTTCTCTGGGTGGGTGGGACATAGCTCCCAGGAATGGAGAGGCACAGCCAGGTATCCGTCACCACAGGTGGCTTCTCTCCATGGTCACAGTGCCTCTGATGACCATGGGAGCAGAGGGAAAGGCAAGCCTTTGGAAAGAAGCCTCTATGCCCAGAAGTTTGAAAAGAAATCAGGGACCTCAGGTTGTACCCAGGTTTCACCGGACAGTCAGTGTGTTGCTTGGGCAATATTCTTGAAATGTTTTTAGCTCCTTCCTCTTATTCCTTCCTGACCCACCTGGGGCTTCTCTGGTGCCTCCCATCCTGGGTGCAAGTCTCAAACAAGTCTCAAGCAGCAATGCTTTCGAGCTCTTGGTTTCCATGTCTTTGTAAAGAGCAACCATCACCTTTAGGAGTTGAATTTGAGAGCTTTTGGTTTTACCTGTGATGTTCAGGTAGTGGTTGGCTTTAGCTTGACTTCCGGAGGGTGCTGCTCCCCCATCAGCTGCCCCAGATGAGGTCTGTGTCTGCAGACATGGGACTATTTCTCTGGTTCATCAGTGGCGTTCAAAACCGAGTGTGACCTGTGGTGTCACAGCACGGCGGTGTCATGCATGGCTGCAGGGGTTCCACGTGAGTATCTGGGTGCCCTTTTGGGTGTCACTTCACAGTATGTCCTAGCATGAGCAGAGATGTTTGTGTTCTGGGCTGCATGGTTAAGGAAACTTTGCCTTTAAACCCCTGTTCTCTCTGAATGCACCAAATCCTGGTTAATTTGCATCCTCTGTAGTGTTTGATTTCAATTTTTATATTTAGAAATTACAACGCAACCTTTCATTCCTTAAAAACCATTAGATAGCGATCGGTTGGGAATAGACTTTACTTAATAACTGGCTGGCTTGGCTTTAACCACTGATCTAAATGGCAACGTGTCTGCAGACTCCTGAGTCATCATTTTGTGTTTCCAAATGTTCCTTGCTAGTGGAAGAAATATTTATATTTACTAAGAAATGCCAACAGAGGTTCTCTGTGCCCTTCTGGCACACGTGGTGGAGGTCAAGGGACTGAACATAAGCAATATTAACTTCAGGTATAAACCTGTCGTACTTCTTGAAGCATGTTTCTTTTACAGGACTTTATTTATCTGTTAGATTTAATGTATTTTGAGCATTTTCACTATGTATATCATCATGTGGAGGGAGGGATGGATGTATCTCTTGCAGAAGATAGTTGTATGGGATTTCTTCCCCCTCCCCATTCATGGTTTCAGGTCTGTGCCTCTAACTTTTCTTTAGCTTGGTAATCTCTTTAATTCCTGCACTTCCCTGGGCTGTGGTAGGGAACTACAATTCTCTAGCACTCTGCATTGCAATGCCTTCCGTAGCATTTCATAGCAGAATTGAAAGGAAACCCAAAATGTTTAAATTGGAATTCTACTTTGGAAAAACAATCATTTAGGAAAAATCATACAGGGCCCGGCACAAGCCCTTATTTAAATAATACAAAATGCCAGATGTAAACTTCTTACAGGCTCAAGTATGGGATTTGCAATGTGATTCTTCCTTTTTATATGCACATCTTCCTTCCCAGAAAACACTACAAAACCCTCCACAGAACCTGTCATCGGCAGCAGAGATAAGGAATTCTCCGATGCAGAAACATACCCTAAAAAGGGAAAGGCCAGTATTGACTTGCAGCGAAGCTTAAGCCCTTTAAACTCATCCCTGGACAAGAAGAATCAATGTCTCCTAAAAAAATTGCTGCTGCTGTTATATAGCAGACCTTTAAACTATGCTAACAGTCGTATATTTTCTATTCAAAACTGTGCCGCTGTGTATATAAACACGGGAAGGTTTTGTAGCTGTATATGTCCAGATTTTTGACATGCGTAGGTGGAGCCGGCATAGGAAAGCCTATTCGGGAGTTGGGAGCAGCTGCCCTAATGGAATACTATTGACTTTAGTTACATCAGGGGCTAAATATAGATTGGGCAGCAACGTACACAGGGCTGTGTCTGACAGCCAGGACAGAATGTGCTGCTCGACAGACAGACAGATGGACGTTGTTCCTGCGCAGATGCTCCTTTTAGGTCTCCCGGGCTCTTTCGCCCGGTGCTGTTACTCCCATGGGAATCCTGCCGCCGGCTTCCCGGGGCTGCGGATCCGGTCCCTGCAGATCTGGTCCCAAGGGGAGATGTGGGGCTGCTCTGGACACAGGTCTTCTGCCAGCCCCTGTTGGCACAGCTCCCCGTTGTCAGTGGTGGAGTGTTGATTTATACCCCGTGAAGGGCTGATCCCAGGAGTTTATAGTCAAAGCTGCAAGGAATATTTGTGCTTTAGATATGTTCCCCCAGCCCTCTTCTATGGCCATCCCCCACCCTTCTTCTTCCCTCACTCCTTCCCAGTTACACTTTCTTAGGTACCCCCCCAGAGTTGTCCTTTTGAAGGCCAAATCTGCATTTCCAGCAGCATTCCTCAAAAGCCATTTCCCAGCCTGGACCAAAAAAAGGTGGTCCACATGTGCCACGTCTGTATGCTCAATAGGAGGTTCTGTCCCTCTGCTCACCGTCATGGAGAAGGAACATTCACCTCTGAGACTTTATCTTGATCCTTTGGGGCTGTAAAGGCGAGAAGGGAGCCTGTTCTTTCTCTTGCTGTGAATGATGATGAAGCCTTCCACGGTAATTGGATTTGAATCTTTTATTTTTGCCCCCCCTTCCAAGCCTTGACTGCTATTTTTAAGCCGGGGGAGTACCAGTGTTGAAAGGGATGCGCTCATCCTGACAGGCTCTATGGAGGAGCATCGCAGGGTTACAACGCATCTCGGTACAGAGGCGTTAAGGAACTCTGAAGACTTGGCAAGCCACGGGGATGCCGAAGGCAATGCCCAAGGTGCCCAGAAGTTCAGACAGCCTTTTTTATTTTCCTTCCTGGGAAGGAAAGCCCAAGGCTCTTGTATCATAGGAAGTGACAGTTTTGAAGTGAAGCAGGCTTGATAGTCCAAATGCGCCAGATTTGTGATTCTTTGGGAGAAAGGAGTGCGCGCATCCCCTTGTCGCTGTGTGCTCCTGCGGATTTAAATCTAGCTAACGTGCACAGACAGGACCTGTGGGGTGTCCCAAATGATTTAGGGATGCACAAGGCCAGACTTCTTCCCATTCTCTACGCTAACTTGCTCTAGAGCACAAATTACAGAGAAGCACACATAGGTGATACATATGGAGTCATACATACAGCTGTTAACACGAAGCAGTATTTTTTATGAAGAACCATTTAAAGACTTTGGGGTCATAATGAACCCTCCAGTAACGCAAGGCAGGGAATGATCCCAGTTCTAGGACTCTGTTTACTTTCTCCTTTATAATCTGTAAAAGATCTAGAATATCGTAGCTTTGCTTTCTCTCTTATCTCTAGTCCTTCCACGTTCACTGAGCGTACACACAATCAAGCAAACCCTGGCTATGTGGGAAAGGACTGCACACGTTATTCCATTTGATAAATTCTTGTTTAGCCCGTTTACAATGCGCTGGGCATTACAGCTTGTACGTTGTTGATACCTGCTTCTCTTTGCTTACAGAGAAAAAAGTGCCCATTCCCTCCCCATTCACTCTATGTACAATAATTTTTTGGTTTAGGGTATGAGGAGCAAAGCAGAGTGGGTACATTGGACTCTTAGATTTATAGTCCAGGAGATAGGTCACAACCCTTAGCCACTCTAAAAATGATCTATACTTCAGGGGCCTGGAGGACAAACCTGGAATATATATCCTAGTATGTCTGGAGCCACCCTGGGCTGTGAGTGTGGTGCTGGCATGAGCCGGTCTTTAAGCAACGGCATCGCACCGTGGCGTAGGGAGCACATGAACGGGAGGGACATCGTCTCTTGGAAGCTGTTATTGTGCCGACAGTGGGGATCGATGGTCCCAAGTCCCAGTGGCACTGCTGATCCCATTGGGAACACCTCTCCTCTCTATAATGAGTTTTACAAGGGTAGGGAGACACGTTTGATTCTGCGTGAGGCTCCTCCAGCAGCGTCACTATCAGTTAATGTGATTTCAGCGCCGCGGAGCGGGACTAGGAGCTTCATCCGTGCGAGACGCTGTGTGCCGTCCTCCGCCGTGGCCTCAGCAGAGCGTTGCTGCCAGCTCCACCGCGAAGGCTGGACCCCCAGCTGAGCCTCACGAGTGAAGCTGCTTCACTCCTTAACCCATTTTTTGCGTATCTGCGCACTCAGCTGCAGCGAAGCGCGCTTTGAACCGCCGAAAGTGGAGTTGGAGCCGTTCGGTTCAGAGGCAAAAATCCACCCTTCCTCCTTCTCCCAAGTGCTGAAGTCAGACTTGGGGAAGCCCTGCTGTGACTCAGTAGTCAGACTGCCAGGAGTGAGAGAGCCTTGTGCCATGCCGGGGAGGTCCCCGCGAGTCCTGCGGTCCATGAGCAAGTCCTCTGAGGCTGGAAAGCACCCACCGTGTTGAGCACAGGGTATCCAGCAGCTTCAGCTCCTGCTGAAATCATTTGGCCCCTTGCAAGCACCGAGCTCCATCAGGACCGACCCTTGCGTGCCCCAGCCCAGTATATTGTAGGAGCACCCAGATAAAGTCAGGATTGGAATTTTTTTATTTTTTTTTCCTTCCTGGAAGCAAGGAAAACACTAGTTAGACATGGAACTGGAGAAAACCAGAGATGAAAAGTTTGGATTTGTTACTAGATACAGAGCGATTTTTCGCTTGCTCTTGTCAGGTGTCCTGAGACGTGAGAAAGTATTACAAAGAGTCTTTTCCTTGCAGAAGTTGTGCTTATCTTGTGATCTGTATTTCTTTCCCCATCTCTCTTATGTTGCTCTTATCATCCTGTTATCAAAGGCTTCAAAAGAGACCAGCAGAGCTCGGCTCTCGTATCCCCTTGAAATTCAGCGAAAGGGTTACGTTTGGGTTTCTAGGAATGCCAGAGAGGGTTTAAGGCAGAAATAAACCACTAAGGGTTTCTTTTTTCTGGTCTTCTAAGGTTTTTTTTCTGTATACGTGGAGTGAGGTTTTCAGAAGGGCTCAGTATTGTCTGTCGCTGTTGATGGATGCGATGAAGCTCCCGTGTTCCCTGGCAGTGGGAGAGGGCGAATGCGGGACACTTCTGAATACCCAGCTCTCGTCTTTCTCTTTCAAAACCTAACCCTTGGGCAAGATTATCTAATAGAGACTTCTTAACTTGCCTCAACACCCCTCACCACAACAATGACTGTATATAAACCTCATAGTTACACCCTCCACTGTGCCCGACAACACACACGCGCTCTTTTTTTTTTTTTCTTTTCCCATATCTGTGCACGCCGGCTCCCTCAGCTTCAGGCCATGTGCCCTCTTGGAAAGAAAAATAGAGGGAGGATTTGGCTACAGACCTTACGCTGGAAGAAGAGGAACAAGAAAGCGGCTTGAAGAGGGACCCATGGGCGCTACTGGTGTCACAGGGATGCTCTTGTGGTTTAGTGTTGTCCATTCTCTGCCGCCTCATCCTCTCTTTGTCTTCCCTTCCCACTAATCCCCTCCTCGGATGACCCCGTTGTTAAACTACGTGGAACGGGACCAAGGTATCGGGGAATAACGTAATATCTACAGCTGCCACAGCGTTCATCCGACTTATAGGCTGCATCTCAGCCCTACCTTGTGCCTGCTTTAGGTATTCAGTGCACACACTTTCTGAGATGCCCTGCAAGTTTTTATCGCCCTTTACTCAAAAGGTCGTTTTATTGACTTTAGGCACCTGTGTCATAAGCAAAGCATTTGTAAAAATTAAGATATGATCTTATTGCTGTGTTGTGGGTTGCTCTGCTTTGCTTTGCAGATTATATGCTGAAAATCATTCCCTGACAGTCGCGAGACCAGTGCAGCTCGCAAGGGCTTTCCCAGTCTTAAGGACTGGGCATACTGCTGGAACACAACTAAAGCTGGAATGAATTGAAGTGTGCCCGTTGTATGGAAATATCTGTGGCCTGTGGACTGATGCAATACTAATTTTGAGATGTTCCAGATGCCCCTTAATGGTTAGAGCACCCTTAATGCTCTGCAGCTGCTGCATTTTGGAATAGCTCTTGTTGCTGAATTCCTTCATGAATAAAAGCAAGGGTTCTTATCTGATGTACAGGGAGAAACCAAATATTGCAAGTGAAAGTATGAACATGAAGGGACTGTGAATCACCATCCACTTTTACTTAATGTTTTATCATTATTTTTCCTTTCATACGTGCCCAGTTACTATCTTACTAAAGCAATCCATGCTCACGTTCCTCCAACGCTCAGAATTAAATAAACCCGGCAGACCCCCATCCCACCAAAGCCCCACTTCTCAATGTGTGGGCAGCCTTTGTGTCCATTTGCCATCATTTCCACTTTCCCTCACGTTTGGCTCGCGCCAGAGAAAAGGTCTGGTGCCAGGATTTCTGCTGGCTGAAACAAGGGTGAAGTTCTGGCCTGATTAAAATCAATGGCAAAGCTCCCAGCGACGAGTAGGAGAGCAGGCTGCGATTTGGAGTGCTTGGAGGATATACACAAAGCAATCATACATAGCAATATAATTGCGGCCATTCGACGGATGCTAAAGTTAGAGATCAACAAGCTAGCGGCTATAAATAGCAGCGATTTCTGCTGATTCCTAGTTCTGTTATTTTAACCGCTATTGAAAATCAATTCCTTTCCTGCCTTTCAGAATAGGTAAAAGCACATCGCCTGCCTTCCCGTGGTAAAACTTGAGCATTTTGTTGTCTTAGACTAAATGTTACCCTCCTCACCATGCTGTTGTGGTGGCTGTGCTTGGTATTTTCCACACGTACGTGTAAAACCTGTTAACATGTTAATGGATTTGTTTGCTTGTCAAGGAAAATTTTGCCCCCTGCAATGACAGCTCCGAACTCACGCTGCAAAAGGGCAGGGCAAGCAGCCGCTCAATGGACAAGCACAACACGCTTCTCCTGGCAATAAAGGCTTCAGCCTCGAGTCGGGTGCCTTGCCACTCTGATCCGCGGCGCCGGTTTAATCATGTTAATGCGCTGCCTAATTATGGTAAACACCGCATATTATTCAAATTAAAAATGTATATTGCCATTCACGTAGTCAGCCTGTAGACGTTTTTACGCATTAGTGTTTTCTAAGCTGCATGCCCTCTGGTAGGCACCGGAGGCTGCGTATCACCCCATTAGCTAAAAAGGGAGGTGGATGATCATATATAGTGGCTGCCCGACTTGGAAAGTGTTTTAGTTGGCATGTTGTTGGGAGGCAAATGGTTTCTCTGAAGCAAAGTTGTCCCTGCAAAATCAGCCCTGCTGTCTTCCTCATTCATAGAATCATAGAATGGTTTAGGTTGGAAGGGACCTTAAAGATCATCTAATTCCAGTCCCCCTGCCGTGGGCAGGGACACCTCCTACTAGGCCAGATTGCTCAAAGCCTCATCCAACGTAGTCTTGAACACCTCCAGGGATGAGGCAGCCACAGCTTCTCTGGGCAACCTGGGCCAGTGCCTCACCACTCTCATAGTAAAGAATTTCTTCCTGAGATCTAATGTAAATCTCCTCCCTTCTAGTTTGAAGCCATTACCCCTCATCCTATCACTACATGCCCTTGTAAAATGTCCCTCTCCAGCTTTCTTGTAGGCCCCTTTCAGATACTGGAAAGCTGCTATAGGGCAATCACGACTGGCATGGTCTTGGTTGTGTGAGTTTGTGGGTCACACCCACCTTAGAAAAGGGAGATTTCCAGAGTCAACAGCTGAGCAGGGAGCTACAGGTTTGATGATTCAGGCTCTGATCCTCCACTTCAAGGTGTTCACCAGTTCTTGCTTTCCCAAAAGTTGACCTCGCTTGGGGGCATCTCCAATGGTAGGTGTCCAACCCTTAGGTGGGTTTCATCAGAAGCAAGAGGCTGCCACCGTAGCAGAAAGCAATCCCAGTCCTAGTTACTGTGCTGGTGGACCTGCAATTATATATCAAGGGTGCCTAATTAGACACAGAAGTTTCTGAGATGGGACCAAGCTGGAAAGCATTTCCCTAAATGGAGGTCTGTGGTTCCTCTTTGTGTGGCATTGTTGGGATTGTTGGGATCATATCCTGATATGCTGGATCCAATGACAGCATCAATAAACTAACTTGTGATTTTGTGATCTTGTCAATGATAAGAAAGGAAATGAACATGATATATTATAATAATAATAATAATAATAATACTGTCATATTGCCTCTCTATGCTATCAGATATCCAGTGTGGCTTCTCTTGTAGGAGTAGGATCGTGTTCAAACTATTCCATATGACTATATACAGTAAAAAGATTTTCAGTGCATGCCACATTTTTATACCACAGTTGTGGGTTACGGAGGAAGCTACTGGGCGGAGTGAAAACATAAGAGTGCTTTACAGAACTGCTTAACAAGTGGACAATCCAGAAAAGGCTGGACAATGCAATGTATATCGATAAACAGATGGATTTTACTGGCAGACGGGGGTTTTTTTGTTCAGAAGTGGGAATCGTGCATGCACTTGGCTCCACAGTTATGTAATTGGGCCCATAAAATTCTATCTTTTTTGTTGTATTAGGCATTTATAGTTTCCTTTGAGGAGGTTTCTTTATTCTTTTTTTTTCCTCTGGAATGCAAGAGTAGATGCTTAGACTTGTATACGTAGTGTGCTCTATTCTTCTGATTGCCTCCCCGTGCTTCATTCACTACGGTTCAAGCTGGAAAATTACAGTGCAAAGGACTTCTGCGCCTTGGGATTTAATTCTTTTTGGGAACAGAAAGAGTTCCTTGAGACAAATTGTATTATGTTTCAACTGTCCCAGGTCGTGTGTTTGTTTGTTTTTCCCTGTTTGATTTGTTTCAGTTTCTGGGAATGGTTCCCAGTCACCATCGCCTTGTAGAGCTGGACTAGATAGGAGGAGCTGGAGAAAGAAGGATTTTCAGATGTACTAATGAATTCTGAATTTTAACTCAGCAATTATCCTCTACTGGTTTCAAAATGGCTTGGAACTGAGCATTTTGTAGAGGTGAATGTGAGGAAATGACTATTCTTGAGTTCATGTGTTGAGGGAACACAGCTAGTAGTCCTATGTAGGTGGTGATGCCTCGACTGGCTTCTATAAAAAGAGCTCCACCAAAAACCTCTCTGGATGGTTTTACGTGATCATTTGTCATAGATAATCAGAGTCAGAGCAGATAGCTCACAAGTAGCCGGTTGGCTGCTGTATTTATATCCTGCTTGAATTTTAAAGATACCAAATGGGTTGATAAATCGATCATTTGACCAAACTTTACAAATCTGTTTCAATAGCTTTGACCGCATGTGGTGGAAGTCAAATTTAGGATTGATGGTGGAGAAGAAATTTAGGATTAAATGTCACCAGAAAAGTGCTGGGTAATGTTGCGATCTTCAGACAAGAAGAAGAATAAAGTTGCTGCCAAAGCAAATAAATTAAGGAGCTGTGATAAAATAATTTCATGCTGAATACAGCCTTTGTGCAGAGCAGAGAGAAGGAAGTTGCTGGAGCTGTATATTGAGCGCTTTGCAGGGCGTGTGAGATACAGCATCATAACGGATGTGTCGTAAAGGGAAAGCAAGGGCACCCGTCCATCTGCGCCGGCCCTGGGCTGTACGGGGCTGTTCCCTTTGCCGTATTTCCCCAGGGAAGGGGAAAAGGGAAAGCAATGCTGCCACGTGGTTCATGCACCTTCTTGCTGACCTGCTCCCTATCGTTGCATCGAGACCTTCAGCACTTTGGAAAAAGCAGGAGTTCAGAGATATTATTTAGCCTGCCCTTTTTTGCTCCCCGTCTTGACAAGTGGCAACAAGCCAATCACCTAAAAGGAGTCCGGGAAGGATTCCAGCAAGCTGCCCCTCTCCACCACCAGGGCCTTTGGGAGCCTCCGTCTCCCAAGCCCCCTTCCCCATCCCTCCCATGGTCAAATAGGTGCTGTGTGGCTGGGGTGCTGCTCAAGGGACTGCGCTGGGCTTTGTTCTGTCTGGGGACCTCTGGCCATTGATCAGAGCAGACAATAATGGGTGCCCTGTGCTCCAGGGAGGAGCAGCTGCTTTTTTCTCCAAAGGCCCTGGCTGTGGTCGGGGAGGACAGGCTGTAAATTTAACCCATCTTTTGCAGCCAGAGGCTGGATGCTTAGTCACACTTGAGCGCCTGGTAGAGTGCCGAGGCCCCGTTTGATAATGTAATACTTATTACAATAGATATGGCTAAGAAGTATTCATTACTGTGTAAACAGGGCTTGCAGGAGGCAGATCTCCCCTTTTCTCCCACCTCCACCCCAAAGTTTGGGGTCTGCTGGCTTAATCCAGCGACCAGGGGACCAAGGACACCGGTGCAGCAGGAGGCACCTGAACACCAGCAAAAAGCAAACCAAATGACACGTGCCGTTGGTTTCCATCACATTCCCAAAAAGCTGAGGTGGCTCAGGGGCACTTGCTGGACTCCCATCCCTGAGCTGACATCCTACGGCCATGGTTCCTCCACCTCCAATGAGGAAGGACTGGTGGGGTCACTCACTGGGGACCTCAGGTGGGTCCCAGTGGTGGAGACTTTAGAAGGCTGCACCCACCTGCAGGCTACCTCCGCTTGAGGATTTTATAATAATATTTAAAAAACAAGTCTCAAGTCACAAGTGGGATGGTCCAAACACAGAGCACAGGGAATGCAGGTGAGACCACAAGTCCTGCTTTGGCCCTAACCCAGAGCCAAATGATGCTTCCAACCCCCTCACTCCAATCATAAGTATGGTGTTGGATTAAAAAAAAAAAAAAAAAAGAAATGTGAGCTTTGTGGTGTGAAAACCCTTTTGTAGCATCCTGCAGTGCCTGAGCAAGGGGAGAAGGACCTTGGAGATAGGAAGCAGGGAGGGTTGTCAGTGTAACCTTGCTCTGGTCAGGTTTCTGGAGGACCCATAGGTCCCCCACTGCCTTAGGGTCCTTGGCAGAGGAGACTTCCTCTATGCACAGGTTTTTCTTATTTCATCTTTTTAGGGGTGTATGTGATTTGGTTTGGTTTCTAGAGTTGGTGTCCTCACTGTTTCTTGATTATTTTGTCTATTTAACCAGGCTGATTGGTACTACAGCCTCCAAGAGTTTCTTCAACACGCTTCCTAAGCAAATCGTTTCCCTTGCCCTGGTTATTGCTGCCAGGTCGTGCAGGAGAAAAGAAAGAAAATCAGGAAATAAATCACTAGTATGGGGGGAGAGGAAGGGTGAAAAAAAAGGGAAATTCAGCGCAGAGAAATGGGGAGAAAACCAGTGACCAAAGAGCAGCCAGGCATGTGGGACAAGGACAAACAGTTCTGGCAAAGATGATGGGCTTGGAGAAGGGGTGAGGGAGAGCCCGTGGTCCGCTTTACATCCCAAAGCATCATTTGCGTCCATCCCTGCCTGCATCCCTGTGATCCTGCAGCTGCATCCACAAAGCACCCTGCCAGCACCCGGCAAAGACTGGGGGGCTCTGTGGGGACCCTAGGGCAAGAGCTGGAGAGGGATAAGCGCCCCATTCCCCTCTCCTCTGACCCACTCACCCCATCTGAGGCTTTGCTCTCGGCGCGAGCAAAACCTCTCGGTCTGGGCAAGCCCCTCCAGACGATGCCTCAGTCTCTGGGAATAATAGATGGTGTTTTTACAACCTCTTGGAGGCCTGTTCCTGGGTAGATGGTGAAAGGCAATACCTCAGGACCACTGGGTTACAGGAGGTTGTAAAATTGCTCCTCCCCATATATATATTTTTGACAATGCTTTCACTGAGGAGTGTTTCCTCTTTTTTTTTTTTTTTTTTTTACTTTTATTGCTGTGGCAATCAGTCTGTCCTTTTTTTTTTTTTCCCCTTCTTCCCCCCTCCTTTCCTCCCCTTTTCACTTTGACCTATCAAACTGTAAGTCTTATTTTGAGCTGACGGGGAGGCGTTAAATGAGTGGCTGGGCCACCAATTTAAGGGAATTGATGATCTTTGGGGCTTACACTCTCACGGGTCAAATGATAATGTTGCCCTTCAGGTTAAATTCATACGTTATAGACGGAAAACCAGGAGCCTTCGCTGAACTCAGGGCCAGTGGGACGCAAACAACTTTGGTCATAAAACAATCATTTAAAAGCTGGTTTTGAAGAGGACAATGCAGGGATGCATAGTCTGTCATTTGTCTCTTTTTGACACATTTTTTCCCCTCTAAATTTCCATGCTGTCCTTCAGGCAGCCATTTTCTGTTTGTCTTGTGTAAACTTTTAAGCAAAAATCACGGTCCTAAAGTAGATCTAAATAAAGATAGATATAGAGATAGATATGGATATGGAAATAAAGATAGAGATAGACATGGATAGAGAGACAGAGATAGATATAGAGATAAATAGGTATATGTATAGTTATAGATAGATACAGATATGATTATAGATATAGAAACATATACAAATAGAGAAATAGCTATAGATACTTGTATCCATTTTAGTGTGTCCCATACTATGGATACAAACAGAAGCCAAAGGTATGAGGTTCGTGGGCCTTGGAGCTGATTTATTGACTGATGAAGCCATGCTACTAATTATTAATAAGATTTTCTGCCTTCCATGTTTATTATAGTCTCTTTCTGCCCCATCATGTTCTCCTTATGTAAACCCTTCCAACCCGCCGCTATCTTGTCTTTTCTTTGCTTCATAGCTCTGCTGCCGCATACCAAAGGCGAGTTACATTTTGTTCAAACCCAAGTATCTCAAGTTATTCAATAAATGGGAAGAAATTACTCCCCGTTTTTTTTTTTTTTTTTAATTCTGTATTGCATTCTCTGTGGAATCATAAACAAATCATTGCTAATGGGCATTTATTCCCCCCTGCACCCATGACAAATGAGATTGATATTATGGGTCCTTAGCTGCTGGTGGTTACAAAATGGTTTAAAACCTACTGGGTCCATTCAGAACAAAGCCTGCAGTTGTTTTTATGGGCATAGATGTTAATAAATCCATCCTATTTTTTTTTTTTCTTTCCTGGGGAAGATTCCAATGATTCCACAGGTTAAAAAGACATTAGAAACTTTGGCTCACAGATGCAAAGAGGAATTGTCTGTAGGATGAATATGAGAAGAGGAAGGAGAACTGACTCCAGTGTGTTTACAGTCACTTCTCCACCTTCATCTACCAGTGACTCAGAGGAACACTTACATATACACCATTTATAGAGTGTCGTACCCAACTTCACTCTTGGGAGACAGAAGCAAGAACGCTGTATCCTTACAGAACATCACCTACATCAATTACAAGAGTGATATCCCTTAGCTCAGGCACAATCAGATGCTAATGCAGCCACACATTGCTTTCAAAACCCTACTGACTGTCACAGAATCACAGAATCACAGAATGGTAGCGATTGGACAGGACCTTTGGAGATCATCTGGTCCAACCCCCCTTGCCAAAGCAGGTTCATCTAGAGCAGGTTGGACAGGAATGCATCCAGGTGGGTTTTAAGTATCTCCAGAGAAGGACACTCCACAGCTTCTCTGGGCAGCCTGTTCCAGTGCTCTGGCACCCTCCAAATAAAGAAGTTCTTCCTCATGTTGAGATGGAATTTCCTGTGTTCCAGTTTGTGCCCGTTGCCCCTTGTCCTGTTGCTGGACACCACTGGGCCCCATCCTCTTGCCACCCACCCTTTGGATATTGATAAACATCGAGGAGATCAATGTCCCTGCAGAGCATCCCCCAGCCTGCTGGCTACTGGCCTGGGACAACTCCTCCTGCCATGGATGTGCAGAGCAGAGCAACACCTACAGGATTTTGGGCGACCCTTACAGTCCTCCTAATGGGACAGGGATGCAGTGGCAGGGGAGATGGCATTAGATGGAGGTAAGGGGCTGATCTCCAGTGACACTTTGGCTGAATTTGCTTCTGAATCTAAGTCAAAGATGGGGAATTGCCTGCATGCTCAACTAAAGAAAAAGTGGACATCTCTCCCACCACAGTGCGTAAGGCTTAGGTCATGTCTCTCTCAGCCAAGAAAACATTGAATTGGTCGGACTTTATTGCAGGGGTAGGCTCGGTCCCTGAAACAGTGCCTGTCTGCGAGAGAGCAAGAGTACTTTGACAGATACTTAAATAAATATTGTTCAAGCGAGAAAAAAAAAAAAGAGACATCTGTGGAAACTATAAACTCGTATTGCTTCCAAATATGTGACTTGAAATAGTTTGTAGTGGCCTCACATTCGAGAGCAACGAGAGGTCTGGAAAGAGGATACCAGATAAGCATTGCTACCACCAGGAGGTTTCCCCCTCTCAACCCGAAGTGTAGGCTTGCCACTTAGCAGTCACCCATTCAGGATCCAGCAGGGATGAATTCCTCATGTTGGCACCCCTGGGAACTCAAATCCCTGCAGCTGAGCCTGCCGTGGGATTGTTTGAACGGGGATGAACGACTGACGGCTCTGAGCCATGTTTCCAGGATCAAAAGCTGCCTCTGCCTGCTGGTAACCCTCCCCAGGAAGACTTCATCGGGTGATGGGGCAGCAAAGGGTGACGTCTCACTTTTCTTAGCTAGTATTCTGAAATATTTAAACTGGAAAGGCCATATTATAAATGCAGCAGTAGGTGCAGCAAAAAAAGTGAAATTAATTGGCAGCTGAGACCACCCAATGTTTTGAGACGGGACATGAGTGATTCTGTGTCAAGGACCTTTTTGGGGAGCTTGATGATAATTTCTTCACCTCAAGCTCCTGAGTGATCTTTGGGGAGCTCAGAAATCAAGAGCTTACTATTTTCTCTGAAAACAATTGAGTTTGCCAGTCTTTACGTGTTCAGGCTTCAGATACCAATGAATTATTTGTGAAGGTCATGTTGGATTTGTGGGACAACATTAGCACTTGCCTCCAAGGGAAGCAAGCCTTCTGTCAGGAAATTTCTTTGAAAAATGGATTATTATTGCTATTATTTTCACAGGACATGTAATTCAGTGATGCCGGGTGAGTGCTGGGTTGGTAGGCTGGATGTTTGTGTTGGATATTTCACCTCTGGTAATTACCGGCTTTGCATTAGGAGACCTTCAGTGTGGACACATCTGACAAAGAAATACATTTGAGATCTCCCAGCAGCACTTTATAGTTGTTTCAAATAAATAAATGAGGACTTATCTTCCCCGGATCCTGATGAGGTAGTCAGCAGCTTGCAGCGGATAGACAGATTGCTACCTACGCAGAAACGCCAAGTATCCTCCAGGCCCAGGAGAGGGAGATCACTTACTGCAAGGCCACTGAGAGTTTAACGAGCTCACAAGGAATAAATATTCAACACGGAGTTTTCCCAGGTGTTATTGACATGATGGTCTTTTGCCTCAATTTAGAAAAAAGAGGAAAAAAAATCAACTTGCTGATTATTATGTTTTGTTTTCATCTTATTAAGGTTTGAATGTAACTTCTTTTAAATGCCAGAGACTTGTTTATTTAGCTTTGAATTATCATGTCTCGGAAACCTACCTTTCATTTTCAGGCAGAGCCTCAAAACTCAGTATCATGATTAATAAAATATGAAGAGTTTATGCTATCTGTTTCTCCTGGTTTGAAAGAACGATTTTTCTGTTCCTGAGAAGACAGGCAGCATCATTAAGGAAAATACATGTATTTTTCTCTCTCTCTTTGCTAAGGCACTGGACTAGGGAATAGGATACGTGGACAGAAATCTCAGCCCTGCCAGAGACTTTCTGGGTGGCGTTGATTGGATTCAGATGACAGAACTTTGCATATCCTAAAGTCATGTCACGTTTGAGACAGTCATCCGAGGTCTTTCTTAGACAGCTCACTGGAGATGCTGGAAGCCTGGAATCAGTAGACACTTGGATGTCTAAGTTAGATAAAATGAACTCTTCTCTTCATAATTTGGTCCTTCTCCAGATTTCTTCTGTTGAATGAGGGTAACAATCTTTCCTTTTCAACCTCCTTCCCAGTCTCAGCGCCTGCTGCTCAGTGCAGTGATGCTCTGATCCTGGTACAGGCCATGAGGTCTCACTTGCATTTCAGATGATAATAGTAATGATAATCAAGTTTTAAGTCACTACTTTCATGGGAGTTTGTTACGTGTAGTACATGCGTATGGTGCATATATACTACACACGTGCTATATACAAGGCTAAAAAAACATAGCCTGAACGTCAGTTTTAATGAGTTTCATGCCTCAAATGTAAATTATAAAGTGAATGTGAACATCTAACCAGAATCTAGACGTTAGCACGGCATCATGTGAATACTTTGAGGACTGTAAAAACAGGATGCTTACATATATGTATGAACATAATGCACGACATGGCACATAGAAATTAGGTATGTTTTCTGATTCTGAAATGTAAGGTGTTAGGACTCATGTTGTCCAGCCTCTTTACACTGTTGGAAAGACAAATACAGTCTTATTTATTTTTAAATGAAGTTCAAGATTTTCAAGTAAGTGAATGGCTCCAGAAGGTGTGAATTTAAGGCAACAAACTCATTCATCATGATGGCATCAGGAGAAGCTAGAAGGTCTGCACAAACCTACTCTTTGGGCCCTAAAATGCAGAACAACAGAACAAAGCTTTCCACTCACTTTTTCATGGCGAATGGAGAATCGGGACCATGCAGAGGAGTTGCTTTTAATTTGTTTGTTTGCTTTGGACCTGTCCTAATCAAGAGCTTTTCCAAGCTGCTCCCTTTCCCCCTCCCGCAAAACTTTCCAGACTCCCTTGTGCTCCTCTCCTCTTCCCTTTTATTTATTTAATTTGTGAAAAGAACCGAAGGGGGTCCCCAACGTCCCATCGCCTAGGAGAGCTGGTTTCCCTACAGGGCTGCAGATGCCGGGCAGAAAGGACTCACAGGCAGCGGCGAGGCGAGCGTTATCAATCATTCAGCGTGTTAAAAGAGAAGAAGGAGCAAGAAAAAGAAGGAGAGTGAAGGCGGGGAACGGGGTGGGGGGAAAGAGCCTGGGCTGAATTGGAGGAATTTCCTCCCCCCCGCTTGCCGAAGGGAGGTTTTTTGGACATCTGCCCAGACACATGCCGAGTTAAAGAAGCGGGATAAATTCTGGAAGAATGAATGGAGGGAGAGGAGGGGTCGGGAGGACAGAGGGGAGCGCGGGCTACCGAGGGGCGATGGCAGCTACAGGGACAAAGGAGGTCTGTGGGGGGAGACTGCAACAGCAGTGTGTATGTGTGTGTGTGTGTGTGTGTGTGTGTGTGATTTTTTCTTCTTTTTCCTGCTGGATATTTCAAACATTCGTTCCTTGTAGGGCATTATCATAGAGTGGTAAGACCTCTCTGTTGGACGGTGAGAGACAGCTTTTTCTCTCTTGAATCTTCTTCTATATTGCCTGGAAGAGACAGGTACACGAGCGAATGGAAGTTATGAACAGGCAGGCGGCATCAGGGCTGGTAAACACATTTTGAACAGCAAGGGCGATACGATTGTTTGAGCAAAACTCATTGTAGGCTCTCTCCATCTCCTGATATCTCCAGGCAAGGTTGCGTGACCTTCTGAAAGATTCATTGAGCCTGGCAATTTCTGAGCATGATTCAGAGCTTAGATGGGCAAAATTGTGTGGTTAGCTTGGATAACCCGGACGAAAGGTCAGATAAATTTTTCTGTCAGCAGCAGACCTGGGATGCACAGGTCACTCTCTGGATAGCTTGTTCCCATCCATGCCTTCGCAGTCCCTGCAGTTTCAGGATGTCACTCCCTCGGCTTTCTCAGTTTAGCTGTTCATCCAAAAGATCTCTAGCTCTGCTGGAGTACAGATGTGTGTTAGGACCCACTCAGATGATGAGGCAGCCAGCAAAACTGGACTGGCAGCAATCCCTGTCCAGAAGATTCAGCTTGGCATGGATTGGTAGTAGTAGCCCCTTCCTTATATCTGCTTCAGCCAAAAAAGTTTGTCTGTCCAAACTGTCAGGTCTCTGCTGGCCTTAGGAGCTATAAATCTGTGAATTACTCTAAATTTGCTAAGGGGTCTGCATAGCATCTTGTGTACCCCAGGTAGATAGCCACAAGGTACCTCGGTGCATGTCCTTCCAAACCCAACAGCTCCAGTTATGAGCCCTGTTTCTTGAACCCTACCTGAAAGGCGATCACAGTCTTGTGCTCTTGAAGCAGCTTCTTGTAGGGTGAATCTTGCTCTGGTTGTGCCACCGTTCTCTTGTGTTACTTTGATGACTTTATGATTTTTGGTTTTTTAACTTCAAGAGTTCCCTAGTGTGACCAAATCTTACCTAGAGCTTGAATTGGTAGGGCTAATTAAAGTACTGCCAGGTAAAACTTGTGTCAGCTCAGAGTCTGCACCCATAAAGCTGTTTTTTTTCAGCTGCTGCAATTTCAGATTTGAGCAAGGTCACTTAACCATCATAACACGTAATTATGCGACAGCGGATGAGACCTCCCAACGTGGAGAGTTGAGACTTACCGAACAGGCCTGGGGAATGCGCTGCTTTTTTCAGTACAGAAATCTAAGCATATTCTCTCCAGCATCACACTACTTTCACACAGTAGCAATGGCTTTCACTCATGCCAGTGCAATACACAGATTTCTTAAATGACAAGTCTTTGGTAAATGCATTGACTAATTAACTCACTGAAAGTCCAGATTACCTGGAAGTTGGTTTCGGCCAGATCCCAAATTGAAGTTTGACCTGCTGTTATACATTTTATCAGCTTTATGATCATCGCGTTGTCTGCTCTTTTTTTGGTCCAAAAAAATGCTCCAGTCATCTGCTGCCAAGGCTTGCCTACAAGTTTCACGTTGTCTTTTCCAGAGGCAATGACTACTACAAGGCTGTTTAAGGTAGAAATTTTCTTCTTCTGAGATTTTAGCAAGTAAAAGACTCAAGGGTATGCTTGATCCATTTGTTATAATCATTGTCATTGTCATCCACTTACTATAACTAAAAATATTTCCATTGCTACAAATTGGAGTTAAATTGGCCTGATGGAAATAGAGAGTATCCTTCTTCCCACCTCGAGAAACAAATAAACAGAGAGGTATCCCCAGAGCAGTTTAAAATATAACATTTTGATCATTCACATAGAACAAACATTGATTTAACTCCTTCCTGGGTAAGTTGTTCTAACCCCTAAGCTAAGCTTGGAGTAGCTCAGCTTGATAAGGAAACATGAACAAACAGGGTTCACACCTGGAATAATCATTATCATCTTTTTGTATTGGGATGCAGTAGCTTAAAAAGAAGTAACGGAAGGAAATAGATACATTTTGACTGCATGTAGCCTGTGCTGAAGCTTGCACAGGTGTATTAATTCAGTTGTTTCATTTATCTTCAGTATAATAACACTTGCTTGGTAACAAAAGGTCTAATTAGACATTCAATTTAGTTCATGTTTTGCACAACTGAAATGCAGTTGAGCTGCAAAATGCAAAATCTGAACGTAAAAAAAGTCCCCAGCTGTGGTGCTATTGGGAATTTGAGGGATCCAGACAAGCCAGACACGGGCCAGATGTCAATAGGTAATGTTTAAAAGGGCTAAAAATACAGTTTTAAGCTTTTAAATATTGTAAACTGGAAAAGTTGTAGGAAAAGCTTCTTCTGCCCCCAGGAAACAAGGATACTTAAGGCTACCCTAGTCCAAGGGCTGGACTGGAAAACTTGGGAGAAGTGTGAGTCAAAGAAATCGATAAAACACTGAAGTGAAGCCTTTGCATGAAAGCTGGAACTTAAGAAGGTTCCAACTTGCACTGTTCCTCCAAGGCAAACCAGTCTGCTGTTTCTACAGCCATCACAAGGGATCTTTTAGGAACATTGGCTTCACTTTCATAAAGGTTATGAAAACTGTTCAGTCAGATTTTTCAGATTTTATTTGTGGGCAAAATCAGGTTGGTGAGGGACAATTTTTATTAGAACACGGAGGCTTGCA
This sequence comes from Burhinus oedicnemus, assembly GCA_008921705.1. Classification (NCBI taxonomy): domain Eukaryota; kingdom Metazoa; phylum Chordata; class Aves; order Charadriiformes; family Burhinidae; genus Burhinus; species Burhinus oedicnemus. The sequence continues at coordinate 4,210,232 of VFFE01008974.1, forward strand.
CGTCAAGGTTATTAATTGAGCGTTCCTCCTCGGTGTTGTGCTTGTTGCTCTGTGTAGAGGTGGGACTCAGAGTCTGGTTCCTCCTGCTGTCATGGTCCCAATAAGCAGGATTTTAAAATTTAAGTCTACTTCTGTTTTGAATGGACATGAGATAAGGCTTGCACCCTTACTGTTGGAGCTGTTCACGTTGAAAGTTGGGAAACACCTTGTGGCTTGTGCAGCTGTGCTGTACCAGCTGCTGCAGACCTGGGAGAAGATTTCAGCCTCCAGGCTTTCTGGCCCTTTCATACTTGCCTTTATACTCACTTCAATATGATAGATAAAAATAAGTGGGAAAATAGAGGAGAATATTCAAAAAAGGCAACTTAGCTTTAAGAAATCACTTGTATAGACCTGTTGGAGCAGGTCAGAGGAGGGCCACAAAGATGATGAGAGGATTAGAGCACCTCTGCTATGAGGACAGGCTGAGAGAGTTGGGATTGTTCAACCTGGAGAAGAGAAGGCTCCAGGGAGACCTTATAGCAGCCTTCCAATATCTGAAAGGGGCCTACAAGAAAGCTGGAGAGGGACTTTTTACAGGGGCATATAGTGATAGGACGAGGGGTAATGGCTTCAGACTGGAAGAGGGGAGATTTAGATTAGATCTCAGGAAGAAATTTTTCAGTTTGAGAGTGGTGAGACACTGGCCCAGGTTGCCCAGAGAAGCTGTGGCTGCCCCATCCCTGGAGGTGTTCAAGGCCAGGCTGGATGAGGCTTTGAGCAACCTGGTCTAGTGGGAGGTGTCCCTGCCCATGGCAGTGGGAGTTGGAACTAGATGATCTTTTAGGTCCCTTCCAACCTAAACCATTCTATGATTCTATGATATTAGCCATCTGATGTCAAAGTTTTAATGCACATCGGACATATAGTGTTTTTCACAGGTGACACTTGGAGAGCTGGTCTGTACAGCCCAGTATAGATTTGGTGCCAGGACAACACTCCATGTTTTAGCAATGTAATATAACAATAGTATGTCATGTCATATCTAGATTACACACAGTTCTGTGAATTTGGATGCCTTTAAAGAGAATTTTTTCCCATTCTCATACAACTGCACTCTAGAAGCATTTTTACCTTAGTATACGTCTATCCATGTAGTCAAAGCAGTGCAACTTCTGCATGGTGACTAATCTTTACCTATGTAAATTTAAGGCAAAGATGACTAGTTGATGTCCCAGGGCTATGTTAGGTTGCACAGTGTGTTGTTTATCTGCCAAAGAATTCTGAGTGGTCAGTGAGTCAATCCACCAAATATATGGGGGGGAGGAGCGGGGGTGTGTGTGTGTAAGGCACTATAGACCCAGATTGCATCTGCCTAAGGTTTACTAATTCGTTATAGCTCTATGCATGCCCGTCTGGGAATAAAAGTGGCCCCCAGCACAGAAAAGTTGGCCATCCCTTCAGAGCATCGACCCAACATACCTCCTCTGTCCAGAGAGGTGGAAGAATATTGGTCCTTGAGTAGAGGTAAAGGTTTCCAAGCCAAAATAATGCTATGACCATAAATTAAAGTGGACATTCATTTTTCCTCCGTGTTTTCATATGGGCTGCTTTTGTCTCACAAAGCCACTATCCAGCTGTACATATATAAATACGTATTACATTATGACTCATTCCCAGGATGGATCAAATCATATACACATCCATGCTGGCTCTTTTTCCAATGATGGTATACTCAGTGACTGAGCCCCAACCCCATGTTTACTATCTACCACTGATATTTAGCTTAGATATAGGTATTCAGTGTAAAGAATGGGCTGGCTTCTTTAACGAGCCAGGAGATTGACCTGCATGCCCAGAGACTGGGGTTGACAGTGCCCTTTGTCGAGCTCCGATTACAACAGCGCTGGCAGAGCCGCCGTTGTCTTTGGCGCTCGTTGGTTTCTGCTTTGCTCCGCAGCGCTGTACACTGAAATGAAAAACATCTGGTCGACTCACACGCTCTGTTTAGACTGGTTACACAAATGCATGATATTATGCAACCCAGACCTGCGATCCTATTTCTCCCTCTTCTGAAGCATTTCATATTTTGCTTTTAATCACATCGGACAGACGGCTGGACGGCTTCCAGGTGCCGTTTCTCAGATGGCGAGCCTTGTTGCTTGACCCATCGGCACAGGTCAGCCTGCCACCACCTCATTGTTTTGCAAGAACGCCTTGTGTCTTTTTCGTTTCCCTACCCGTGAAGCCGAGCAGCACCAGCTTGTGCCAAGAGACCCGCTGTGGAAGCTGGTGAAGTTCTTCCTGAAGCCCAACGAGCTGGTTCAGGCAGGGTGTTTAGCTCGCTCATTCCTTGGGCTTTTCCACTTTGACAGTGCAGGCTTTCCAGCAGGCGGGGCAGAGGTGACAGCCCTTGTTCTCCAGTTCCAGGCAAATCTGCCTGTCCCCTGACACTTGCATGAGATGACCCACCTGGGGGAAGCAGTAGGATGCATCGCGGCAGGAGTTCAGCGCAGGATTTCTGATGGTTTTGCTCCCGACATCCTCTTCGATGTGCTTTTGGTAAAGCGTTCCACTGGGCTGTCTTTTCAGCTCCGAAGTGAGCAGGTTTTTTGAGCAGAGCAATTGTCAATGGAAAATGGCAGCGGTGCCCACTGGCTTTCCACCAGGGTCACGGCAGTTGAAAATCAAGTTTAGTAGCTCAAGCGCTGTAAGTTCAGCTTTTAATTAAAATACATAATTTAATGTTAGAGACCTCATTCTCTGAGAAGGGTACCGTGATAAATGCCCGCATCCGACCTGGATTGCTGAAAATTGGCATATTGCCTCTATTACGTTAGAGATAGCAAACCCAAACTGACTTATCATTATAACCGTTTGCCAAGCAGACAGAGGCACTGTCTTCATCCCAGATATAAAAAAAAAATGAGCTAACATTCATTGGACTTGACTTATTTTATATGTGAACTGATTGCAACAACATAGTGTGACCGTAGGAAGAGCTGTTGGACGTGAGCCTCCACACTGTGACATCAAATCATGCAAGGCTGTCTGCAAAAATCTGTGTGGGGACAGTGCTCGATGGGCTGTCTTACACTCCACCTCTGGAGGCTCCCCCAGATTGCTGCCACTGTCTATGGATTAGATGGTATCTCATCAGAATTCCTCCTTTATATATATGCATATGCTTCTATGTCTGCACACGCAAACATATAAGCAGCACTTAATACGTGGTTAATAAAAAAAATCCCAACTAATTAGTGCCTGTTATCTCAGGATTTCATGCTGGTTTTTTCCACTGCCCAGTTCCTGCCTCCTTTATAAGGATTTCCTCTTTATCCTGCGGTAGACTTTGCTATAAGCCTGGGTTTCGCCAGCTGAGATGGAGGGATGGCTCCTTTAATTTGCTTGGAAGTGGTCCAGTCTTTGGAGTCTGGATAGCTCTGGTTCATATCTTAATAATTTTTATGCCTTCACATGAATTTTTCAAATGGGAAATACCCTGGTGAGCCCCTGGATCTTTCTCTCTTGGCTGGCAGCTTCCCCGCTCCATCGAGGCAGCCAAGGAAACCTCATACTCCAAGCCACGAGGTCCTCCTCTTCCATTCGGGTTTCAGCTTGGAGGTGCGTGCACGTACGTGCATGCACAGGCTCCGGTGCACACCGCTTGATTCACTATTTCTCTCGTCCCCCTTTCACCTATTAGTGTCCTTTGAAGGATCAGGTTACCTTGCCAATGGAAATATATGAGCTCGCTGTGTGATATAGCATAACTGCAACAGCAGATCATATAATTTTCCCCCGAAGGCTTGTTGCAGACTATGTCGAGTCATTTGTATTTATGACAGCTTGGGGGTGATTTAGTGCGACCTCACTTTGATAAAAGCCATTTAGAGCTCATAAATATGGGTGACACACTGCCTTCTCGGCTGGGATTTTAAACGGAGAGCTGCATTTGCATTCCCATTGAGCTTTTATTGTTTGGGGGGGTAAGAAAGGGAAGGAGCAAGAGCAAACAGGAAACGGAAGGAGTGTGCGAAATGCAAAAGGGCCCTTGAGAAACGAAGGATGCTGCTGTGCCTAGAGCATCTCTAGCTCAAAGCACCCGTGATGCCCCCTCCTCTCCACATCTCCTCTTGGGCATGGGGCGAGGTGAAGCTCCACTCGTCCCAAGCGGGTCAGCCGGTGGGAGAAGAGGATTCTCCAGATCGGGGAGAACATAAATTTAGCACTTAGTTTCCACAATGATAATAAAAAAGGCTTCCATATGCCAGTAGGGTTTCTTTTAGCTTGGGTCCTGCTGTTGTGTGCTGTATTTTTCACTTGATTTCAAGGAGACATTTCCCAAGTATATTTATATTCTGTAATTAGATTTATAAGGAGGTAGACAATTTATGGCCAACAATAAAAGATACTTAAGCCCAGCATAGAGTTGTCAGATTTTATGCACTAGGCTTAAATTGATCATTGATGGAAGCAAGTAGGAAGATTGTTCTTTGAAAGTTATATTTTTTTTATAATTTTTAATGCCCAAAGGAACCTGAGCATCACAGCCCATTGATTTTCACATGGAGATGAATATCTTTATTTTATAAATGAAGATTCAAAAGGTGAAGTGTTTTTCATCTTTGTAGTCATTAGCAGATGCAGGACCTGAGCCTAGGTGGGTGTCTTGACCAGCAGGTCACCAATCAATCCACTCCTAGCAGCCTTGACTCCCCACCTTCTCCAGTTTTTCTTTCTCTTACACAACCAGTGCAGGTCAACAGGAATGGTTGGAAACTGTTCTTGGTGGCTGGGAAACTTATCTAACGCATTCATGTCTTTAACGGCATAATTATTTATTGCAGGGAGATGAGGACCGCGATACTTAGTTTTGTGTGTAAAGCTATCCTGTTCATGGGCTTGATGTTCAGGGCTTGATGTTCAGGACTGTGAGTTACCAAATTAAACTAACCCCAAAAAAGACTTTTTAAGAGCATCTGCCTGTAGCACTAATACAGGTCTTTTTCAGAGTTTTATGTGTCTAAAAGCTTTAGATGATGATTTAAAAGCTTGAACAACATCACTTGTGAAAGCTACCTCTGAAATCTCTACAGCAAATGCATTTTAGCATATACCTGTATGTTTGAAATACAGCAAAAAGATTTAAGCTGATCACTTATTAAGCCCTTTTTTAGCTTTTTGGAGCGTTCTTTATAAATTATAGTGATTTCATTGAATATTGTTTTTGATTTTTGAGGTCTAACAGGATAAAGCTATCACAAAGGGAAAATGAATCTTGCTTGCCTTTCAAATCATTCCTACGGTGCAATATATCGTTACAATGCTGTACCCAATTATTTAATTTCATACCTAAACTAATCAATTAACCGGTTTTCCATTATTATTGTCCTTTGTGTTGGATAGTTTTCATGGGTTGCACTGTTGGTTAAGCTTTGCAGCGGCAAACGCAATGCTTTCTTTATGCTATTTTTATTACTAAAAATCGTTCATGTCACAACCTGATTAGGCTTTATATATACTTCAAGAGTTTTCGGAATAGCCTTGTGCACGGTGGCAGACCAGCATTACCCAGGCACGGATTCAGAGAGGAGGTTGAATACAGGGAAAGGCTCTGAAGCTGCAGCCTGGGTCTTCTGCATCAGCCTCAGCGGGTTCTTGCACCCCACGTGGCACCACCACACAGCCGTCCCCTACACTGGGGCTCCCACCGAATACCTAGGCAACCGAATCCCGAGGAATTAAAAGGCGGTGTGCTTTTCATTAAGCAAATGAAAAGAAAATCACAGTCCCTGCCCCGAAGATTGTACACTGTAATCAATGGCAGCATTAATGGGAAACTTCACTGCACTCAGAGGAACAGTAAAACACGCATGATGGGACCCTGTAGACGAGACAACCAGTAAACTACTTACTCTGCTTCAGCTTCATTAGCCATTAGAACAGCATAATGGCACTTACCTTACCCCACCAGAGATTAGTTAGTCGCTGCTAGCACAAAGTTATGGAGGAAATAATTTTTTTTCCTTTTTTAAAAAGAATAATCCTTCCAATTCTTGCCTTAGTGAGGTTGGCAGTGGGTGAGGATGGGACCCAGATCGTGCCACGTGGCTCCGGTCACCGTCCTGGTTCTGGAGTACAGGGATGCTTGTGCTTGGGTTCTTGGCTTGTGGAAGATCAGCAATGGTGGGTGCATGGAAGCTCTGGGCTGCTCCAGCATACTCTTCCCAGCACGAAGGGAAGGAAAGAATTGGTTTACCAGCCTGGCCTTTCATGTTTGGGGTTCAAGTGTGGTTTAGCTCCCAAGCAAGCGTGTTCGGAGATTGCTGTCGACGGCCCTGCAGACATTTAGCTGCTCTGCCGAAAGCCACACGCAGATGAAACCCGTCCTTGGCAATCTGTGCCGCAAGACCTGTCCATGGCTGACAAAACGGAGGTGTGGAGCAGAATCGACACCGCCGCGCGGGGAGGCTTGTGCAACACCTGTCCGCACCGCGCCTGGCGCGAGCTGATGCCATTTATCTTTATAAGCATTTTTATTAAAAGTAGGTCCTAGAGCAAACAGACTTTGCAGTGTGGCTTTTTTCATTAAATGAGCTGATGCGGTCTCTGCTGACTCAAAAAGCCAATCAACAAGCCCTCTGAATCTTTGATCCATTTTTCTACTTAGCTGTTCTCTAAAGGCTCAATTTCCTCTCCTGTCATGCTTTAGAGAGGGGGAAAATACACAGCCTAGTCCCCAAGTTATAATACAATTATTTGGTGCAAGGGAATTTTTTTTTTTTTTCCACTTGAATAAATTAGTTGTTAATTAAAGCTTTTTGATGTAGTGCGAAAGGAGTTATATTTGATACCAACAGCTGTATGCTGTTTGATTTATAGTCCTTTGGGGTGTTGTTGGTTACAGCGATCCATTTCTCCCCCTTCCCCCATGACACACACACACACGCACACGCACACTTCACTTCAAAGACCATTAACTGGTGCTATGTTTTCAATTAGAAGGAGAATATTTTTGCTGTTGTTTTCACTTTTCTATAGATTGCTTGAAAACCGAAGAGCAGCGTTTCATCACCTTGGCCATTTCCCCCAGGGTAAAGTCTTGTACCAGTGGCAGCGAAGACATTTGTGACACTGCCAGGCTAAAGGCTCTGCTTCAGGCTGGTGGGTTGATCCTGAACGCAATTCCCTAGTTTAGCATGTTGCACCTGCAAATAGTAGGCACAGGCAGAGGATTTCCTCCGATTTCCACTTTAAGTAGGTTAAATTACTGCTGTGAGAACTAAGCCGAACTTCCAGGTAATGCATAAGGTGTTTGGAAGCTGTGTGATGCATTTAGCTTAAGTCATCACTGTAGCCTTCAATCTGGGCAGAATTAGGAATATGGATGAGTTGGAGGGCCTTGGGTTTGATTTCCAGCTGGGAAATTGGAGAATACAATGGAAAATGGAGGTGGAGGGGGTGGATTATGCACAATTCCTTTTCTTCTAATGCTCTCCGAAGAGTAGATCAAATTCGATGTACATTTGGTGCTCTTACTTAGTTGATTGATTTGCCTCTAATTTCTCAGAAATTACTCAACACTCATCAGCTTAGCTATGACTGTTTCTCACTGGGCCGGGGACTACATGCTAAGGCTATTTCCAGGAGGATGTGGCATCCCAAAGGGCTGTCCTAGAATGCCCTCTCTCCCCTTCCTCACCAGAAAGGAGGAGAGAGGCCTTGGAAGAGCGCTGGTGGCTTTTGGCTACTTAATGTGGCAGTCGCACACAGGTTAAGGAGGAGCTTTTCTGTAAGCGATGCTGTTTTCAGTCAATTCCCAGCATGGTGTTCGTTAACCATAATGGAAGTGGTTGAGCAGAAAGTGTGTTTCTTCACACTGGTTAGCAGTTGGTCTTCTGCACCTGGGAAATGGCAGTAGGACTTCCCAGTCATGTGGACTAACACATAGGGCACCTTTTAGAGATGATCCAAGCTCAGCTGAGCAAAGTAATAGGATCAGATTCCCATGCAGAGGAGAGAGAAAGCCCTGCTTCTCCAAGAATCCCAATCCCAGGCAAGGCTGTCCTACTGCTGCCATTTAATTTGTTTTAATCCGATAGGGGGGAAAAAATGGGTCTTAATTAATTGGCTTCTACTCCAGGCTCAAGAGGAAAACCCGCTTCGGAACAAATTAATGCAATCAAAATCTGCAGGTTGTGAGGCTGCTGGCAGAGTTCCCTGTTTGTGAGTAAATGAATGCAGGTTTCCAGCTCTGAAGGATGGGAGAGGCATTTCTGAAAGACAGTAGCTGGAGATGCGGGCCTTTGGTGAACATGAAGAGTTGGAAAGCAGGACGTCTTCCTCCTGTTCCCTACTTCCCCCCCAGGGAGCATGACCGTCACCATGGCCTTGAATCCTTTCCACAACTGTTGAGTTTGAGTTAGAGTGGATGGTGGAGACCAGCCCTGTTGGAGATGGATGGCTGGAGAGCAGCAGAGATGCCCATCTCATGTCACCATGTTCTTTCTCTGTTCTCACTGTGAGTTTCATCCTTTCCCTGCTATCTATCTATCTATCTATCTATCTATTTATTTAGATAACTAGCATTATTTTTCCCTTCCTGCTACCTCTACCGTAGTGATGGGGACATCAATGCCTGCCTACTTAACCCAGTGTCTGGGGTCCCACATGTATTACATTGCTGGTTATACTTTTCTGGTAGGCACACACGGCGTTCTGTATGGTTGCACATTGTGGACTTGCCAGAGGGGTTTTAGGCCACTGAGATTGGCAGGAGACTTGGGGAATGCCCGTAAATCTCAGTGTGATGGGAAACACCTTCCAGTTTTAGTATGACATTGCTTGTTCCAATGACCTGTTCTGGGAAGGGCTTGTTTATCTAAGGATCAGTTTAATATTCTAGTTCTCAGGGCTGTAGAAAAGATAGAAAAAGGGACTTTCTATTTGTTCTATAATGTGTTGTTTTAGTAAGACCTATAGAAATACAGTATTTCAAGCTTCATAGATGGATTTGATAGCAGAGCACAAAAAGAAATCTTTTTCACGAGGAGTTTGATTTATGTACCTTTGACAGTTATTTTGCAACTTTTCTCCATTTTCTACTTCGCCTATTTGGGTTTAGTTGAAGAGGGAAAAAGAAGTAGTTATCAAATGAGGAAATTAAAACTTTGCATATATATGGAAGAAAACACATATTTTCAGTTGTGTGCATGTCATCTACTCGCTGGAAACCAGAGTGGATATCTTATGGATGTCTCAGTTTGCCTCATTTCTGTGTTACTAATTGAGGACTTTGGACAAAGAATATCTGGCTTTAAGTTAATAAAAAGCAACACGTGCTCCAGAACTGGAATAGCATCTCTGCCAAGCATCCAGAAAAGCTACACCGAGCTTCTCTTTGCATGACACACTCTTGTGATGCTTCATACAAATTCCCAGCAAGGTGCTATATTCTTCTGAGCTAGCTGAAGAGGTGATACTCTTCTACTGTTGCTACTATGCAGCCATCCTAAAATATTGTCTTCTGAGTTTTTCAGGCATTTGGAGAGAAGGGAGAGAATAAAAAACTTGTGTTAGCAGTGCGTGTTTCTGCAGGTATATGGAGCCATCAAAAGTTACAGGTGAAAAAATGAAAAACAGAGAGACAGAAGTGGAGGAAAGGCAAGAAGGGAGAGTACGAATGTCATCAGTGAACGCCGTGAACCCATTAGCCCAAGGCAAGTGCAAGAGAGGACCTGGCCATTAAGGGCCACTGAAGGGGCTGGTGAAAAAGTGTCGGTGAGGTGGGGAGGGTGAGAGGGGAGGTCAAGGAGAGAACCAGGGAGGAGCAAACAGGGTTAGGGAGCAGAAACCACACAGTAAGAACTGGGCCAAACTGTGCACAGCCATGTCAGCACAAAGCCGTTGGATGGACTTACTTGAGGAGAAACATCTAGGGTCTGCGTTATTTCTCCTGCTTCTGAATAAATAGCAGGAGCACTTAGTAGGTATTGTGTGACAGGGCAGCAGTAGTGACTCCTATATTTGGGTTATTTAACATGCTCCACTGTAACACGATTTCACGGAGTTTTGGAAACCACCTTGTTTGCTTGTCTACAAAGACCAGCGTTTTTATGTTCCTAATGTTTTCCATAATCAAAGGTTCTTGTGGCCTCTTTATTTTTTAATTTTTTTTAAAAGAAGCTGTAATATCTCTATTGTTTGAAAAAGAGCCTTTGAATTTTGGCAGAGACAAAAACTCTGTGGCTGAAGACATGCCTTTCCCTTCTCCCATGAAACTCCCCTCCGTTCTGGCTGAGTTATGGGCTGTGCAAGATCGCCGTTCCCCATTTCTCACTTGTGTTTCTCAGGAAAATGTTGGCAACGGGTCAGAATAATAACTGAACATGAATCTTCCGCAGAGCTGAGCCCACAGTGCAGCCGAAGCAAAAATAACAAAGAGAGAAATCCCTGGGGGCTCATGGGGCAGGTGGAGCTGGTGTCTCACCCCTTCCAGTCTCCCACTAGCAGTGGTTGTAGCAAGTCTTGCCAGCCAAAGCAGCGCATATCTGTCTCTGACGATCCTTGATGAAGGAAAGGATGGGTCTGCTTTTGGACCCAACGTAATTTCCATTTCCTGTGTTCAGGCTGCTGAATCAACCAGCTAAAAAATTAGGACGCGCCAGGTTCATCCTTGTAGGTGCAGCCATGATGTGGGCTGGAGCACATACGTGTTAATCCCGTGGCGACATGCCTTTCCTATCCCCTGTGGGAGACTGCCTCGGTCATGCTGCCAGAGAAATACCCAGTCACACAGAAACAAGTTTGCAGAAGTAGCTATAAAGTTGGGAAATTCTTATTTTTTTGATGCTTGCAGTCTAAATATCTTTTTATTGCAGTGGCAAATGTAATAAACACACTGAAAGTGTGTATATCTATACATATGTATACACATGTTTGATGATATACATCTGGATGGCCCTATAAGCATCACCATATGGGATGTATGCACCCTTAGACTTACATCAGTAGAAATTACATTTCACAGTGGTACAGTGCAGAGCAGCAGCAGAATCCCAGCCCTTTTTGAGAGGCGGATCTGATAAAAATGCGTATTTGCTGACAAACGTACGAGAAAACTCTGTGTTTACATACAAGCACGCGGCGCCGAGCGCAGCGCTGACGCTCGTCAAGCGAAGGCGGCCGCACGCATCCGCGTTTGCTCCTATACAGCCGCTTTATTTCCTTTTGAATAACAAGGAGGCTCCCCCCGCGCCTCCCCCAGAGCTGCAGGCTCCGTTTCTGACAATGCACAACTGCGTTGCTCGTTGGAGTGCCTGTCATTAAGCAACGCGCTGATTATTCTGGCAGCTCCGCTACTCAAGTCCCCGTGGACGGAGTCAGACATGGAGAGAATTGAATTTCGCCAAGGATGGGGCTAAAGGTCGTTCCATGCAGTGGACAGCTGTGTCTAGTCAAATCGAAACTATTGCTCCAAGTGTTACCAACAGAATAGCTGATAGCTCTGTTGTCAGTTCATTTACACTTGCATCCTGTTACAAATTAAACCGAAATTGTGGTGCGCCGAAGGAGGGGAAAGCCGGTTTTCTGCCAAGTGACAATTCCTTATATCACCAATTTCCAAGTGCAGCCATTATAGATCATTGCTAGGGGTTTTCGTGATTTCCAGCGATGAAGATTTAGGATCCTGATTTTCTGCCATGGGCAAATTTCCCATTAGCACCTGCTCTCCTCTTCTAATCCCATAGGTTGAAAAGGAAATGCAAAGCTCTGGTAACTGGCCTCTTTCCTCAGCTCTGCTCACAAAGAATAACATAAAGTACAGAATTGTTCCTTGACTTCTCCCACTTTCCAAGTTTGGGGTTGTTTCCTTTCCTTTCCTTTCCTTTCCTTTCCTTTCCTTTCCTTTCCTTTCCTTTCCTTTCCTTT